>CM037090.1:82483248-82923561 GCA_020916435.1 Oxytropis ochrocephala
TTTTGAAATGCATATGATTTATGTGACCTGTAACGCCCAAAATAATTTAATTATTTAATTAATTAAGTTATTTAAGGCTTGCAACACTTAATTAAATTAATTCATTAAGTTGGGTTTATTTTAACTAAGAAGGGTCTAATTTATTTTAAATAAGTACTAAGTTGGATTTATTTTATTTGCAGGAGGTGGGAGAAATTAATAAGTGGGGGTGGAGAATAAGGCCCAAGGGCCATTATTTAGGCCCAATAGTAGTCATAAAGGGTAGGGGTCCTAAGGGAGGGTAACCAAAACCCTTATTTTGAAAGAAAGAAAAATTAGAAGTAGAGAGGGAGAGAAAGGGAGTCGACGGTGAAGAGGAGAGGGAGGAGAAGGTGGAAGCTTGGCTTTGATTCTTGGTGGTAAGTCACATTCTTGTTCTCAATCTTCACCATTTCTCTTCCTTGTTCCATTCCTTTAAGCCCCTTAAGCTTATTCCTTCCATTTTGAATTTCCATGGCTACCCAAGAAGGAGAAGCTCACGTTTTTGACATTGAGGAGGAGAAAGGAGGAAACTTTTCTCAAGTTTTGTGTTGGTAAGTGAAAACCTTGGTTCTAATCACCCTCATTACCTTTGCATGTTCCATTTCCATGAGTCCCATAGACCCATTCTCATTATTTTGAATTTCCATTTGTCACCAAGCAAGGTTATTTTCGTTGGGGCTGGAAATCGATTTTGGAGGCCTCATTTGGTTGTTTTCTTGGTGGTTGATTGAAGCTTTAGCTCACCCAAGGTTAGGGGATTCTCCATACATCTTTTATAGCTTGTAGGATGTGTATTATAGTGAGAATAGCTCTAGGAATGATTGGGTTGATTGTATGTTGATTGCATGTTGATTGTATGTTGATTGTATGATTAATGTTTAAATGCTTGAATTTGGTCATAGCATGTTGATTGTTGTTTTGGAAGCATGAGTTGTGACATATGCATAGTGTATGTTTGATGATTTGGTCATATGAGCATGAAGAAGTAAATATGATGATTAGCATTAATAATTCATTGACTATGTTGGTGTGGTTATGTGAGAATTAATTTGTTTGGAAGAAATTAGGTTTTGAAGTGTGTTGGGTGTAGGTTGGGAGGAGGGCGCCAAATGCTAGGCATCTTGGCGCCCGGGGGCTCTTGTTCTCCTTTTATGCGTGCGTGTTGTGTTGAAAGGGGAAGGGGGCGCCAATTGTTAAGCAATCGGCGCCAGTTACTGTGTCTCAGTCGAGCAGTGCAGCGCCATTTCACCGAGAAATGGCGCTGGTGGAGTGTTTAGAAGTGGCGTGAGGGTGGTCTTTGGTAGGCGCCATTTGCTAGGCAAATAGGCGCCCGTGGTTTGCTTTGGGCCGTGGTGTTCGGTTTGGGGGATTTGGCAGGGGGGCGCCATTCCCTAGGAATCTGCGCGCCACAATGGCGGTGTGTGAGTTGTGCGAGGCGCGATTCTTTGGGCAACTTGGCGCTGTGTGCCGAAATGGTGTCTTTGCGCGCCATCTTGCGCAAGGCGTCCTCACACAGTAACCTCGCGCGCACACTCTCACCGAAGGACGAAACTTTTGAGAGTTAGGCGACTACCCGCGCGCTTCTTGCGCGCGCTTCTTCTTCTAGCGCGCCCGGTGTGCGCGCTCCGGTGGGGATTTTCCCAAAACCTTGTCTTTGTTGAATTCCTAAGTTCTTAAATTTATTTTGGTGTGTCAAAATGGTCCCTAAGTGAAGAAAAGGTCCTTAGGTGTGATTTAAATTAATAAATGATGGAGGATGATTAATAAATGATGAGGTGATGATTAATAATTGAGGTGGTGATGATTAATAATTGAAGTGGTGGTGATTAATAATTGAGATGGTGATGGTCAAGGATTGACAATGGTGGTGAGTTAATAAATGACGTGGGCTTCGGTCCCAAAGGTAATTTAATAAATATTTTGATGGATCGATGATGCATTTGTCATAGTGTCACATAAATCATGTGCATTACGCCGAGGTGAGGATGGTGATGTGGCTTCGCCAAAATGGTGGTGTGTTGCCCGACGGGGTTTGGTGGTGAGTATGGATCCACATGCATATTGCATACATGCTCACATTCATACATTCATAGAAATCTTGTTGATGCTTAAATGACTGAATCTTACTGTTGTGGATATTATAATTGAATGGCAATTAGCATGATTACTATGTACTGTTATTGCTAGATGCTTCCTAATTATAATGCTTATCTTACTTGTTATAAATTATGTAAAGAGACTCACCCTAGCATTTCTTGTTGCTGCTCTCTCGTGGCGACAAACAGGTGATTCCGAGTGATGGTCTTTGTGCCTCTGGGGTTTATTGAGTCGACTCACGATAGTAACACCTGGGTTGGGTCTTAGTATTATTTATGGTTATGTATTAAACTTATTTTGAACCTATGTATTGAGTATGTGAACTCAATTTTATTTCCGCTGTGCTGCAAACTATTGATGGATTAATGTAAACGCTAAACAGGTTATTTTGAGGATTGTAACCACTTGACTATGTTATGCATGATACGCGTTGATGCGTTGGATTTTAATTATGTTTTGATGATGTTTTATTTGAAATGTACCACCTCTTGAGGTGCGTGGAAAGTTTTTGAAAAACTCGATTTTAATTAATTGAATTAGCTTTAAATATAAGGGGGTGTTACATTAGTGGTATCGTGAGCGATTCGATCTGTCCCGGCATTAGTGTGTGCTGTCATAGTATCTATGACAACTAGGTGGTGTTAATTGTTTCTTAACGAATGTTAATCTTTGCGATGTTAGGTTGAGAATGGCCGTAAGGATTGATCTTTGCTCTAGCAGAGGTTTCTGCAAGCCATAGCACAGGCTATGGGGGAGCAGAGAGGCGGTAGAGAAGACGCAGAGAGGGCCGTAAGCTAGCCACTTTTCAAATGAGAGAACCCGCCTACCTTTAAGGGTAGGTATGACCGGGACGAGCTCGACTTGGCTAAGGGAGATTGAGCGTATTTTCCGTGTGATGGCATGCACTCGCACACGAAAGTGAGGTTTGGGACACACATGTTTGAAGGAAGAGGCAGATGATTGGTGGTTGAGAAAGAAACAAAGACTAGAAGCTGCTGAGGAAGAAATCACTTGGGAAGTTTTCAAGGAAGAGTTCACTAGAAAGTATTATCCGGAGGACGTGAGGGCTAAAAAGGAGGTGGAATTTCTTGAACTGAAGCAAGGCAACAAATCAGTGGCTGAGTATGCAGCCAAATTTGAAGAGCTAGTCAAGTTTTGTCCCTATTATGAAAATGATTGCAATTCTGAATTCTCCAAGTGTGTGAAGTTTGAAAATGGGCTGCATCCCGACATTAAGAAGGCCATTGGATACCAGGAGATTCGAGACTTTGCCAAGCTAGTGGACAAGTGCAGAATTTATGAAGAAGACAGTGCCTTGCTGCAGCCTACAAGATGGTAAGAGAGAAAAAGAGTGCTCAATTCCGAGGGAAACCATATGATGTGAGTGGAGGCAAAGGGAAATGGAAGGCTGGTGAGGGTAAGAGTTCTAGTGGGGAGGGGAGTCTTTGGTATTGTATGTTTTACTTGCAAGAAACCTGGCCATAAGAGTAATGAGTGCACTGAGGCTCGTTGCTACAAGTGTGGTCAGAAAGGCCATAAGAGTAGTGAGTGCAATGAGGTCCGTTGCTACAAGTGTGGTCAGAGGGGCCACAAGTCTAATGAATGTAAAGAGAAAGATGTTGTCTGTTTCAACTGTCGTGAAGCGGGGCATATGAGCAACAAATGTCCTAAACCCAAGAAGGAAGCGGTTAAAGGGAAGGTATTTGCATTGGCGGGATCCGAGGGGACAACGATATTAGAGGTACATGTTTCATTAATGGTACTCCTTTAATAGCTATTGTTGATCTTTGGTGCAACACATTCATTCATTCTTTGCTTTATGTCTTTGAAAAAGCTGGTCTTGTTATGTCTACTATGAGAAGGGGACATGGTTATTGATACCCACCAAAGGTTCGATAACTACTTCCACGATGTGTGCTAGATGTCCTCTGTCGGCTTTGTGAGAGAGTTTCTTGTTGATCTCATTTGTTTGCCATTAGGAGGTTTGGGCGTCATCCTTGGTATGGATGGTTAGTTGATAACCATGTGCATATCAATTGTGCTAAGTAGATCCGTGAGTTTTCCTAATTCACGGGAGGAAGAATCATTATGTTGCATTCTCAGTCGATTGCATAAGGCCATGAAGGGGAAGCCAAGTTGTTTACCTTGACGGCGTCTTTTTATCGATTGAGTCAAGCCAAGATTGAAGAGCGCCCGTAGTTCGTGAATTTGCTGAAGTATTTCCCGATGAAATCCCAGGTGTGCCGCCTGAAAGAGAAGTTGAGTTTAGTATTGATCTAGTGCCTGGTACCAGACCCGTGTCTATGGCACCATACAGAATGTCCGCATCCGAATTGTCTGAGTTGAAGAGTCAACTAGAAGATTTGCTTGAGAAGAAATTTATAAGACCTAGTGTGTCACCCTGGGGAGCGCCAGTACTTTTGGTGAAGAAGAAAGATGGAAGTATGCGACTTTGCATTGACTATAGACAGCTGAACAAAGTAACAATCAAGAACAAGTATTCACTTCCGAGTTTTGGAGAAGTTTGCAAGAGGCTTTGGGTTCCAAATTGAGATTGAGTTCAGCATATCATCCCCAGACAGATGGGCAGACAGAGAGGACAATTCAATCACTTGAGGATTTGTTAAGAGCATGCGTTCTTGAGCAGGGAGGTTCATGGGATTCTCATTTGCCGTTGATTGAATTTACTTACAATAACAGTTTTCATTCGAGTATCGGAATGGCGCCTTTCGAGGCATTGTACGGGAGGAGGTGTAGGACTCCATTGTGTTGGTACGGCTCGGAGAGAGTGCGGTGCTAGGTCCCGAGTTGGTGCGTGAGACCACGGAGAAAGTGAAGATGATTAGAGAGAAGATGAAGGCTTCACAGAGTAGCGCGAAGAGTTACCATGATAAGAGAAGGAAGGATCTAGAATTTCAGACGGGTGATCATGTATTTCTAAGAGTTACTCCGACGACAGGTGTAGGCCGTGCGTTGAAGTCTAAGAAGTTAACCCCACGTTTTATTGGACCATATCGATTTCGAGAGGGTTGGGAAAGTTGCTTATCGGGTGGCCTTGCCACCTAACCTCGCTAATCTACATGATGTATTCCACGTGTCTCGATTGCGGAAGTATGTGCGGACCCATCTCATGTAGTGCGGATGGATGATGTAGAGGTGAGGAGAACCTTACGGTGGAGACAATGCCGCTTAGAATTGAGGATCGTGAGGTGAAGGTCTTAAGAGGCAAAGAGATCAATTTGGTGAAGGTAGTTTGGCTAGGAGTCGTGGGAAAGCACGACTTGGGAGTTGGAAAGCAAGATGAAGGAGGCTTATCGAGTTGTTGATTCGATCTGTAATTTCGAGGACGAAATTCTTTAAGTGGGGAGAGTTGTAACGCCCAAAATAATTTAATTATTTAATTAATTAAGTTATTTAAGGCTTGCAACACTTAATTAAATTAATTCATTAAGTTGGGTTTATTTTAACTAAGAAGGGTCTAATTTATTTTAAATAAGTACTAAGTTGGATTTATTTTATTTGCGGGAGGTGGGAGAAATTAATAAGTGGGGGTGGAGAATAAGGCCCAAGGGGCCATTATTTAGGCCCAATAGTAGTCATAAAGGGTAGGGGTCCTAAGGAGGGTAACCAAAACCCTTATTTTGAAAGAAAGAAAAATTAGAAGTAGAGAGGAGAGAGAGTCGACGGTGAAGAGGAGAGAGGAGGAGAAGGTGGAAGCTTGGCTTTGATTCTTGGTGGTAAGTCACATTCTTGTTCTCAATCTTCACCATTTCTCTTCCTTGTTCCATTCCTTTAAGCCCATTAAGCTTATTCCTTCCATTTTTGAATTTCCATGGCTACCCAAGAAGGAGAAGCTCACGTTTTGACATTGAGGAGGAGAAAGGAGGAAACTTTTCTCAAGTTTTGTGTTGGTAAGTGAAAACCTTGGTTCTAATCACCCTCATTACCTTTGCATGTTCCATTTCCATGAGTCCCATAGACCCATTCTCATTATTTTGAATTTCCATTTGTCACCAAGCAAGGTTATTTTCGTTGGGGCTGGAAATCGATTTTGGAGGCCTCATTTGGTTGTTTTCTTGGTGGTTGATTGAAGCTTTAGCTCACCCAAGGTTAGGGGATTCTCCATACATCTTTTATAGCTTGTAGGATGTGTATTATAGTGAGAATAGCTCTAGGAATGATTGGGTTGATTGTATGTTGATTGCATGTTGATTGTATGTTGATTGTATGATTAATGTTTAAATGCTTGAATTTGGTCATAGCATGTTGATTGTTGTTTTGGAAGCATGAGTTGTGACATATGCATAGTGTATGTTTGATGATTTGGTCATATGAGCATGAAGAAGTAAATATGATGATTAGCATTAATAATTCATTGACTATGTTGGTGTGGTTATGTGAGAATTAATTTGTTTGGAAGAAATTAGGTTTTGAAGTGTGTTGGGTGTAGGTTGGGAGGAGGGGCGCCAAATGCTAGGCATCTTGGCGCCAGTGGGCCTCTTGTTCTCCTTTTATGCGTGCGTGTTGTGTTGAAAGGGAAGGGCGCGCCAATTGTTAAGCAATCTGGCGCCCGAGTTCTGTGTGTCTCAGTGAGCAGTGCAGGCGCCATTTCACCGAGAAATTGGCGCTGGTGGAGTGTTTAGAAATTTGCGTGAGGTGTAGTCTTGGGTAGGCGCCATTTGCTAGGCAAATAGGCGCCCAGTGGTTCTTTTGGGCCGTGGTGTTCGGTTTGGGGGATTTGGCAGGGGCGCGATTCCCCAGAATCTGGCGCCACTGGCAGCGGTGAGTTGTGCGGGGCGCGATTCTTTGGGCAACTTGGCGCTGTGTGTCGAAATGGTGTCTTTGCGCGCCATCTTGCTTGCCTGTAGCGTCCTGCCCAGCGTAACCTCGCGCGCACACCTCTCACGAAGGACGAAACTTTTGAGAGTTAGAAGCGACTACCCGCGCGCTTCTTGCGCGCTTCTTCTTGCGCGCCGATTGTGCGCGCCTCGGTGGGGATTTTTCCAAAACCTTGTGCTGTTGAATTCCTAAGTTCTTAAATTTATTTTGGTGTGTCAAAATGGTCCCTAAGTGAAGAAAAGGTCCTTAGGTGTGATTTAAATTAATAAATGATGGAGGATGATTAATAAATGATGAGGTGATGATTAATAATTGAGGTGGTGATGATTAATAATTGAAGTGGTGGTGATTAATAATTGAGATGGTGATGGTCAAGGATTGACAATGGTGGTGAGTTAATAAATGGCGTGGGCTTCGGTCCCCAAGGTAATTTAATAAATATTTTGATGGATTTGTGATGATGCATTTGTCATAGTGTCACATAAATCATGTGCATTACGCGAAGGTGAGGATGGTGATGTGGCTTCGGCCAAAATGGTGGTGTGTTGCCCGACGGGGTTTGGTGGTGAGTATGGATCCACATGCATATTGCATACATGCTCACATTCATACATTCATAGAAATCTTGTTGATGCTTAAATGATCGAATCTTCTTGTTGTGGATATTATAATTGAATGGCAATTAGCATGATTACTATGTACTGTATTATTGCTAGATGCTTCCTAATTATAATGCTTATCTTACTTGTTATAAATTATGTAAAGAGACTCACCCTAGCATTTCTTGTTGCCTGCTCTCGTGGCGACAAACAGGTGATTCCGAGTGATGGTGCTGTGCCTCTGGGGTTTTATTGAGTCACTCGATATAGTAACACCGGGTTGGGTCTTAGTATTATTTATGGTTATGTATTAAACTTATTTTGAACCTATGTATTGAGTATGTGAACTCAATTTTATTTCATTGTCTTTGCAAACTATTGATGGATTAATGTAAGCGCTAAACAGTTATTTTGAGGATTGTAACCACTTGACTATGTTATGCATGATCGCGTTGATGCGTTGGATTTTAATTATGTTTTGATGATGTTTTATTTGAAATGTACCACCCTCTTCGAGGTGCGTGGAAAGTTTTTGAAAAACTCTGATTTTAATTAATTGAATTAGCTTTAAATATAAGGGGGTGTTACATGACCCTATGACAATGCATCACAACATCACAGATTTATCACATCAATTTTAATTTTGAAATGCATATGATTTATGTAACCACCTCAATTTTAATTTGATTGATTGCTTGATTAGTTTGTTTAGTTTTGTGATTTCGTTTATATTTTGAACTATCATGTTAAGTTTGTCATTTTCCACTACTGTAGTACTTTATCCTCGGGCTTGTTGGTGCTATGTATCTTACGTTGGGGTTTATTTAAATTAATTGTTTTTGGATTTATTTAAGGTGTTTTGTTCAAATGTGGCACCCTCGTGTGGCTGCATTGAAAATTTTTACAGACTCTGATTTTCAATTAATTTAAATAGTAGTTATGTTAGAAGGGGGTGTTACATTAGTGGTATCAGAGCAAAAGTTCGGTCTGTCCGGCCAAGTCTGTCTGTCATAGTGTATATGACAACTAGGTAGTGTTAGTTGGGTTCTGAAATGTTGCTAATGCTGCAGTGTTAGGTTGAAATGGCTAGGAGGGTTGATGCTGCTCTTGCTGAGGCTTTGCAAGCTATAGCTCAGGCGATGGGGAACCAGTAGAATGTTGGTGAGAATGCTGGGACTCGTAATTTGGCCACGTTCCAAAGGGAGAACCCGCCCACTTTCAAAGGTCGATATGATCCTGATGGAGCTTTGGCATGGTTGAAGGAGATCGAGAGGATTTTCTGGGTTATGGATTGTACGCCTGCGCAGAAGGTAAGGTTTGGTACGCATATGCTAGCTGAGGAGGCCGATGATTGGTGGCTGGGGACTCTAGAGAAGTTGGAAGCTGCTGGCGGGGAGATCACATGGGAGGTGTTTAAGAGTGAGTTCATGAGGAAGTACTACCCAGAGGATGTGAGAGGAAAGAAGGAGCTGGAGTTTCTGGAGCTGAAGCAACGAGATAAGTCTGTGGCGGAGCATGCGGCAAAGTTTGTGGAATTGTCCAAGTTCTACCCTCATTACACTAATGATGCTACGTCGAAATGTTCGAAGTGTATCAAGTTTGAGAACGGGCTAAGGCATGCCATCAAGAAGGCGATTGGTTACCAAAAGATAAGGGTGTTTAATGACCTGGTGGATAGCTGCAGGATTTTCGAGTAAGATAGCAATCGTTCATACAAGATAGTGAAGGAGAAGAGAGGTTCTCAGTTTTGGGGGAAGCCCTATGATGTTTCAGGTGGTAAGGGCAAGGGAGAAGAGAGTTCGGGCAAGAAGCCAAGTGGGGGAGACGCTACTGCGGGCATTGTGTGTCACAAGTGTGGTAAGCCGGGACATAAGAGTCCAGATTGCATGGTCAACAAGTGCTTCAAGTGAGTTAAAGAAGGTCATATAGCTGCTAAGTGTGAGAAGCAAGATGTGGTCTGCTACAACTGTGGGGAAATGGGTCACATTAGTACCAAGTGCCCAAAGCCGAAGAAGGAGAGGTCTAGCGGGAGGGTGTTTGTCCTGGCAGGTACGGAGCCTATGGAAGAATGATGGTTGCATTTAGAGGTATGTGTTTCGTTAAGGGTACTCTGCTAGAATCCATTGTCTGTTGTGATGAGTGTTTACGTTGTGCTTTTTCCATGATAGTTAAATTTTCGAGGACGAAAATGTCCTAAGTGGGGGAGAATTGTAACGCCCCAAAAATGATTAAGTGATTTTTTAAATAATTTAATTAAATAATATTTTAGTTGGCCATATAAAATAATAATAAGGTAATTAATTTAAATAAGGAGTGGGGTGTAGTAAATAAAGAGGGAGTATTTTAGTTAAATAAGGAGGGATATGAGAAAGTAACTAGGGGTGTGTAATTAGGGTCCATTGGAGTTAAGTGGCCCAAACCCATTTAATAAAACCTTAGGGTCTTAGGAGAAGCCCTCATTAGAGAAAAGAGATCAAAAATTAGAAAGTGAGAAGAGTGAGAGAGGAGAGGCGCGACGACCATAGAGAGAAAGAAGGAGAGGAGTGTAACACCCTAAACGATTTAATTAAGCAATTGATTAAATTATTTAAAGTGTTGCACTTAATTATATTAAGTCAGAATATAGTATTTATAATAAAGTATTTTTATTTAATTGAAGGGAGTGGTATTGGAAATACCGGAACTGCAGATATGGGCCCAGGAGCCCAAGCCCAATGACTTAGGCTCCTAGGGTTGGTGCAATTCGCACCATTCACTGAAGGAAAGAAAGAAACGAATAGAGAGAAAGAAAAGAAAGAGAGAAAACGGCGCAAGGAGAGGGAGAAGAAGGAGAAGTGGATCGCATCAAGCAAGGGGAAGAGGAGAGCTCATTTGTTGCTGTGGTTTTTGCACGTGACTCAAGGAAAAGGAATTTCTACGGTTAAAATAAGGTAAGGGGAGTCTTACTCTATAATAGGGAGGATAATGGGTTGTATGTAGGTCATAGGCTCCTAGTTAGTGTTATTTGATTATTGTATGAAGTTTGAATCGTTGAATTTGATGATTTGCATGTTGAAATCGATTTAGGCTTAAGTTAGGGTTTATAACATGTGAATTTGTGTTTTTAAGATGTGTTTGGATAACTGAACACGCAATTGATTGTTAGACTATGAAATTAGGAGTATTAGAATGATTATGGAGTGAATTGGTTTAAGAGAAATTGGAGAATTTGGGATTTTGGGGTTTGGGGCGCCAAATTGCTAGGAATAATGCGCCTGCAGTGCTTGAGCTGAGTGGGTGGGTGAGTTGTGCTGCCTGGGCGCCAATTTCCTCGAGAAATGGCGCCTGTGTCACTGTAGCAGTGACTGTGTGTGTGTGTGTCTGCTGTCTGGGCGCCAGTTTGCTGGGAATATGGCGCCCTGTGCACTGTTCATGTGCACCTATGGGGTGGTTTGAGTGAAACTTAGAGTTCTGAGCATATTTTACCGTGCCATCTTTTGCAGTTGCCTACCCAAATTCAATTTTAAACATTTTGGCTCGAGTAGTTTTATTTTTGCATGTGTCATTTGAGAGATGTTCTGGTGGGTATTGCTGTGGCACTATATGTGTGCGCCTATGGGGTGGTTTGAGTGAAACTTAGAGTCCTGAGCATATTTTACCGTGCCATCTTTTGTAGTTTCCTGCCCAAATTCAATTTTAAACATTTTGGCTCGAGTGGTTTTATTTTTGTACGTGTCATTTTAGAGATGTCCTGGTGTGTGTTGCTTGGGTTGTGTTGTGCCTATGTATGCGGCGCGCAGTTGCTAGGAAAATGGCGCCCGGTGGGTCAGTGTTGCCACGAGCGCCAAGTTCTTTGGGTTTTAGGCGCTAGTCTTTGTGTTGCACCTGTGGCGCGCCATTTGTGAGAAAATGGCGCCTGGGGCTGACTTGTGTCTAAGTGTGTGTAGTTTTGGTCCCTAGGTGACAGTTTGGTCCCTAGGTGACAGTTTAGTCCTAAGGGTGTAGTTTTGGTCCCTAGGTGATAGATTGGTCCTAAAGGTGACAGATTAGTCCCTAAGTGTTGATTTGGTCCTAAAGTGTGTTTTAGGTCCCTGAGTGAGGTTTAGTCCTCCAATTGTGATTAGTCCTTGGGACTTGATTGTGTTGAATTAGAGACCGAAGTGATTGATGATGCCATGGGGGCATGAGCCATGGGGGCTAGAGCCATGGGGGCTATAAATGAGATTAATAATGAGGTGAGAAATAATGTGTGAATTGTGATATTGTGAATGTGCGTGTGATATGTTCATGGAGTCTCATGCATACATTCGGCTGCGGTCACGACATTTATAAATTGATTGTGAGGCCATGGGGGCGGCCATGGGGGCCAGAGTCATGGGGGCTGAATTTGATGATGATACTGCCATGGGGGTGTCATACCCCAATTTTGTCCGGCTTAGGTCAAAACCCTAATTTTCCCAAAAAATAAATAAATAAAAGAAAAAAGCATCATGCATTGCATTTAGGGTTCTAAAAGTCATTTCAAAGTTCCTAAAATCATTTTTGGAGTTGGAATGCACTTTTTGAACAAACTAGGGTTTTTAGGGTAAAGGGCATTTTGGTCATTTTTCACGACAGGATGATTTTCTCGTCAAAAATATGCATACACAAAAAGTACATTTTTATTCTACCCAAGATAATTTTTGTACAATTTTTAGAGAAAATATCCTAGTCTAAAATAATTAAAAATGCATTTTCCCTATTTTTATTGCATAAAAAATGCTAAAAGACCATTAAAATTTCCCCAATTATTAAGTGACAATTTTGGTTGTCTAGAATAATTGGGGAGACTATTCTAGGGTGCCCAAAAACATGTAACATATTTTCAATAGGTGCATTTTTATTTGCATGACTAAAAATTCAAATTTCAAAAATGCAAAAGAAGGAAGTGTCCTCAATAAGACAAAAGGCAAAAAAAAAATAAGCATTTTTTTTTATTTTTCTCTCCCACATTCAGCATGCATGCGCAGCCCTCTCTCCCTCTCTCACTCTCAAGAAGCTTCTACACACTTCTTTTCTTACTCACCAAGATTTGATTTGATCTTATCTTCAATTTTGCCCATTTTGGTAAATTATTCCACACACTTACACTAACCTCTCCACCAAAACATACCATCTTCCCTTTTTGATAACATTCCTTCACCATAATACCCTTAACCCTATCTTACAAGAGTCGCCCTTCCCAAATTAGATTTTTGTTCACAAATTTCCCCTTCCTTTTTTGTTCCTTCATGCGCCACCTTCACCCATTTCTCTCACACACTTGTGTTTTCTAAATACCCCTAATCCATGTGACTAATAATCCTAGCCATCCATTTAAAATTAAAACCCAATCCTAGAGCCCAATCAAAACAAAAGGACCAAAATACCCTAAAACCTCAAAAACTCCTATAAATACCACACCCATTCACTCTTTCCCAATCTTTTGGCTATTCCTCTCACACTCAAAAAAACCTAGCATACTCCTACCCCCTTTCCCTACCTCAGACCCGAAGCTCAATCTCTCTTCCCTCTCCTCTATTTCTTCAATTTTCCTTCCTATCTTAGAGATAAGGTAAAATCTCTAACACCTTTGCATCATCTTCAAGCATTTTTGGCATTAGAACTTGTTTTCTTTTCCTCCTCTCATATTCCCTTCATTATTTAGCATACTCATCATTTTCATCTTTATAATGTAGCTTGTTGTTGTTGGTGGGTGAGATTTGGCATCTCACCCTTAAATAAATGGATTCATGTTGCTTTATGTTAATTTTGGTGTCACTTCATTAAATAAAATATGGACTCACGCTCTTTTAGGATTCGCATGATCATGCTAAAAATATGTTCAAGTTGATTTTCATGGTTCTTTATTTAATCTTATTGTTAGTATTTCATTTTGGTGTTAGATGTTATTATGGTTAGTCATTGATGATCTAGCCATATGATTCCCACTAGTGCTTAGTGCACTTTGATTTAAGTGGTGAAGATGGCTTGAAAGGATTCAATTCATGTTATTTGTTCATATGTTCTAGTGATTTAATTATGCTTATATTTAGCTCCATGATTCCTACTAGTGCAAGAGGATTCCCACTAAGTACCTAGTACTTTTTGATGATCTTGCACTATTTAATATATTGGTTTATGCATTCATTAGTTCTTGTGTTTTAGTTATACTATTATTTAGTTATTGATGATCTTGCAAGAGGATTCCCACTAAGTACCTAGTACTTTTTGATTTAAAGTGGTGAAGATTGCAAGAAAGGATTCAAATCCCTTTCATAGCTTATATGTTTAGGTATTCTTGTGATTTATTATATTGTTTAGTTATTGATGATCTTGCAAGAGGATTCCCACTAAGTACCTAGTGCTTTTTAATTTAAAGTGGTGAAGATTGCAAGAAAGGATTCAAATCCATTTCATAGTTTATGTGTTTAGATGTTCTTGTGATTTAATTATGTTGTTGGTATTTGTTGATGATCTTGCTAAATGACTCCCACAAAGTGCTTAGTGCATTTAATCCAAGTGGTGAGGATGGCTAGAAAGGACTCAATTGATTTAATCTTGTACAAATTGTCATTCTTTACTTTATCTCTTAATAGTTTCTTGTAAGGTAATCATAGATTCTTGCTTGATGTTCAAAATTTTCCTTGCATACTTAGTTTTGGTCGTGGGCCTATTTCATTGAATAAAATTTTCCATTGCATGTTCCATAATTTGGGGTTTGATTTTGGGGTTTGGTTCCATCATATGTGTTTTTTGGTTTAGGGCTTAGGTTTTGAGGTTTAGGTTGCTAGCTTGTTTTCTTGAACTTTTAGGTTGAATAAATGCATGCCTTGCTTGATACTTATCTTGCAATTCCACATGTTAATTTAGACTTATGCCTCATGGTGCTCTTGTGTATTAATTGTTGATTACTTTGCTTACAAATTAGTAAGTATTGTGCTTTGGTTTTGACTCGAAAATTGATTGAAGGTTCTACTTTCTTTTCTTTGTGGCCAATGCCACCCCCTCAAATTCTTTTCTTATCCTTTCTAATAAAGCTTTTTCAAAAGGCTTTTTCCAAGAGTCAATACTCTTCAAATCACTTTCATAAATTAATCAAATCTTTTGAGGTCAATAAATAACTTTTTTTTTTCAAAACTCATAAGGAGGCAAGTCGGACGTACGGCCGATGTTGTCTAGCGTCCTGAGACCGGAGCTGTACAGCTCAAACGTCTTAGGATACTTGTGAGAAATAAAACAAATAATTAATAATTTCAAGCCCCTTTTCCTGAAAAAAATCAAAAAGATCATTTTCCAAAAAGTAGTGGGGCACGTCGTCCGTACGGGCGGGGATGTCTTTGTTTTAGGTCTATTGGACTGTACAGTCTAGGACCGAGAACCCCTACAATAAAAAACACCAACACACTTCTTTCCAAAAAACCACGAAAGCCGTCCTCAGACGCAAAAAGCATATTTTTTTTACAAAAGCCGTCTTCGGACGCAAAAGGCACACTTTTCCAAAAAAATCATGAAAGCCGTCTTCGGACGCAAAAAACGAGAACTACGTAGCTTTGATCCCTCATCTCAGTGAGGAGTGCGTAGGGCGCGGGTTCTGTCCCCAAAGCACGCTTTTAAAAAATCTTTGTTTTGTTCCGCTTTTCAAGGATATCAAAAATGTTCTTTTTCTCGTTTCCAATAAAATATTTTCTCAATCAAAAGAAAAGAAAAGAAGTAGAACGATTGTTTCAAATCAAATATTTCAAAACCACACATCAAATTAAAGGTTCCCTTTCGGTAGAAAGGAGAGTGCAGAAGTGCTTATACCTTCCCCGTACCTAACCGACCCCCGAACCTACATCTCTTGTTTTCGAAAAGACCACCCGCCTTGTATAAAAAGATGTTTTTTCAATGTTTCGTCTCAAAACTAAAATATTGGTGGCGGCTTCATATTTTCCCACGTTGTACATCGAGAAGTCCAAACCGGATTTTTCGGGGTGCAACAGGGGGCAAATGGTACCACATGCATGACTACATTGCATACATTCTCATAAACGCATAAGTGCTATTGTTTAATGAATGGTTGGATGTGTGTGCTGTAGACTACGCCTGTGTGATGCTATGATTGTATATATATTGCTTATTATCATCTTTATTATATAGTTCGAGACTCACCCTTTCTGCTGTTGTTACCACAGGTAGTCATGAGTGAGGGCCTAGTTCCTTCACTTCCCCGAGTCGGTCATGCTCTGATACGTAGCACCTAGGGGAGGGAATTTGTAGACTCTAGTTATTTTATTTTGCTCACTGTTGAGCTTGCATACTGCTATACTATGTATTGTTGGGATTTGATGATCACTCTTTTGACATGTAGTTATTATTTCCGCTGCGTGATATGGTATTATATTCCACGTGTTATTTTTATGGTGTTACGTATGGATTTATGATTATGAGCTGAATTGACCGTTTGGGTGTTTTTAAGAGACATGTGTAACATCCCATTGAATGTTTTCAAGTTAAAAATTAAATTTTTATACTCTGATTTTATTATAAATTGCCGGGTAGAAATGGGGTGTTACATTAGTGGTATCAGAGCAAAAGTTCGGTCTGTCCGGCCAAGTGTGTCTGTCTGTCATATTGTGTATGACCATTAGGTGTCCTTTGAATTAGTTCTGAATGGTTGTTTATGCTGCAGTGCTAGGTTGATATGGCCAGGAGAGTTGATGCCGCTATTGCTGAGGCCTTGCAAGCCATAGCCCAGGTTATAGGGAACCAGCAGAATGTTGGTGAGAATCTTTGGGACCCGTGCTTTGGCTAGATTTCAGAGAGAGAACCCTCCTACCTTCAAGGGAAGGTACAATCCAGATGGAGCTATGGCATGGCTGAAGGAGATTGAGAGAATCTTCCGGGTGATGGACTGCAATGATGAGCAGAAAGTCAGGTATGGTACGCACACTCTAGCTGAGGAAGTATTTTCCAGAGGATGTTAGAGGAAAGAAGGAGATGGAGTTCCTTGAATCAAGCGAGGAGTATGTCTGCATTTACGAGTATCTTTGCCAGATTCTTGGTGGCCAAATTCTATCCACATTATTCCGAGGCTGGGTCTTAATTCTCAAAGTGTATCAAATTTGAGAATGGGTTGAGAGCTGATATCAAGCAAGCCATTGGGTACCGTAAGATCGAGTGTGTCTTGATCCGGTTGGCTCTTCTGCGAGAATCTATGAGGAAGAGGCGAATGATGCAGCTCTCTAGAGTCATGAGAGACCGGAGGGTAAATTCCAAAACAGGGTATGCCATATGAGACATCTGGCGCAGGGTAAACACGGGTATCTTTGGTGGTAGCAGTCTCACGAGGGTAAGAGGTCTGCGAGGCAAGAAGCCAAGTGGGAGATGCTCCGCTAACATTGTGTGCTTCAAGTGTGGCAAGCCGGGTCACAAGAGTTTTGATTGCAAGGCTGGGGGAAATATATGTTTCCGTTGTGGTAAGGATGTCACATGGCATCTGATTGTGACCGCAAGGAAGCTGTGTGTTTCAACTGTGGTGAAGCTGGTCACTTTTGCTCCAAGTGCACCAAGCCAAAGAAAGAGAGGCCCAGTGGGAGAGTTTTTGCACTGGCAGGTTCAGAGGGACCCATGAGATTAGAGGTACTTGCTTTATCTATGGTACACCTTTAGTTGCTATTGTTGACACGGGTGCTACGCACTCTTTTATTGCTTCTGTCTGTGCTGAAAAGTTGAATTTAGTCTTGTCTACTATGGAGAGGGGAATGGTTATCGACACTCCAACTAAGGGTTCGGTAACTACTTCTCTAATGTGTGCTAGGTGTCCTCTGCCAATCTTCGGCAGAGATTTTCTGGTCGATCTTATCTGTTTGCCTTTGGGTGGGTTGGATGTGATTCTGGGTATGGACTAGTTAGTAGATAACCATGTACACATCAACTGTTTCAACAAGTCTGTTAGTTTCCTTCCTCCAGCAGAGGAAGAGTCTATTTTGTTGTCTGCCGGTCAATTGAATGAGGTAATGAGAGAGGGTGGCCAGCTGTTTGCTTTGATGGCGTCTATGTCTGCTGAGAACCAGGCTGTAGTTGATGGGTTGCAGGTGGTGTGTGAGTTCCCTGAAGTGTTCCCTGATGAGATTCCCAGTGTGCCACCAGAGAGGGAAGTTGAGTTTGGGATTGAGCTTGTGCACAGTACTAGGCACGTGTCTATGTGCCGTCTTCAATGTCGACTTCAGAGTTATGCGAACTAAAGAAGCAGTTGGAAGAGTTACTTGAGAAAAAGTTTGTGAGGCCTATTGTGTCACCGTGGGGAGCTCCAGTTCTATTAGTGAAGAAGAAGGATGCGTCTGTGTGTGGATTACAGGCAACTGAACAAGGTAACTATTAAAAATAAGTATCCTCTCCCGAGGATTGATGATCTGATGGACCAGCTGGTGGGTGCTAAAGTTTTTAGCAAGATAGACTTGAGGTCAGGTTATCATCAGATAAAGGTGAATGATGAAGACATCCAGAAGACAGCGTTCAGAACGAGATATGGGCACTATGAGTACTCTGTAATGCCGTTTGGTGTCACTAATGCACCAGGGGTGTTTATGGATTACATGAACCGAATCTTCCATAGCTACTTGGATCGGTTTGTGGTTGTTTTTATTGATGATATTCTGGTGTACTCCAAGTCTGAGGAGGAGCATGCAGAGCACTTGAGATTGGTGCTAGAAGTGTTGAAAAAGAAGAAGTTGTATGCCAAGTTGTCAAAGTGTGAATTCTGGCTGAAAGAGGTGAGCTTCTTGGGTCACATTATTTCTGGTGATGGTATATCTGTGGACCCAGCTAAGGTTGATGCAGTGTTGCAGTGGGATAGCCCAAAGTCTGTGACTGAGATCAGTAGTTTCTTGGGGTTGGCTGGTTACTACAGGAGGTTTATTGAGGGGTTCTCTAAGCTAGCCCTTCCGTTGACCCAATTGACTTGTAAAGGAAGAGCTTTTGTGTGGGATGCAAAATGTGAAGAGAGCTTCCAAGAGTTGAAGAGGAGGTTGACAACATCTCCAGTGTTAGTGTTGCCTGTGCCGTATCAACCTTTTGTTGTATACTGTGATGCTTCCAAGATGGGTTTGGGAGGTGTACTGATGCAGGATGGGAAGGTAGTTGCTTATGCGTCCAGACAGTTGAGGACACATGAGAAGAACTACCCTACTCATGATTTGGAGCTGGCTGCTATTGTTTTTGTGTTGAAGTTTTGGAGACACTACTTGTATGGCACTAGATTCGAGGTATTCAGCGATCACAAGAGTTTGAGGTATCTGTTTGATCAGAAGGAGCTGAATATGAGGTAGAGGCGTTGGTTAGAGCTGCTGAAGGATTATGATTTCGGCTTGAACTATCATCCCGGCAAAGCTAATGTCGTGGCTGATGCGTTGAGTCGGAAAACTTTACATATGTCAGCAATGATGGTGAAGGAATTGGAGTTGATTGAGCAATTCTGGGATTTGAGTCTGGTTTGTGAGGTGACACCGCAGAGTGTCAGATTGGGTATGCTGAGGATCGGGAATGACTTATTGGTTAGTATTAGAGACGCCCAGAAGTTGGATGTGAAGCTGGTTGATTTATTGGTAGCTAGCGATCAGGCTGTGGATGGGGATTTCAGATTGGATTCCCAGGGTGTGTTGAGATTCAGGGACAGGATTTGAGTTCCTGATGATGCTGAGTTGAAGAAAATGATACTTGAGGAGAGCCATAGGAGTAAGCTAAGTATCCATCCAGGTGCTACAAAAATGTACCATGACTTGAAAAAGTTGTTTTGGTGGTCTGGTATGAAGAAGGATGTAGCACAATTTGTGTATGCCTGTTTGACTTGCCAGAAGTCAAAGATTGAGCACCAGAAGCCTGCGGGGCTGATGCAACCTTTAGAGATTCCGGAATGGAAGTGGGACAGCATTTCCATGGACTTTGTGACTGGGTTGCCAAACACTGTGAGAGGGTTTGACTCTATTTGGGTGATTGTGGATAGGTTGACCAAGTCTGCTCATTTCATTCCTATCAACATCACCTATCCTGTGCCGAGGTTGGCTAAGATTTACATTCAAGTGATTGTGAAGCTTCATGGGGTCCCGAAGAGCATTGTGTCAGATAGAGACCCGAGGTTTACATCTGAGTTTTGGGGGAGCTTGCAAGAGGCATTGGGGTCTAGATTGAGGTTGAGTTCAGCTTATCATCCTCAGACTGATGGGCAGACGGAGAGAACCATCCAGTCCTTGGAGGACCTTCTGAGAGCTTGTGTGCTAGAGCAGGGAGGTGCGTGGGATACACATCTTCCACTGATTGAGTTTACTTACAATAACAGCTACCATTCGAGTATTGGGATGGCTCCTTTTGAGGCACTGTATGGGCGGAGGTGTAGGACTCCTTTGTGCTGGCATGAGTCCGGTGAGAGCGTTGTGCTTGGACCGGAACTGGTTAGGGAGACTACAGTGAAGGTAAAGATGATCAGAGAGAAAATGAAAGAGTCCCAGAGTCGGCAGAAAAGTTACCATGATAGGAGGAGAAAGGACTTGGAGTTTCAGGCTGGTGGGCATGTTTTCTTGAGGGTCACGCCTATGACTGGTGTTGGGCGTGCCCTGAAAGCAAAGAAGTTAACTCCGAGATTTATTGGACCGTACCAAATCACTGAGAGGGTTGGAAAGGTTGCTTATAGGGTGGCCTTGCCACCTAATCTTTCGAACTTGCACGATGTTTTCCACGTGTCGCAGCTTCGGAAGTATATTCCAGACCCGTCTCACGTGATTCACATGGATGATGTGGAGGTACGTGAGAATCTCATTGTGGAGACTATGCCAGTGAGGATTGATGATAGAGAAGTGAAGGTGCTAAGAGGGAAAAACATTGCTTTGGTCAAGGTAGTTTGGTTAGGAGCTACCGGTGAGAGCATGACTTGGGAGCTGGAGAGCAGGATGCGGGAGTCTTATCCAGAGCTCTTTGACTCAGGTCTTAAGTTAGGGTTTATAACATATGAATTTGTGTTTTTAAGACGTGTTTGGATAACTGAGCACGCAATTGATTGTTAGAATATGAAATTAGGAGTATTAGAATGATTATGGAGTGAATTGGTTTAAGAGAAATTGGAGAATTTGGGATTTTGGGGTTTGGGGCGCCAAATTGCTAGGAATAATGCGCCCTGGGTACTGTAGCAGAGAGTGGGTGGGTGAGTTGTGCTGCCTGGGCGCCAATTTCCTAGAGAAATGGCGCCTGTGTCACCTATGCTTGATGGCGTGTGTGTGTGTCTGCTGTCACAGGCGCCGGTTTCTTTGGGAATATGGCCCCCATGCTGCCTTGTTCATGTGCACCATGGGGTGGTTTGAGTGAAACTTAGAGTTAGAGCATATTTTACTGTGCCATCTTTTGCGATTGCTGCCCAAATTCAATTTTAAACATTTTGGCTCGAGTAGTTTTATTTTTGCATGTGTCATTTGAGAGATGTTACGGTGGGTATTCTTTGTGGCACTATATGTGTGCGCCTATGGGGTGGTTTGAGTGAAACTTAGAGTTCTGAGCATATTTTACCGTGCCATCTTTTGTAGTTGCCTGCCCAAATTCAATTTTAAACATTTTGGCTCGAGTGGTTTTATTTTTGTACATGTCATTTTAGAGATGTCCTGGTGTGTGTTGCCGGGTTGTGTTGTGCCTATGTACAGGGCGCCAGATTGCTAGGAAAATGGCGCCCAGTGGCTGTGTTGCCACAGGGGGCGCCAAGTTGATGGGTTTTAGGCGCCTAGTGCTGTGTTGCACAGGGTGGCGCCAGTTTGTGGGGAAAATGGCGCCTGGGGCTGACTTGTGTCTAAGTGTGTGTAGTTTTGGTCCCTAGTTGACAGTTTGGTCCCTAGGTGACAGTTTAGTCCTAAGGGTGTAGTTTTGGTCCCTAGGTGATAGATTGGTCCTAAAGGTGACAGATTAGTCCCTAAGTGTTGATTTGGTCCTAAAGTGTGTTTTAGGTCCCTGAGTGAGGTTTAGTCCTCCAGTTGTGATTAGTCCTTGGGACTTGATTGTGTTGAATTAGAGACCGAAGTGATTGATGATGCCATGGGGGCATGAGCCATGGGGGCTATAAATGAGATTAATAATGAGGTGAGAAATAATGTGTGAATTGTGATATTGTGAATGTGCGTGTTGTAACACCCCCTTATCTTAATGATTTCGGTCTACTAAATTAAAATCAGAGTTTCAAAATTCCACTCAAAGGAGTGCTACATTTGGTGATTAAAAAGGAAAACAGAAAATCAATTAAGTTCAAAACAGTTTCACAGCATTATACAAGCATGCAGTCATGCGCATCACCACGGCAAAAGGGTCTCAGCCCACCATATAAGGCACCTCGGCCAGTAACGCAACAAGTCATATTACATAGTAATAGTTACACAGATATGATAGTTTTAGTTCCAAAAGACTATCTAGCAAAATATACACAAGATCAGTATAAAGAGTACAAAATAATCTACTCGGCCCCAACCCAGTGTTACACGACCAGAGCAGACTCAACCAACATCAACTAGGCACAGCTATCACTCATGAGTACCTGCAAGTTGCCACGAGAGCAGGCAACAAAAGCAGCTAGGGTGAGTCTCTTAACACAAGTAATATAATGTGAAGAAAGCTTAAGGATAGAGATAGCACTAAAACACCTCGGTTCAGCAATTATAGTCACTCACCGATAGCCTAAATAAACACAACAATTATCAACCAGCTCAAACACAACAATTCATGTAATGTATGCATGTATGCAACCCATCCACAGGGCATTATGCAATGAGGTACCTCCACCGTCGTTATTTAGCCCGTCGGCATCTCCGTCGTTAACTCCGTCGTTATTTGATATGGAGACCGAAGTCCTACCATATCCGAGGCCGAGACCTCCTCCGTCGTAATATGCACATGAACATGTGACTTCATGACAAATACAATCACACACAAATCAATCATAACGTATGTGAATGTTTACACCGTCGTTACTCCGTCATTCTACTCCGTCGTTACTCCGTCGCTCACACTGACGTCTACACCACCTAGACATCATCACGGTGCTAAGGTCGACCTACAACAGGTAGAATCACCTTAGGACCTCCAACCGACCCTCTCGGTCACCTCGGCAATCCATGGTGGACTACTTGTCACACCGAGGACCACAACGACACTTAGGGACCAAAATGTCACCTAAGGACCAAAATGGACTTAATCGCTCCCTTACTTATGCACATTGGTGCTAAAGTAGCACTCTCGATGGCGTCCCCACAATGTGTTAGACAACATTGGCGCCTAACCTCACCTCGGCACACTATATGTGTACCTCGGCTAACCACGCAACATTACCTCGGCACACTATGTGTGTACCTCGGCTAACCACACTCACACCCTCAATTCGACAACGCGCTCATTCACGCACTCCTCCGCACACCAAAATCATCTAAGTCATGGAAAATCACTTCTCGGTATTCCCCTGGTTCGGTTCACCTATTCTTAGGCACTTGGGCGTTTCACCTCGGTGGCGCTACCTCGGCCTGAGGACCTCTACACCTCGGTAACCTAAGGCGAGACACCTACACTTCGGTTTATGCGTCCCTACTTCTCGTTAATGGTGTTTAGACACGTACTCTCTCTCAAACTCACCAACGGATC
Source organism: Oxytropis ochrocephala (assembly GCA_020916435.1). Taxonomy (NCBI): domain Eukaryota; kingdom Viridiplantae; phylum Streptophyta; class Magnoliopsida; order Fabales; family Fabaceae; genus Oxytropis; species Oxytropis ochrocephala. The sequence goes on from CM037090.1 coordinate 82,506,444, forward strand.
CTCAACACTAAGACACTCTAGGCGTTGACAACCCTCAACTCGGTTTCCCTCACTCTGGCGAAGGGAATTCGGTTTCTGTGCGTAATAAAGCGCTTAACCCCCATTTTACTTCTTTTACTCTGTTTCTCTACTTAGACTTAACATGCAACTCGTTTCTCAGCTCACCACACTCATGCATACTCGGATTACTCACTCCTTCGCTCTGATCCTCTCCTTAACTCTACATGCAAGCTCATTTTCTTCACACTACACCGATTTACACTTTGATGCTTCACCATGCAAAGCTCACTTCGTACCACACAGAACAGAGAGAGTTACACTCCTCTCTCTTTCCCAACCGATCACCGTCGTATCTCACCACAAATCTCAAAGAAGGAGCAAAACACACAGAAAGATACATCATGAACAACACATAAAACACACATGCAAGGTGATCAAAAACCACTCACACCAAAACACTATCAAAACACAGAATATTACAAGGATTAAAAGACCCCCTAACCTTAACAACTTGAGAAGATTGAGAACCCTTCACTCTCCAAGTAACTACAGCAACAAGCTCTCCTCTCCACTTGAACTCTCCACGCTCAGTTCTCTTCCTTCTCTCTTCGGTTCTCACTTCTCTCTCTACTTTCTCAATTTAGCAACTTAACTGATTTTGGAATGAATGGGAATGTTCCCTACGGAGGTACCATTTAACATGTCCTTAAAGGACTTAAATGGGCCTTGGCCTTATTAGGCTGTGGGCTTTCTACTACCCACACACCCTTTCCCTATTTAGACATTTTCCTAAAATATCAACATATGCTTAACACTCACTTAATGAATTACTTGACTTAAAATTAAAATGTTGTAAACCCTTAATAACTCAACTAAGTTAATTAATTGAATTATTTTGGGGTGTTACACGTGTGATATGTTCATGGAGTCTCATGCATACATTCGGCTGCGGTCGCGACGTTTATAAATTGATTGTGAGGCCATGGGGGCCAGAGTCATGGGGGCTGAATTTGATGATGATACTGCCATGGGGGCAAATGGTACCACATGCATGACTACATTGCATACATTCTCAAAAACGCATAAGTGCTATTGTTTAATGAATGGTTGGATGTGTGTGTTGTAGACTGCGCCTGTGTGATGCTATGATTGTATATATATTGCTTATTATCATCTTTATTATATAGTTCGAGACTCACCCTTTCTATTGTTGTTACCACAGGTAGTCATGAGTAAGGGCCTAGTTCCTTCACTTCCCCGAGTCGGTCATGCTCTGATACGTAGCACCTAGGGGAGGGAATTTGTAGACTCTAGTTATTTTATTTTGCTCACTGTTGAGCTTGCATACTGCTATACTATGTATTGTTGGGATTTGATGATCACTCTTTTGACATGTAGTTATTATTTCCGCTGCATGATATGGTATTATATTCCACGTGTTATTTTTATGGTGTTACGTATGGATTTATGATTATGAGCTGAATTGACCGTTTGGGTGTTTTTAAGAGACATGTGTAACATCCCATTGAATGTTTTCAAGTTAAAAATTAAATTTTTATACTCTGATTTTATTATAAATTGCCGGGTAGAAATGGGGTGTTACAAGGAGCGCTTGATTCAAGGAGGAAGAAGGAAAGCTTGGAGTGTTGGGGTCTTGGGAGGATTCTTCTTGAAAGATTAGGTGTCTTCTTCAATTGTAAAAGGGATGGGGGCTCTCTTTCGTAGTTAATAATTTATAAAACATGAAATCATAGGGATTAGGTATTAGGAGTAATTATTTGGTTGATTTATAAGATGTTTGAATGAATTACTTGAGTGATTGAATGAGTAGGTGATTATATTGATTGTTGTATGGAGAATTAGAGTGATTGATAGGTGTTTGTGATATTGCATGAATAAGAATCGTTTTCATGGTGTTTGGTAGGGTTTGGGATAGGTTTGGACAGTGAACAGTGTTAGGGGCGCCAAAGTGCAGGATTTCAGGCACCTGGGATTCTATTTGGTTGCTGCGTGGGGGTGCAGCACAGGGGGTGTAACACCCCAAAATAGTTCAATTAATTATTTAGTTGAGTTATTTAAGGTTTACAACTTTTTAATTAAGCCAAGTATTAATTAGGAGTTTATTTCATTTAGGAGATGCTTAAGTGAAATGGAGAAGGTGGGCGTAGAGGCCCATGAGCCATTAGAAGCCCAAGGGCTTGCATTAAAGGAGAGTGTCGAAGGAAAAGGGAGCATGTTTTACCAAAGGAATCTAAGAAAAGTCAAAGAGAAGTAAGAGAGAGAAGTTGGTAGGTGAGATCAGTTTTCTAGAGAGAAGGGAGAGCAGTTTGGCGTGGAAGAAGCTCAAGCTCAAGGGAGAAGAGTTGCTGCGAGTGTTAACTGGAGGAATCGGTGAAGAGAGGGTCGTTTGCTCAACTGATCAAGGTTAGGGGGCTCTCTTCTCACGTATAATTTTGTAGTATGATGAGTGTTATGTGTGAGGTTTATAGTTGTGTTTCCTGAGCTGTGTTGCATGTGTTTGTGTGTTTTTCTGATGTTTTGCTTAATGCTATGTTTAGCTCGTTTCAGTGAGTTTGTGTTGAGATGATGAGGTGATGGTCATGAGAGACTAAGGAGTGAAATGGGATCTGAGGAAACTCTCAGTCCCAGTGAGCTAGAGTGAGCGAGAGTGAGCAACATAACCGGGAGAAGTCCTTAAGGAATAGGCTTAGGATAACAAGAGGAGTAGCTGAAATCATACACCATAAAGTGACGAGCGTGCGTTGAGTTAAATGGAGTCGTCGGTTTAGGATTTCCGAGGTGAGTGTTAGCGCACCAGTAACTAAGTGTAGGGGTAACTGAGACTAGGTATAAGGATCGGTTTGTACTTGCTGAGGTGTAGAGGAAGTAGGCCGAGATGCTTAGGCTGAGGTAAAGTATATAGGCTTAGCTGCTGAAGTGTCGTTGATAACGTGTAGCTTGTAGTAACCGAGGTGTTATGGCCGAGATGTAGAGTATATCCTACCTAGGTGTACTAGCCGAGGCGAGACGTTACATCTAAGTGCGGTGTGTTCCAGCGTAGAGTAACCCAAGTGGCCTTGTAGAGGAAGTGAAGTGACTATGAGTGGAGTAGAGTGTAGGCATGCCGAGGTGCCAAGCGTCTTGAGAGTGCGAGTGTGTCTTAGAGGTGCTATAGGTGCCGAGGTGTTGTTTTAACGCTAGTGTAGCGGAGGTTATTACTGGGCGCGACTGTGAGTGTCGTTTTGGAGTGCCAAGTGCGTGAGGGGTTAAATGGTGTAGTCATTTAGTCCCTCATTGACGTTTTAGTCCTCGTGGTGACTCGTTGGTTCACTACTTGGTGCCGATGTGTTAGGTGAGTGAGGCGGCGGTCCCAGAAGTCATTGTGGGTCGATATAGAGATGTCGGCCTTAGCATAGAAATGACGTATGTGTGCTGTTGGCCTTATGGCTATGAGTAGTGGAATGATGAACGATGAAGTCCCTGATGGGCATTAAAATAAATGAAGATGGTGAATGCAGAGGACTTCGGTCCTAGAGGTGAGCAGAGGACTTCGGTCCTATTTATGAATAAAAGGTTGCGGTCTAATTGGTGAGTTATTTGAAATTGTGTTATGATTTAATTGAATAATGTATATGTTGTGTGTTATGCATTGTTCATGGCGTCGCATAAATCATAAGCATAAAGGTGATAGCAGAGGACTTCGGTCCTAAGGTGATAGCAGAGGACTTGGTCCCTAAGGTGATAGCGAAGACTTCGGTCTTAATGGATCCATCATGCATATGCCCTTGGAGTTTGGAGTGCGCATCATGCATATAACTCATGCAATCGAGCGATTGTTATTTGTGTCTTTGTCTTAGAGGTGTTTATATGTGTTTGCTTAGCATAATGCTTGTCATAAACCTTATTATATGTGTTTAGAGACTCACCCTCTTTTGCTTTTATGTTGCTCTCATGTGGCAACTTGCGGTATTCAGAGTAGAGTCGATCACTCACTCGGTGTCGTTTGGCGTCGTCATTTTGCTCAGTAGTGTAACACTTTGGGGGCGAGTAGCGTAGTGAGTGCATTATGTAGGTTTATTTTGAGTTGTAAACACGTGTCTTATGGAACATGTATTATTTTGATTTGTATTGTAACTAATAACTTGTTACTTGATGAGCTCGGTTCATACAGGCCGAAGTGATGTATGTGCATTACATCGCCTTTCGTTTTAGGCTGCGCAAATGTTTTATTGTTTTGCTTGGTTAAGTTCATGTAGAAAAATGTAGCACTCCTTGAGTGGTTTTTGAAAACTCTGATTTAATTGCTAAGTAGTATTAGAAGTAAGGGGGTGTACAATAGTGGTATCAGAGCAAAAATCCGGTCTTGTCCGACCAAGTGTCGAGTCTTGAGTTCCCAAGGTTTCGAGTTTTATGGCTCGTTCTAAGTAGATTTGTTTATATGTTTAGAGTAATGGCTGGAAGAGCTGGAAGGAATGACGCATTGATCGCTAGCGCTTTGGAGCGATGGCGGTGCGCAATAGGAAATCGACCTCGGTGGCGGCCAGGGATCTTTGGAGCGAGGAGGTTGGCTACGTTTGAGAGGAGAATCCTCCTACTTTCAAAGGGAGGTATGATCCCGACGGAGCTATGGCCTGGTTAAAGGAAATAGAAAGGATCTTTCGAGTGATGGAGTGTTCGACTACGCAAAAGGTGAGATTTGGTACTCACATGCTGGCCGAGGAGGCAGACGACTGGTGGCTTGAAAATCTTCCAAGGTTAGAGATTGCTGAAGAAGAAATCACCTGGGATATTTTCAAGAGGGAGTCCCTGATGAAGTATTATCCTGAGGATGTTAAAAGGAAGAAGGAAATGGAGTTTTTAGAGCTGAAACAGGGGAACAAATCAGTAGCCGAGTATGCGGCCAAGTTTACCGAGTTGGTGAAGTTCTACCCCCATTACACTGGAGCTACTGCTGAGTTCTCCAAGTGTATTAAGTTTGAGAATGGTTTAAGGCCTGACATCAAGCAGGCCATTGGGTATCAACAAATAAGGGTGTTTGCTCAGCTGGTGAATAGCTGCAGAATCTTCGAGGAAGACAAGGTGGCCGCGACTACCACCTATAAAGCTGGAAGGGAGAAGCAGAATTCTCAATACCGTGCTAAGCCTTACGAGGGTTCTGGTGGGAAGGGTAAAGGAAAGTGGAAAGCTGGTTGGGCCATGGCGCCAAGTGTGGGAGATGCTCCTCCGAGTATTATATGTTTCAAATGTGGAAAACCGGGTCACAAAAGTTTTGACTGCTCAGTCGTTAAGTGTTTTAAGTGTGGCAAGGAAGGCCACAAGGCTCCAGACTGTGAGAAGAAAGACATAGTCTGCTACAACTGTGGGGAGGCAGGGCATATTAGTTCGAGGTGTCCCAAGCCGAAGAAGGAAAAGAATGTTGGTAAAGTGTTCGCGCTAGCTGGGTCCGAGGTGGTTAATGAGATAAAAGGTACGTGTTTTATAAATGGAATTCCTTTGACTGCAATCGTGGACACTGGTGCCACACACTCTTTTATTTCTGCATTGTGTGCTAAAAGGTTGGATTTAGTTTTGTCTACTATGGTGAGGGAGATGGTTATTGGCACTCCAGCAAAGGGGTCAGTGACTACCTCTCTCGTTTGTTTGAAGTGTCCTCTGTTAGCCTTTGGCAGAGACTTCGTAGTTAATTTGATTTGTCTACCTTTGGAAGGGATGGACGCCATCACAGGTATGGGTAGTTAGTGGCTAACCGAGTTCATATCAATTGCGCTAAGTAGTCGCTAAGTTTCCTTTCTTCCGAGGTGGAAGAATGCATTACGATGTCTGCAGAAGCGCACCGCGCAGGTAATGAAGGAAGGGGCTACGTTGTTTGCGTTGAGTGTGACGATGTCTGCAGAGAGCCGAGCTAAAATTGGTGAAGTGCCAGTTGTAACACCCCAAAATAGTTCAATTAATTAATTAGTTGAGTTATTTAAGGTTTACAACTTTTTAATTAAGCTAAGTACTAATTAGAAGTTTATTCATTTAGGGGATGCTTAAGTGAAAGGAGAAGGTGGACGTAGAGGCCCATGAACCATTGGAGGCCCATGAGCCATTAGAAGCCCAAGTGTGAGCTTTAAGTGAGTGTGTCGAAGGAAATGAAACATGTTTCCACCAAAGAGAATCTAGAAAAGTCAAAGTGAAGTAAGAGAGAGAAGTGGTAGGTGAGATCAGAAATTCTAGAGAGAAGGGAGAGCATTTTGGCGAAGAAGAAGCTCAAGTTCAACGGAGAAGTGTTGCTGCGAGTGTTAACTGGAAGAATCGGTGAAGAGAGGATCTTGTGCTCAACTGAACAAGGTTAGGGGAGCTCTCTTTCACGTATAAATTTGTAGTATGATGAGTTGTGATGTGTGAGTAGACTGTAGTTATGTTTGCTGAGTTGCTTTGCATGCTTGTTGTGTTTTGATGTTTTGCTGATTGTGTTTTAGTTCGTTTCCAGTGAGATTGTGGAGAGGTTGAGGTGATAATCTTGAGAGACTATGAGAGAAATGGGAGCTGAGACCTCTCAGTCTCAGTGAGCTAGAGTGAGCTGGAGTGAACGAGAGTGAGTAACATAAGCTGAGGAGGTTCTTAAAGAGTAGGCCTAGAATACCGAGGAGTAGCTGGGAACGTACATCCTAAAGTAACGAGCGTGCGTTTGAGTCAAATGGAGTAGTCGGTTTAGGATTGCCGAGGTGAAGTTACTTCCATACGTAAGTTAGAACTTAAGTGAATAAACGTAAGTGTCAAGAACGTAAACAACGAGGTCATAGAAGCCGAGGTGAGTGATATAGCACTGGTAACTAAGTGTACGAGTACATAAGACTAGGTATAAGGATCGGTTTGTGCTTGCTGAAGTGTAGAGTAAGTAGGCCGAGATGCTTAGGCCGAGGTAAGGTACTTAGACTTAGTTGCTGAAGTGCCATGACAACGTGTAGCGTGAAGTAACCGAGGTGTTATGGCCGAGACATAGAGTATATCATACCTAGGTGCACTTGACGAGGTGAGATACACGTTTAGTGTTAGGTGGAGTGACTAAGGGGAGAGCAGAGCGTAGGCATGCCGAGGTGCCCAGTGTGCCAAGGTGCCGAGTGCGCTAAGGTGCTATGGGTGCCGAGGTGTGGTTTTAACGCTAGCGATGCGAAGGTTGTTGCTGAGCGCGACTGCGAGTGTCGTTTTGAAGTGCTAAGTGCGTGAGGTGAGTGAGGTGAGGTGAGGTGCCGAGGTGAATGAGGTGAGGTGAAGTGAGTGTGTGCCGAGGTGAGGTGAAGTGAGTTTGTGCCGAGGTGAGTTGAAGTGAGTGTCTTGAGGGTGAGGTGAAGTGAGTGTGTCTTGGGGTGGCGTGGGTTGGTGCCGAGGTGAGGTGAAGTGAGTTTGTGCCGAGGTGAGTTGAAGTGAGTGTGTGCCGAGGTGAGGTGAAGTGAGTTGGTGCCGAGGTGAATGGGGTGAGGTGCCGAGGTGTGTGAGAGTGTACCGATGTGTTTTTTGTGTGTGCCGAGGTGTTTGAGTGAGATCCGAGGTATGTGAGTGTGGAGTGCTTAGGTGTGTTTGGTCCCTAGGTGTGAGTTTAGTCCCGGGCGTTGACTTTAGTCCTTAGGGTGACTTTAGTCCTTTGGTGTGGGAATATTCATTGGTGTTCTTTTAGTCCCTGTAGAAGTATTAATTATGGTGTTATAAAATAAATGGCGAATATATTGGTGATGAGGTGTCTATGACCTTCCTTGGTGATTTGGTGAATATACATATAATTGTGGTGAGCATGTTATTGCTTTATTTTGGTGTTTTGGTGTTTTGGGTGCATAGTCATGGCGTCGCATAAATCATATGCATTTTGGTGAATAGGCTTCGGCCTCTAAATTATTTTGGTGTTTGGTGAATGCCCACAAGGCAATTTTGGTGATGGATCCACATGCATATGCCCGGTGGAGTTTTAGGTTGCATTGCATACATTGCATACATGTTACGTGTAATTGTTTACGTGTGATTGCAAATGGTGTGGCTGTTTTTACGTGTGGCCCGTAGTTAGTGTAATCGCCTTTGGTGTAATCTTGTCTTAATAGTGTATCTAAATTTGTTGTTCTCTGGTGTGCCTGTTTCTCTGTGTTCCTTGCTTTATTTATTATTATCTGTGCATTGAGACTCACCCTACTGCGTCGTGTTGCCTCGTATGTCGGCAACCTGCAGGTGACGGTGACTGAAGGTGACTAGAGATCCTTCCTTGAGTACGGTCGAGTCGCTCTGATACGTAGCACCGGGGGGAAATGTTTATTTGTTACGTCTTTTACTTGTGAACTATTATTTAAGTTGTTATTTTCCACGACTGTAATGTTTATTCCCGACTATTATTTTGGTGCTATGTATCCTCTAAACTGGAGTTTATTTTAAGTAATTGTTTGGAAGTATGTTAAGGTGTTTGGTTTTAAATGTGACACCCTCGAGTGGTTGCACCGAAAATGTTTTTCACGCACTCTGATTTTCAAAATTAATTGAATAGTAGTCTATGTAGAAGGGGGGTGTTACAAGTGGTATCAGAGCATAAGTTCGATGCAATAAGAAGCCCAAGTTGTCGAGTCTGTTAACCCTCGAGTCTTGGTACTCGTTCTAAATCATAATTATGTTGCTGTTTGAAATAATATATAGGTTGCTGTTTTTCATGTTTTATGTTGTTGTTGCTGTTTGGAATAATATATAGAATGCTGTTTTTTTTATGCCTTATGGTGCTGTTTGCTGTTGTGGAAAATAAGGGGTTGCTGTTTTCATAAATCAATGTTGCTGTTTTTTTTAATTGAAATATGAACTGTTATTTTCTTTATAAATAGTGGCTGTTTTTATACATAAGTAAAAGAACATGGCTGATATTTTATTACTATCATTGGAATTTAATTGTGTCGTTTTCCCAACTTTGAGGGTGGTGTTTCTTCCTAGATTTTTTAAAATGTGACGTTTCTTTCTAAAATCTAAAGTGTGTTGTTCCTAAAAATCTAAAGGTGTTGTTTTCCCTCAATTTTTAAATGTGGTGTTTACGATGATGCGGTGATATAATAGTGATGGTTGCATTTAGAGGTATGTGTTTCGTTAAGTGTGTTCTCTAGAATCTATTGTTGTGTGGTGAGTGTTTGAGTTGAGTAGTGTCTATAGTATTCAAATTTTCGAGGACGAAAATGCCTAAGTGGGGGAGAGTTGTAACGCCCCAAAAATGATTAAATAAATAATTAGATAATTTAATTAAGTGATAATTTAGTTGGCATTATTTAAAATAAATATAAGGTAATTAATTCAATTAAGGAGTGGGGTGTAGGAAATAACTGGAGAGTGTTATTAATTAAATAGGGAGGATGTGAGGAAGTAATTAGGAGGTGCAATTAGGGCCCATTGGAGTTAAGTGGCCCAAACCCAATTAATAAAAACATTAGGGTCTTAGGAGAAACCCTCATTAGAAGCCAAATTGCAAAAAATTAGAAAGGAGAGAAGAGTGAGGAGAGGCGCGGCTAGGGTTAGAGAGAGGGAGGTTTTGGCGTGAAGAATCAAGGAAGAAGGAAGAATCTTGGAGTGTTGGGGTTTTTGGAGAGGTCTTCTTAATCTTTGGTGCTATCTTCTTCAAGTTTAACAAGGTATGGGGGCTCTCTAGCATATTTAATAATTTATAAATCTTGAAATATAGGAGTTAGGGATTAGGAGTAATTAGGTGGCTAGTTTGTCATGTATATTAATGATTGGTGAAATATATGATTGATTTTCATGATGACATGGTGTTGTGGTACATGCGAATATGTTCTTGATGAATCTTGATTGGCTTGGTGTGTGTGAATTGTAATAGGGTGATTAAATGTTTATTTAACATAATTTGAGTAGGAGAAAGTAGGCGCTTAATAGGTGTTTGGGTGATTGGTTGAATAGGAGAAATTTTAGAAGTGTGGTGTTTTAAGGTGGGGTTCGGGTTGTGCTGGAAATAGGAGGAAGGGGCGCCAATTCTGCAGAATTTGGCGCCTGTGGTGCTGTTTGGTTGAGGGGAGGTGCCGAGGTGAACGGGGTGAGGTGCCGAGGTGAATGGGGTGACATTCCGAGGTGAAGGAGGTCGGTGACCGAGGTGAGTGAGGTGAGGTGAGGTTCCGAGGTGAATGGGGTGATATGCCGAGGTGAAGGAGGTCGGTGACCGAGGTGCGTGAGTGTATGCGTTGGGCGCTGCCGGTTGTGGCGCGCCCTTGTGCGTGTGTTCGGTGTGTGAGTGGCGCGCCTCTTGGCGCTACCGGTGAGGATGGGCGCCGAGGTGTGATGCCCAGTGCCGAGGTGAATGAGGTGAGGTGACCTAGGTGAGTGAGGTGAGGTGCCGAGGTGAATGAGGTGAGGTGACATAGGTGAGTGAGGTGAGGTGAGGTGCTGAGGTGAATGAGGTGGGGTGACCTAGGTGAGTGAGGTGAGGTGAGGTGCCGAGGTGAATGAGGTGAGGTGAAGTGAGTGTGTGCCGAGGTGAGGTGAAGTGAGTTTGTGCCGAGGTGAGTTGAAGTGAGTGTGCGCCGAGGTGAGGTGAAGTGAGTGTGTGCCGAGGTGACGTGGGTTGGTGCCGAGGTGAGGTGAAGTGAGTTTGTGCCGAGGTGAGTTGAAGTGAGTGTGTGCCGAGGTGAGGTGAAGTGAGTTGGTGCCGAGGTGAATGGGGTGAGGTCTTAGAGGTGTGTGAGTGTGTGCAGGGTGTTTTTGTGTGTCTTAGAGGTGTTTGAGTGAGATCCGAGGTATGTGAGTGTGGGTGCCGAGGTGTTTGGTCCCTAGGTGTGAGTTTAGTCCCGGGCGTTGACTTTAGTCCTTAGGGTGACTTTAGTCCTTTGGTGTGGGAATACTCATTGGTGTTCTTTTAGTCCCTGTAGAAGTATTAATTATGGTGTTATAAAATAAATGGCGAATATATTGGTGATGAGGTGTCTATGACCTTCCTTGGTGATTTGGTGAATATACATATAATTGTGGTGAGCATGTTATTGCTTTATTTTGGTGTTTTGGTGTTTTGGGTGCATAGTCATGGCGTCGCATAAATCATATGCATTTTGGTGAATAGGCTTCGGCCTCTAAATTATTTTGGTGTTTGGTGAATGCCCACAAGGCAATTTTTGGTGATGGATCCACATGCATATGCCCAGTGGAGTTTTGGGTTGCATTGCATACATTGCATACATGTTACGTGTGCTGCTTTCAGTGTGATTGCAAATGGTGTATTTGTTTTACGGTGTGGCCGTGTAGTTAGTGTAAGCGCCTTTGGTATGCTTGTCTTAATAGTGTATCTAAATTTGTTGTTCTCTGGTGTGCTGTTTCTCTGTGTTCCTTGCTTTATTTATTATTATCATGCATTGAGACTCACCTCTGCTGCGTCGTGTTGCCTCGTATGTCAAGCAACTGCGCAGTGATGATGTGAAGGTGACTAGAGATCCTTCCTTGAGTGCAGTCGAGTCGCTCGATCACGTAGCAAGGGAATGTTTATTTGTTATGTCTTTTACTTGTGAACTATTATTTAAGTTGTTATTTTCCACTATTTGTAATGTTTATTCCCGACTATTATTTTGGTGCTATGTATCCTCTAAAGCTGGAGTTTATTTTAAGTAATTGTTTGGAAGTATGTTAAGGTGTTTGGTTTTAAATGTGACACCCTCGAGTGGTTGCAAAAAATGTTTTTCACGCACTGACTCTGATTTTCAAAATTAATTGAATAGTAGTCTATGTAGAAGGGGGTGTTACACTTAGGCCGAGGTAAGGTACTTAGACTTAGTTTCTTTGAAGTGCCATGACAACGTGTAGCGTGAAGTAACCGGGTGTTATGGCGAGACACATAGTATATCATACCTAGGTGCACTTGACGAGGTGAGATACACGTTTAGTGTTAGGTGGAGTGACTAAGGGGAGAGCGAGGCGTAGGCATGCCGAGGTGCCCGGTGTGCTTGCAGAAGTGCTTAAAGTGCGCTAAGGTGCTATGGAGTGCCGGGTGTGGTTTTAACGCTAGCGATCACGAAGGTTGTTCTTGGCGATCGCTGCGTGTGTCGTTTTGAAGTGCTAAGTGCGTGAGGGGTTAAAATGTGTAGTCATTTTAGTCCCTAAATGGGCGTTTTAGTCCTAAGTGACTGGTAGTCCTCGTAGTGATCGTTTGGTCCACTACGGTGCGCGTAGGGTGGTTGGTGAGCCGTGGACGACGGCGTGTAGTCTTTGTGGGCGATGTAAAGGCGTCGGCCTTAGTCGAGAAAAATGATATATGGCGTGGTTTGGTCTTATGACTATGTGTAGATGAGTATTACACGATGAAGTCCACGATGGGCATTAAAATCAATGAAAATGGTGATCTGAGAGGACTTGGTCCTAGAAGGTGAAGCGGGGACTTGGTCCCGGTTGTGAATGAAAGCTGCGGTCTATTTGGTGAATCAGCGAAAAGGTGTTATGATTTAAATGAATAATGTGTATGTTGTGTGTTATGCATTGTTCATGGCGTCGCATAAATCATAAGCATAAGGTGATAGCGAAGACTTCGGTCTTGGACTTGATCCTAAGGTGATAGCGAGAGGACTTGGTCCAAAGGTGATAGCGAAGACTTGGTCTTAATGGATCCATCATGCATATACTCTGAAAGGATGGGTGCATCATTCATCTAATTCATGCACTAAATACTTGCGTTATTGTGTCTTTGTGCGAGTGTTTTTGTGTGTTAAGCTTAGCATGATACTTGTCATAAAACCTTATTATATGTGTTTAGAGACTCACCCTAGGCGCTTTTATGTTGCTCTCATGTGGCAACTGCGGTACCCACGAGTAGAGGTCGGTTCTCACTCGATTAATCGTTGGAGTCGTCATTTTGCTCTGGTAGTGTAACAACTTTGGGGCCGAGTAGTATATAGTGAGTACGTATGTAGGTTATTTTGTGTTATGAACCTATGCCTTTTGGAACTTGTATTATTTCGATTATGTTGTAACTAATAACATATGACTTGTTGAGCTCGGTTCCTTAATGGCCGAGAATGCTTGTATGTACATTACCTACCACTTATTTTAGGCTGAAAATGTGACTCGTTGTGTTTTATTGCTTTGCTTGGTTAAGTTCTTGTAGAAAAATGTAGCACTCCTTGAGTGGTTTTTATTGAAAACTCTGATTTAATTTGTTAAGTAGCATTTTGAACTAAGGGGGTGTTACACCAGTGGTGCGAGAGTTCGCAGAAGTGTTTCAGGCAGATTCACGAGGTTCCACGAGAAAGAAGTCGAGTTCAACATTGAGTTAGTACCGGGGAACTAGGCGGTGTCTATGGCACCTTATAGGATGTCTGCACCGAGCTAGCCGAGTTGAAGAAGCGATTGGAAGAGTTCTTTGGAGAAGAGGTTCATAAGGCCAAGCGTGTCGCCTTGCAGCACTGTGTTATTGGTGAAAAAGAAGGATGGAAGTATGAGATTATGCGTGGATTACGAGACGGTTGAACAAGGTAACAATTAAGAACAAGTACCCACTCCCAAAATTGATGATTTGATGGACCAATTGGTGGGTGCGCAAGTATTTTGAAGATTGACTGAGGTCGGGGTACCATCGAATCAAGGTGAAGGGCGAGGACATTCCTAAGATAGCATTTAGAACTTCGGTATGGACACTACGAGTATTCGGTGATGCCATTTGGTGTTACTAATGCTCTGGAGTATTCATGGAGTATATGAATCGTATCTTTCATGAATATTTGGATCGGTTTGTGGTAGTGTTCATTGGCGACATTTTAGTCTACTCCCAGTCGGAGGAGGAGCATGCCAAGCATCCGAGATTGGTTTTAGAGGTATTGAAGGATAAGAAGATGTCGCCAAGTTGTCAAGTGTGAATTTTGGTTGAGAGCGATGAATTTCCTAGGTCATGTAATCTCCGGTGAAGGTATAGCGATTGATCCTTCCAAAGTAGAAGGCGTGTTGCAATGGGAAGCACCAAGTCGGCAGCAGAGGTGAGGTGAGAAGTTTTACAGGTTTGGTAGGTATTACGAAGGTTCATAGAGGTTTTCCAAGTTGGCGTTGCCACTAACTTTCGATTGACTTTGTAAGGAAGGCATTTGTGTGGGGCCTTGCGGTGTGAAGAAAGTTTTCAAGAATTGAAGAAGAGATTGACAACGTCTCTGTCTGACGTTGCCTAATCCAAATGAGCCTTTTGTGGTGTCTTGTGATGCGTCTAAGATGGGTTTGGGCTGCGTCTTTGATGCAAGAAGGTAAGGTAGTTGCTTACGCTTCAAGGCAATTGAAAATTCATGAGAAGAACTACCACACACACGATTTGGAGCTTCTTTGTAGTGGTGTTTGCATTGAAGATATGGAGGCATTATCTATATGGCTCAAGGTTCGAAGTGTTTAGTGACCATAAGAGTTTGCGATGCTCTGTTTGATCGGAAGGAGGAGTGAACATGAGGCGAGAGGAGATGGTTGGAGCTACTAAAGGACTATGATTTTGGGTTGAACTATCACCCCGGAAGGCAAATTTGGTGGTGATGCGCTTAGTAGGAAATCGTTGCATGCATCGGCAATGATGGTAAAAGAGCTAGAGCTAATTGAGCAATTCGAGACCTAAGTTTAGTGTGTGAGCTAACTCCTCAAAGCATTAAGTTGGGAATCTTGAAAATCACAAATGAATTTACGAGTGACATCAAAGAGGCGAAGGCTGGACGTCGAAGCTTGTAGACGCGTGGCGGCGGTATTGGCCAGATGAGAGCGAAGATTTTAAGTTGGATGCGCAAGGATTGCTAAGGTATAGAACTTCATTTGTGTCACGATGGCGAGAAGATCAAGAGAGCAATCTTGGAAGAGTGTCATAGGAGTAAGGTGAGTATTCATCGGTAGCGACCAAGATGTATCAAGACTTGAAGGGGTTGTTTTGGTGGCAAGGTATGAAGAGTGATGTAGCCGGTTTGTATGCGCTTGTCTAGTTTGTCGAGAAGTCCAAGGTAGAACATCGAAGCCGGCGGGGTTATTGCAACCATTGAAGATTCAGTGGAAGTGGGACGATGTGCGATGGATTTTGTAAGGCCCGGGTTCGAAAGTGCGATGGGAGGTTTGATACCATTTGGGTAGTGGTGGATAGATTGGCCGAAGTGCCGCTCATTTCATTCCCATCAACCTAACTTATTCGATGTCAAGGTTGGCGAGAGATATACATCAGTGATCGTGAAGCTACGGGGTTCCTCGAAGTATTATTTGACGAGACCCAAGGTTTGCCGAGTGCAGGAAAGTTTGCAAGGCGCGTTGGAGTGCGAATTGCGCTGAGCTCGGCATATCACCCACAGGGCCCGATGGTCGGTCAGAGACCATCCGGTCATTGGAGGACTTCTTTGAGCGCGTGTGTTCTTGAGCAAGGAGGCGTGGGATTAGTATCTACCAGCGATTGAGTTCACGTGCAACAACGGTTTTCATTCTAGCATAGGGATGGCACCCTTTGAGGCATTATATGGGAGGAGGTGCGGGACTCCATTGTGTTGGAGTGAGGCGGGAGAAGGTGTGGTACTCGGACCAGAGGTCGTGCGAGACCAGCGAGAAGGTAAAGCAAATCCAAGAGAAAATGAAAAACGCAGAGTAGGCGGAAGAGCTACCATGACAAGAGAAGGAAGGACTTAGAATTTCAAGTCGGTGAGCATGTGTTTACGAGAGTCAATCCGGTGGTGGTGTGGGTCGAGCTTTGAAGGCTAAGAAGTTGTCCTCGTTTCATTGGTCCATGCTCGGATCTAGAGAGAGTTGGGAAGGTGGCTTACAGAGTTGCTTTGCCACTAACTTTCAAATTTGCATAATGTGTTCCATGTGTCTCAAATGAGAAATATATTTGGACCAGTCCCATGTAATTCGGATGGACGACGTGCAAGTAAGAGAGAACTTGGTTGTGGAGGCAGTCTGCGTCGAGATTGAAGGCGAGAAGTGAAGACTTTAAGGGAAAGAGATCAAGCTAGTGAAGGTGATTTGGTTTGGAGTGCTTGGTGAGAATGCTACTTGGGAGGTGGAGAGCAAGATCTGAGGAGCTTATCGAGTTATTTGCTTCCTGGTAAGATTTAGAGGCGAAATATTCCAAGTGGGGAGAGTTGTAACACCCCAAAATAGTTCAATTAATTATTTAGTTGAGTTATTTAAGGTTTACAACGTTTTAATTAAGCCAAGTATTAATTAGGAGTTTATTTCATTTAGGAGATGCTTAAGTGAAATGGAGAGTGTCGAAGGAAAGGGAGCATGTTTTACCAAAGGAATCTAAGAAAAGTCAAAGAGAAGTAAGAGAGAAGTTGGTAGGTGAGATCGGTTTTCTAGAGAGAAGGGAGAGCGGTTTGGCGTGGAAGAAGCTCAAGCTCGAGGAGAAGAGTTCTTTGCGAGTGTTAAGCTGGAGGAATCGGTGAAGAGAGGGTCGTTTGCTCAAGCCGATCAAGGTTAGGGGCTCTCTTCTCACGTATAATTTTGTAGTATGATGAGTGTTATGTGTGAGTAGTTTATAGTTGTGTTTCTGTTTGTGTTGCATGTGTTTGTGTGTTTTTGATGTTTTGCTTAATTCTATGTTTAGCTCGTTTGGTGAGTTTGTGTTGAGATGATGAGGTGATGGTCATGAGAGACTAAGGAGTGAAATGGGAGTGAGAAACTCTCGATCCCAGTGAGCTAGAGTGGCGAGTGAGCAACATAGCAGGAGAAGTCCTTAAGGAATAGGCTTAGGATAACAAGAGGAGTAGGTGAAATCATACACCATAAAGTGATGAGCGTGCGTTGAGTTAAATGGAGTCGTCGGTTTAGGATTTGGAGGTGAGTGTTAGAGCACCGATGGCTAAGTGTAGGGTACACGAGACTAGGTATAAGGATCGGTTTGTACTTGCCGAGGTGTAGAGGAAGTAGGCCGAGATGCTTAGGGTGAGGAGTAAAGTGCTTAGGCTTAGGCTGTGAAGTCTGCCGTTGATAACGTGTAGCTTGTAGTAACCGAGGTGTTATGGCCGAGATGTAGAGTATATCCTACCTAGGTGTACTAGCCGGGCGGGCGTTACATCTAAGTGCGGTGTGTTCGTAGTAGAGTAACCCAGTGGCCTTGTAGAGAAGTGACTATGAGTGGAGTAGAGTGTAGGCATGCCGAGGTGCCAAGCGTCTTAGAAGTGCAGAGTGTCTTAGGTGTGCTATAGGTGCCGAGGTGTTGTTTTAACGCTAGTGTAAGCGCGAGTTATTCTTGGGCGCGTTGTGAGTGTCGTTTTGGAGTGCCAAGTGCGTGAGGGGTTAAATGGTGTAGTCATTTAGTCCCTCATTGACGTTTTAGTCCTCGTGGTGACTCGTTGGTTCACTACTTGGTGCCGATGTGTTAGGTGAGCTGAGGGCGACGGTCCTAGAGCTGTTGGCCGATATAGAGACGTCGGCCTTAGCATAGAAATGACGTATGTGTGCTGTTGGCCTTATGGCTATGAGTAGTGGAATGATGAACGATGAAGTCCCTGATGGGCATTAAAATAAATGAAGATGGTGAATCTGAGAGGACTTGGTCCTAGAGGTGAAGAGAGGACTTGGTCCTATTTATGAATAAAAGGTGCGGTCTAATTGGTGAGTTATTTGAAATTGTGTTATGATTTAATTGAATAATGTATATGTTGTGTGTTATGCATTGTTCATGGCGTCGCATAAATCATAAGCATAAAGGTGATAGCAGAGGACTTCGGTCCTAAGGTGATAGCAGAGGACTTGGTCCTAAGGTGATAGCGAAGACTTCGGTCTTAATGGATCCATCATGCATATGCCGCTTGGAGTTTGGAGTGCATCATGCATATAACTCATGCAACGAGCGATTGTTATTTGTGTCTTTGTGCCGAGGTGTTTATATGTGTTTGCTTAGCATAATGCTTGTCATAAACCTTATTATATGTGTTTAGAGACTCACCTCTTTTGCTTTTATGTTGCTCTCATGTGCAACTTGCGGTATTCAGAGTAAGTCGAGTACTCACTCGGTGTCGTTTGTAAATCGTCATTTTGCTGTGGTAGTGTAACATCTTGGGGGCAGTAGCGTAGTGAGTGCATTATGTAGGTTTATTTTGAGTTGTAAACAAACTGTGTCTTATGGAACATGTATTATTTTGGTTGTGTGTAACTAATAACTTGTTACTTGATGAGCTCGGTTCATACAGGCGAGTGATGTATGTGCATTACATCGCCCTTTGTTTTAAATTTGCATAAATGTTTTATTGTTTTGCTTGGTTAAGTTCATGTAGAAAAATGTAGCACTCCTTGAGTGGTTTTGAAAACTCTGATTTAATTGCTAAGTAGTATTAGAAGTAAGGGGTGTTACAATAGTGGTATCAGAGCAAAAGTCAGGTCTTGTCCAGGCCAAGTGTTGAGTCTTGAGTTCCCAAGGTTTGAGTTTTATGGCTCGTTCTAAGTAGATTTGTTTATATGTTTAGAGTAATGGTTGGAAGAAATTTGGAAGGAATAGTGTTTGCATTGGCTATTTTGCTTTGGAGGCGATGGCGGCCGCAATAGAAAATCGACCTCGGTGGCGGCCGAGGAGATCTTTGGAGCGAGGAGGTTGGCTACGTTTGGAGGGAGAATCCTCCTAATTTCAAAGGGAGGTATGATCTGACGAGCTATGCTTTAGTTAAAGGAAATAGAAAGGATCTTTCGAGTGATGGAGTGTTATTGCGCAAAAGGTGAGATTTGGTACTCACATGCTTTGGCCAGGAGGCGACGACAGTAGTGGCTTGAAAATCTTCCAAGGTTAGAGATTCTTTGAAGAAGAAATCACACAGGATATTTTCAAGAGGAGTTCTGATGAAGTATTATCCTGAGGATGTTAGGGAAGAAGGAAATGGAGTTTTTAAGTGAAACAGAGGAACAAATCGATGGCAGAGTATGTGGCCAAGTTTCTGAGTTGGTGAAGTTCTACCCCCATTACAATCTGGAGCTCTTCTTTGAGTTCTCCAAGTGTATTAAGTTTGAGAATGGTTTAAGGCGACATCAGCGAGGCCATTGGGTATCAACAGATAAGGGTGTTTGCTCGGTGGTTAATAGTGCAGAATCTTGAGGAAGACAAGGTGGCGCGACTACCACCTATAAAGGCTTTGGAAGGGAGAAGCGAGAATTCTCAATACAGTGCTAAGCCTTACGAGGGTTACGGTGGGAAGGGTAAAGGAAAGTGGAAAAATGGTTGGGCGAGCGCGAGTGTGGGAGATGCTCCTCAGAGTATTATATGTTTCAAATGTGGAAAACCAAGGTCACAAAAGTTTTGGCCTTTCGATCGTTAAGTGTTTTAAGTGTGGCAAGGAAGGCCCACAGGCTCCCGACCGTGAGAAGAAAGACATAGTGCTGCTACAACGTGGGAGGCGGGGCATATTAGTTCGAGGTGTCCCCAGTGAAGAAGGAAAGAATGTTGGTAAAGTGTTCGCTTTAGGCGGAGTAGAGGTGGTGAATGAGATAAAAGATGCGTGTTTTATAAATGGAATTCCTTTGGCTGCAATCGTGGACACAGTGCCATGCACTCTTTTATTTACGCATTGTGTGCTAAAAGGTTGGATTTAGTTTTGTCTACTATGGTGAGGAGATGGTTATTGGCACTCCGGGTGGAAGAATGCGATTACGTTCGCGAAGCAGTGTTTGTTTAATGAAGAAGATTCTACGAGGTTCCACGAGATGAGAGAGTCGAGTTCAACATTGAGTTAGTACCGGTGAACTAGGCGAAGTGTCTATGGCACCTTATAGGATGTTCTGCGAAAAGAGAGCTCGAGCAACATTGAGTTAGAAGAACTAGCGATTGGAAGAGTTCTTTAGCCGAGAAGAGGTTCATAAGGCCATAAGGTGTCGTGTAAGCCTGGGGCGCACTGTGTTATTGGTGAAAAGAAGGATGGAAGTATGAGATTATGCGTGGATTACAGACGGTTGAACAAGGTAACAATTAAGAACAAGTACCCACTCCCAAGAATTGATGATTTGATGGACCAATTGGTGGGTGCGCAAGTATTTTCAAGATTGACACGAGTCGTGGTACCATCGAGATCAAGGTGAAGGGCGAGGACATTCCTAAGATAGCATTTAGAACTCCGGTATGGACACTACGAGTATTCGGTGATGCCATTTGGTGTTACTAATGCTCTGGGAGTATTCATGGAGTATATGAATCGTATCTTTCATGAATATTTGGATCGGTTTGTGGTAGTGTTCATTGGCGACATTTTAGTCTACTCCCAAGTCAAGGAGGAGCATGCCAAGCATCCGAGATTGGTTTTAGAGGTATTGAAGGATAAGAAGATGTCGCCAAGTTGTCAAGTGTGAATTTTGGTTGAGAGCGGTGAATTTCCTAGGTCATGTAATCTCCAAAGAAGGTATAGCGATTGATCCTTCCAAAGTAGAAGGCGTGTGTTGCAATGGGAAGCACCCAGTCGAACAGCCGAGGTGAGAAGTTTTACCGGTTTGGTGGGTATTACTGAAGGTTCATAGAGGGTTTTCCAAGTTGGCGTTGCCACTAACTCGATTGACTGTAAGGGAAGGCATTTGTGTGGGGCCTTGCGGTGTGAAGAAAGTTTTCAAGAATTGAAGAAGAGATTGACAACGTCTCCTGTCCTGACGTTGCCTAATCCAAATGAGCCTTTTGTGGTGTACTGTGATGCGTCTAAGATGGGTTTGGGCTGCGTGCTGATGCAAGAAGGTAAGGTAGTTGCTTACGCTTCAAGGCAATTGAAAATTCATGAGAAGAACTACCCTACACACGATTTGGAGCTTCTTTGCTAGTGGTGTTTGCATTGAAGATATGGAGGCATTATCTATATGGCTCAAGGTTCGAAGTGTTTAGTGACCATAAGAGTTTGCAGTATCTGTTTGATCAGAAGGAGCTGAACATGAGGCAGAGGAGATGGTTGGAGCTACTAAAGGACTATGATTTTGGGTTGAACTATCACCCCGGGAAGGCAAATTTGGTGGCTGATGCGCTTAGTAGGAAATCGTTGCATGCATCAGCAATGATGGTAAAAGAGCTAGAGCTAATTGAGCAATTCAGAGACCTAAGTTTAGTGTGTGAGCTAACTCCTCAAAGCATTAAGTTGGGAATGCTGAAAATCACAAATGAATTTCTGAGTGACATCAAAGAGGCGCAGAAGCTGGACGTCAAGCTTGTAGACGCGGCGCGGTATTAGCCGAAGTGAAGCGAAGATTTTAAGTTGGATGCGCAAGGATTGCTAAGGTATAGAACTTCGGTTTGTGTCACGATGGCGAGAAGATCAAGAGAGCAATCTTGGAAGAGTGTCATAGGAGTAAGTGAGTATTCATCCAGCGCGACCAAGATGTATCAAGACTTGAAGGGGTTGTTTTGGTGGCAAGGTATGAAGAGTGATGTAGCCCGTTTGTATGCGCTTGTCTAGTTTGTCGGAAGTCCAAGGTAGAACATCGAAGCCAGCGGGGTTATTGCAACCATTGAAGATTCGAGTGGAAGTGGGGCGATATGCGATGGATTTTGTAACCCGGTTCAGAGTGCGATGGGAGGTTTGATACCATTTGGGTAGTGGTGGATAGATTGACGAAATGCTGCTCATTTCATTCCCATCAACCTAACCTATTCGATGTCAAGGTTGGCGAGAGATATACATCAAGTGATCGTGAAGCTACGGGGTTCCTCAAGTATTATTTGACGAGAGACCCAAGGTTTACTTGAGTGCAGGAAAGTTTGCAAGGCGCGTTGGAGTGCGAAATGCGCTGAGCTCGGCATATCACCCACAGATGATGGTCAGTCGAGGACCATCCAGTCATTGGAGGACTTCTTCGTGTGTTCTTGAGCAAGGAGGGAGCGTGGGATTCGTATCTACCAGCGATTGAGTTCACGTACAACAACGTTTTCATTCTAGCATAGGGATGGCACCCTTTTGAGGCATTATATGGGAGGAGGTGCGAGGACTCCATTGTGTTGGAGTGAGGCGGGAGAAGGTGTGGTACTCGGACCAGAGTCGTGCGAGAGACCACCGAGAAGGTAAAGCAAATCCAAGAGAAAATGAAGGCTTCGCAGTAGGCGAGAAAGAGCTACCATGACAAGAGAAGGAAGGACTTAGAATTTCAAGTCGGTGAGCATGTGTTTCTGAGAGTCAATCCGGTGACTGGTGTGGGTCGAGCTTTGAAGGCTAAGAAGTTGTCCCCTCGTTTCATTGGTCCATATCAGATCCTAGAGAGAGTTGGGAAGGTGGCTTACCGAGTTGCTTTGCCACCTAACTTGTCAAATTTGCATAATGTGTTCCATGTGTCTCAGCTGAGGAAATATATTTCAGACCCGTCCCATGTAATTCAGATGGACGACGTGCAAGTAAGAGAGAACTTGACTGTGGAGACAGTGCCGATCAGGATTGAAGACTGAGAAGTGAAGACTTTAAGGGGAAAAGAGATCAAGCTAGTGAAGGTGATTTGGTTTGGAGCTGCCGGTGAGAATGCTACTTGGGAGCTGGAGAGCAAGATGCAGGGAGCTTATCCAGAGTTATTTGCTTCCGGTAAGATTTCGAGGACGAAATATTCCAAGTGGGGGAGAGTTGTAACACCCCAAAATAGTTCAATTAATTATTTAGTTGAGTTATTTAAGGTTTACAACGTTTTAATTAAGCCAAGTATTAATTAGGAGTTTATTTCATTTAGGAGATGCTTAAGTGAAATGGAGAGTGTCGAAGGAAAAGGGAGCATGTTTTACCAAAGGAATCTAAGAAAAGTCAAAGAGAAGTAAGAGAGAGAAGTTGGTAGGTGAGATCAGTTTTCTAGAGAGAAGGGAGAGCAGTTTGGCGTGGAAGAAGCTCAAGCTCAAGGGAGAAGAGTTGCTGCGAGTGTTAACTGGAGGAATCGGTGAAGAGAGGGTCGTTTGCTCAACTGATCAAGGTTAGGGGGCTCTCTTCTCACGTATAATTTTGTAGTATGATGAGTGTTATGTGTGAGTAGTTTATAGTTGTGTTTCCTGAGCTGTGTTGCATGTGTTTGTGTGTTTTTCTGATGTTTTGCTTAATTCTATGTTTAGCTCGTTTGATGAGTTTGTGTTGAGATGATGAGGTGATGGTCATGAGAGACTAAGGAGTGAAATGGGAGGTGAGAAACTCTCGATCCCGTGAGCTAGAGTGGCGAGAGTGAGCAACATAACAGGAGAAGTCCTTAGGAATAGGCTTAGGATAACAAGAGGAGTAAATGAAATCATACACCATAAAGTGACGAGCGTGCGTTGAGTTAAATGGAGTCGTCGGTTTAGGATTTCGTGAGGTGAGTGTTAGAGCACCAATGTAACTAAGTGTGAAATTACACGAGACTAGGTATAAGGATCGGTTTGTACTTTGGCGAGGTGTAGAGGAAGTAGGCCGAGATGCTTAGGGTGAGGTAAAGTACTTAGGCTTAGGCTGGCTTTGAAGTCGCTTGATAACGTGTAGCTTGTAGTGCTTAGGGTGTTATGGCCGAGATGTAGAGTATATCCTACCTAGGTGTACTAGCCGAGGCGAGACGTTACATCTAAGTGCGGTGTGTTCGGCGTAGAGTAACCCAGTGGCCTTGTAGAGGAAGTGACTATGAGTGGAGTAGAGTGTAGGCATGCCGAGGTGCCAAGCGTCTTGAGGTACGAGTGTCTTGGGGTGCTATAGGTGCCGAGGTGTTGTTTTAACGCTAGTGTAGCGCGCGAGTTATTCTTGGGGCGCGGCCGTGAGTGTCGTTTTGGAGTGCCAAGTGCGTGAGGGGTTAAATGGTGTAGTCATTTAGTCCTCATTGGCGTTTAGTCCTCGTGGTGACTCGTTGGTTCACTTACTTGGTGCCGATGTGTTAGGTGAGTGAGGCGACGGTCCTAGAAGAGTGTTGGCCGATATAGAGACGTCGGCCTTAGCATAGAAATGACGTATGTGTGCTGTTGGCCTTATGGCTATGAGTAGTGGAATGATGAACGATGAAGTCCCTGATGGGCATTAAAATAAATGAAGATGGTGAATGCAGAGGACTTCGGTCCTAGAGGTGAGCAGAGGACTTCGGTCCTATTTATGAATAAAAGGTCTGCGGTCTAATTGGTGAGTTATTTGAAATTGTGTTATGATTTAATTGAATAATGTATATGTTGTGTGTTATGCATTGTTCATGGCGTCGCATAAATCATAAGCATAAAGGTGATAGCAGAGGACTTCGGTCCTAAGGTGATAGCAGAGGACTTCGGTCCTAAGGTGATAGCAGAAGACTTCGGTCTTAATGGATCCATCATGCATATGCCCTTGGAGTTTGGGTCCATCATGCATATAACTCATGCAATCGAACGATTGTTATTTGTGTCTTTGTCCGAGGTGTTTATATGTGTTTGCTTAGCATAATGCTTGTCATAAACCTTATTATATGTGTTTAGAGACTCACCTCATTTGCTTTTATGTTGCTCTCATGTGGCAACTTGCGTGTATTCAGTAGAGGTCGAGTACTCACTCGATTGTCGTTTGGCGTCGTCATTTTGCTCTGGTAGTGTAACATTTGGGGCCGAGTAGCGTAGTGATGCATTATGTAGGTTTATTTTGAGTTGTAAACCCGTGTCTTATGGAACATGTATTATTTTGACCGTATTGTAACTAATAACTTGTTACTTGATGAGCTCGGTTCCTACAGGCGAAGTGATGTATGTGCATTACATCGCTACTTTTGTTTTAAGCTGCAAAATGTTTTATTGTTTTGCTTGGTTAAGTTCATGTAGAAAAATGTAGCACTCCTTGAGTGGTTTTTGAAAACTCGATTTAATTGCTAAGTAGTATTAGAAGTAAGGGGGTGTTACAATAGTGGTATCGAGCAAAAGTCCTGGTCTTGTCAGACCAAGTGTTGAGTCTTGAGTTCCCAAGGTTTGAGTTTTATGGCTCGTTCTAAGTAGATTTGTTTATATGTTTAGAGTAATGGTGGAAGAGTTTGGAAGGAATGACGTTGCATTGATCGCTTTGCTTTGGAAGCGATGGCGGTACAATAGAAAATCGACCTCGGTGGCGTGAGGATCTTTGGAGCGAGGAGGTTGGCTACGTTTCAGAGGGAGAATCCTCCTAATTTCAAAGGGAGGTATGATCCTGAGCAGAGCTATGGCTTTAGTTAAAGGAAATAGAAAGGATCTTTCGAGTGATGGAGTGTTCGATCGCAAGAAAGGTGAGATTTGGTACTCACATCTTTGGCCAGAGGAGGACGACGATCGTGGCTTGAAAATCTTCCAAGGTTAGAGATTGCTGAAGAAGAAATCACCTGGGATATTTTCAAGAGGGAGTTCCTGATGAAGTATTATCCTGAGGATGTTAGGGAAGAAGGAAATGGAGTTTTTAGAGCTGAAACAGGGGAACAAATCGATGGCCGAGTATGTGGCCAAGTTTAGAGAGTTGGTGAAGTTCTACCCCATTACACCGAGCTCTTCTTTGAGTTCTCCAAGTGTATTAAGTTTGAGAATGGTTTAAGGCGACATCAAGCGAGGCCATTGGGTATCAACAGATAAGGGTGTTTGCTCACCGGGTTAATAGGCTGCGAGAATCTTCGAGGAAGACAAGGTGGCGCGACTACCACCTATAAAGTCTGGAAGGAGAAGCAGAATTCTCAATACCGTGCTAAGCCTTACGAGGGTTCTGGTGGGAAGGGTAAAGGAAAGTGGAAAGCTGGTTGGGCCAAGGCGCCAAGTGTGGGAGATGCTCCTCCGAGTATTATATGTTTCAAATGTGGAAAACCGGGTCACAAAAGTTTTGACTGCTCAGTCGTTAAGTGTTTTAAGTGTGGCAAGGAAGGCCACAAGGCTCGAGATCATGGTGAGAAGAAAGACATAGTCTGCTACAAGCGTGGGGGCGGGGGCATATTAGTTCGAGGTGTCCCAAGCCGAAGAAGGAAAAGAATGTTGGTAAAGTGTTCGCGCTAGCTGGGTCCGAGGTGGTGAATGAGATAAAAGGTACGTGTTTTATAAATGGAATTCCTTTGACTGCAATCGTGGACACTGGTGCCATGCACTCTTTTATTTCTGCATTGTGTGCTAAAAGGTTGGATTTAGTTTTGTCTACTATGGTGAGGGAGATGGTTATTGGCACTCCAGTGAAAGCGGGTCGATGACTACCTCTCGTTTGTTTGAAGTGTCCTCTGTTAGCCTTTGGCAGAGACTTCGTAGTTAATTTGTTTTGTCTACCTTTAGAAGGGATGGACGCCATCCTGGGTATGGACTGGTTAGTGGCTAACCGAGTTCATATCAATTGCGCTAGTAGGTCGCTAAGTTTCCTTTCTTAGAGGTGGAAGAATGCATTACGATGTCTGCCGAGCACCGCGCGAGTAATGAAGGAAGGGGCTACATTGTTTGCGTTGAGTGTGACGATGTCTGCAGAGAGCCGAGCTAAAATTGGTGAAGTGCCAGTGGTGCGAGAGTTCGCAGAAGTGTTTCAGGCGAGATTCACGAGGTTCCACCGAGAAGAGAGTCGAGTTCAACATTGAGTTAGTACCGGGAACTAGGCCGGTGTCTATGGCACCTTATAGGATGTCTGCAAACGAGCTAGCCGAGTTGAAGAAGCGATTGGAAGAGTTCTTTGGAGAAGAGGTTCATAAGGCCAAGCGTGTCGCCTTGGGGCGCACTGTGTTATTGGTGAAAAGAAGGATGGAAGTATGAGATTATCGTGGATTACGAGCGGTTGAACAAGGTAACAATTAAGAACAAGTACCCACTCCCAAGAATTGATGATTTGATGGACCAATTGGTGGAGTGCGCAAGTATTTTGAAGATTGACTGAGAGTCGTCGTGGTACCATCAGATCAAGGTGAAGGACGAGGGACATTCCTAAGACAGCATTTAGAACTCGGTATGGACACTACGAGTATTCAGTGATGCCATTTGGTGTTACTAATGCTCCTGGAGTATTCATGGAGTATATGAATCGTATCTTTCATGAATATTTGGATCGGTTTGTGGTAGTGTTCATTGACGACATTTTAGTCTACTCCAAGTCAAAGGAGGAGCACGCCAAGCATCTGAGATTGGTTTTAGAGGTATTGAAGGATAAGAAGATGTACGCCAAGTTGTCCAAGTGTGAATTTTGGTTGAGAGCAGTGAATTTCCTAGGTCATGTAATCTCCAGTGAAGGTATAGCAGTTGATCCTTCCAAAGTAGAAGCTGTGTTGCAATGGGAAGCACCCAAGTCGGCAACCGAGGTGAGAAGTTTTCTGGGTTTGGCTGGGTATTACAGAAGGTTCATAGAGGGGTTTTCCAAGTTGGCGTTGCCACTAACTCAGTTGACCTGTAAGGGGAAGGCATTTGTGTGGGACGCACAGTGTGAAGAAAGTTTTCAAGAATTGAAGAAGAGATTGACAACGTCTCCTGTCCTGACGTTGCCTAATCCTAATGAGCCTTTTGTGGTGTACTGTGATGCGTCTAAGATGGGTTTGGGCTGCGTGCTGATGCAAGAAGGTAAGGTAGTTGCTTACGCTTCAAGGCAATTGAAAATTCATGAGAAGAACTACCCTACACACGATTTGGAGCTTGCTGCCGTGGTGTTTGCATTGAAGATATGGAGGCATTATCTATATGGCTCAAGGTTCGAAGTGTTTAGTGACCATAAGAGTTTACAGTATCTGTTTGATCAGAAGGAGCTGAACATGAGGCAGAGGAGATGGTTGGAGCTACTGAAGGACTATGATTTTGGGTTGAACTATCATCCCGGGAAGGCAAATTTGGTGGCTGATGCGCTAAGTAGGAAATCGTTGCATGCATCAGCAATGATGGTAAAAGAGCTAGAGCTAATTGAGCAATTCAGAGACCTAAGTTTAGTGTGTGAGCTAACTCCTCAAAGCATTAAGTTGGGAATCTTTGAAAATCACAAATGAATTTCTCGAGTGACATCAAAGAGGCGCAGGTTTGGGCGTCAAGCTTGTAGGCGTGGCGGCGGTATTGGCCGAGTGAGAGCGAAGATTTTAAGTTGGATGCGCAAGGATTGCTAAGGTATAGAACTCGGATTTGTGTCCCTGATGACGAGAAGATCAAGAGAGCAATCTTGGAAGAGTGTCATAGGAGTAAGCTGAGTATTCATCCAGGCGATACCAAGATGTATCAAGACTTGAAGGGGTTGTTTTGGTGGCAAGGTATGAAGAGTGATGTAGCCGGTTTGTATGCGCTTATGCGGTTTGTCGAAAGTCCAAGGTAGAACATCGAAGCCAGCGGGGTTGTTGCAACCATTGAAGATTCCAGTGGAAGTGGGGACGATGTTGCGATGGATTTTGTAACTGGGTTCTTAGTAAATGCGATGGGAGGTTTGATACCATTTGGGTAGTGGTGGATAGATTGACGAAGTCTGCTCATTTCATTCCCATCAACCTAACTTATCCGATGTCAAGGTTGGCGAGATATACATCCAAGTGATCGTGAAGCTACACAGGGTTCCTCGAGTATTATTTGAGCAGAGACCCAAGGTTTACTTGAGTGCGAGAAAGTTTGCAAGGCGCGTTGGAGTGCGAAATTGCGCTGAGCTCGGCATATCACCCACAAATGATGGTCGGTCAGAGAGACCATCCAGTCATTGGAGGACTTCTTTGAGCGTGTGTTCTTGAGCAAAGCAGGAGAGTGGGATTACGTTCTTGATTGAGTTCACGCAACAACAACGAATTCTAGCATAGGGATGGCACCGCTTTGAGGCATTATATGGGAGGAGGTGCGGGACTCCATTGTGTTGGAGTGAGCGGGAGAAGGTGTGGTACTCGGACCGAGGTCGTCATGAGAGACCACCGAGAAGGTAAAGCAAATCCAAGAAAATGAAGGCTTCGCAGAGTAGGCGGAGAGCTACCATGACAAGAGAAGGAAGGACTTAGAATTTCAAGTCGGTGAGCATGTGTTTCGAGAGTCAATCCGGTGGATCAAAAGTGGGTCGAGCTTTGAAGGCTAAGAAGTTGTCCCCTCGTTTCATTGGTCCATATCGGATCTAGAGAGAGTTGGGAAGGTGGCTTACCAGAGTTGCTTTGCCACCTAACTTGTCAAATTTGCATAATGTGTTCCATGTGTCTCACCGAGGAAATATATTTGGACCAGTCCCCATGTAATTCGGATGGACGACGTGCAAGTAAGAGAGAACTTGGTATGGAGACAAAGGTGCGATCGAGATTGAAGGCCGAGAAGTGAAGACTTTAAGGGGGGAAAAGAGATCAAGTTAGTGAAGGTGATTTGGTTTGGAGTGCGCCGGTGAGAATGCTACTTGGGAGGTGGAGAGCAAGATGCGAGGAGCTTATCGAGTTATTTGCTTGAGTAAGATTTCGAGGACGAAATATTCCAAGTGGGGAGAGTTGTAACACCCCAAAATAGTTCAATTAATTATTTAGTTGAGTTATTTAAGGTTTACAACTTTTTAATTAAGCCAAGTATTAATTAGGAGTTTATTTCATTTAGGAGATGCTTAAGTGAAATGGAGAAGGTGGGCGTAGAGGCCCATGAGCCAATTGAGGCCCATGAGCCATTAGAAGCCCAAGGGCTTGCATTAAAGGAGAGTGTCGAAGGAAAAGGGAGCATGTTTTACCAAAGGAATCTAAGAAAAGTCAAAGAGAAGTAAGAGAGAGAAGTTGGTAGGTGAGATCAGTTTTCTAGAGAGAAGGGAGAGCAGTTTGGCGTGGAAGAAGCTCAAGCTCAAGGGAGAAGAGTTGCTGCGAGTGTTAACTGGAGGAATCTGTGAAGAGAGGGTCGTTTGCTCAACTGATCAAGGTTAGGGGGCTCTCTTCTCACGTATAAATTATTTAGGGTGTTACATTGCCGATGCTTGAAAATCAATGGCAACGGTTTTTGAATTGTGTTGCCATTTATCACAAATAACCGTTGCCTATAGTATAGGCAACACCCGCAAAAACAACGGTTTAAAAACCGTTGCTGAAAGGTAAGGCAACGGTTTTTTGGCTTTACGCAACGGTTTTTAGGCATTGCCTTTGAGTCAAAATGTTGTAGTGATTTGTGCGGGTGTTGCCCAATGATGCCCAAAGTGTCTAAGTGCAGTTTTGCTTATTTTTGACTGTTCCGTGTCAGTGACTTAAATAGTTTATTTAATTGGTGTTGGTGTAACTGGTGAATTAATTGCTAGCCTTAGAGCTATAATTTGAGGTGTGTGAATTGGTGATGTGCTAATGGTGAAATTAATTATTTGGTGAGCAGAGGCTTCGGCCTATTTGGTGTCTGAGAGGCTTGGCTGTTCGGTGAGTGCCCTCAAGGCTTATTGTGGTGGTGGGTCTATGACCTCTATGTGGGTGATGGTGAATTAATTAATAGATATTGTGAGTCTATTAAATTTTGGTGATGATGCTTATTGCTCAATGTGGTGAATATGGTGTGTACGGTGCATTGTTCACGGCGTCGCATAAACCATGTGCATTTATTGGTGAGCAGAAGACTTCGGTCTTATTGGTGAGCAGAAGACTTCGGTCTTATTGGTGAGCAGAAGACTTCGGTCTTATTGGTGATGTGGCTTCAAGGCTTATTTTGGTGATGGATCCACATGCATATGCCCTTGGAGTTGGGTTGCATTTCATGCATCAATCATGCATTCGGTGATATTTCTTGGAGTTTGTGGATTCAATGATATATGTTGGTGAATTGGTGCTTCTAGTTGCCTTCCCTAGTATAATGCTTATCCTATTTGCTATTATTTATGTAAAGAGACTCACCCTACTGCTTTTATGTTGCTTCTCATGTCGACAACGTGCAGGTGATACCGATTGAAGGTTCTTCTACCTTTTTTTGTGCAGTAGAGTCATGCTCGTCACGTAGCTTGCAATCGGGGTAGTTTATGTTTTATTAACTTGATGATGTTTCACACTTTACTTTGTGATGTAAAAGAGTCAATATTATTATTTTGAGATATTCCGTTGCGAGATATTCATTATGGCTGTGATGTACTCAGACAGGTGTATTTGAGGGCTCGTCCCAACTTTATGTGCTATCTATCAATGACATTATCTATGTGAGCATGTATTTGATGTTAGCTCGTTTTGAAGTAAATGTGACACTCGCTTTCAATTGTGTGAAAAGTTTTTGAAAACTCTGATTTTATTAATTAAATAATAGTCTATTAGAAGGGGGTGTTACAACGTTAAGTTCTTCAAAGGAGATAGGTAATAGTGATAGTGAACTCTTTGAATCAAGTTTACCAAGTGTTTCGTCTTCTTTGTAACTCGGACCGAAGAGTTGATCTGATTAATTCCTTCAAAGAAGATCGGTGAAAGTGATAGTGAAATTTTTAAGTCTATTTTACCAAGTGTTTCAACTTGGTTCTAACTCGGACTAGAGAGTTGATCATGTTTTGTTCTTCAAAAGAGATCAGTGAACGTATTAGTGAAATCTTTGAGTCCAGTTTAACAAGTGGAAGACTTGGTTCTAACTAAGGCTAGAGAGTTGATCACATTAATTTCTTCAAGGGAGATCAGTGAATGTGATAGTGAATAATTTGAGTCTGTTTTTCCGAGTGTTACGTCTTCGTTCTAACTCAGACTAGAGAGTTGATCTCATTAAGTCATTCAAATAAGATTGGTGAACGTGATAGTGAAGTCTTTGAGTCTGGTTTACCAAGTTTTTCGACTTGGTTCTACTTAAACAAGAGAGTTGATCACGTTAAGTTTTTCAAATGAGATAGGTAATAGTAATAGTGAACTCTTTGAATCAAGTTTACCAAGTGTTTCATCTTCTTTGTAACTCGGACCGGAGATTTGATCACGGTAATTCCTTCAAAGAAGATCGGTGAACGTGATAGTGAAATTTTTAAGTCTATTTTACCAAGGGTTTCAACTTGGTTCTAACTCGGACTAGAGAGTTGATCATGTTTTGTTCTTCAAAAGAGATCAGTGAACGTGTTAGTGAAATCTTTGACTCCAGTTTAAAAAGTGTTTCGACTTGGTTCTAACTAAGGGTAGAGAGTTGATCACGTTAATTACTTCAAGGGAGATCAGTGAATGTGATAGTGAACAATTTGAGTCTGTTTTACCGAGTGTTTCATCTTCGTTCTAACTCAGACCATAGAGTTGATCACATTAAGTCATTCAAATAAGATTGGTGAACATGATAGTGAAGTCATTGAGCCCGGTTTACCAATATTTTCGACTTGGTTCTAACTTAAACAAGAGAGTTGATCACGTTAAGTTCTTCAAAGGAGATAGGTAATAGTGATAGTGAACTCTTTGAATCAAGTTTACCTAGTGTTTCGTCTTCATTGTAACTCGGACCGGAGAGTTGATCTCGTTAATTCCTTCAAAGAAGATCGGTGAATGTGATAGTGAAATTTTTAAGTCTATTTTACCAAGTGTTTCAACTTGGTTCTAACTCGGACTAGAGAGTTGATCATGTTTTGTTCTTCAAAAAAGATCAGTGAACGTATTAGTGAAATCTTTGAGTCCAATTTAACAAGTGGAAGACTTGGTTCTAACTAAGGCTAGAGAGTTGATCACGTTAATTTATTCAAGGGAGATCGGTGAATGTGATAGTGAATAATTTGAGTTTGTTTTACCGAGTGTTTCATCTTCGTTCTAACTCAGACTAGAGAGTTGATCTCATTAAGTCATTCAAATAAGATTGGTGAACGTGATAGTGAAGTCTTTGAGTCTGGTTTACCAAGTTTTTCGACTTGGTTCTAACTTAAACAAGAGAGTTAATCACGTTAAGTTTTTCAAAGGAGATAGGTAATAGTGATAGTGAACTCTTTGAATCAAGTTTACCAAGTGTTTCGTCTTCTTTGTAACTCGGACCGGAGAGTTGATCACGTTAATTCCTTCAAAGAAGATCGGTGAACGTGATAGTGAAATTTTTATGTCTATTTTACCAAGTGTTTCAACTTGGTTCTAACTCGGACTAGAGAGTTGATCATGTTTTGTTCTTCAAAAAAGATCAGTGAACGTATTAGTGAAATCTTTGAGTCCAATTTAACAAGTGGAAGACTTGGTTCTAACTAAGGCTAGAGAGTTGATCACGTTAATTTATTCAAGGGAGATCGGTGAATGTGATAGTGAATAATTTGAGTTTGTTTTACCGAGTGTTTCATCTTCGTTCTAACTCAGACTAGAGAGTTGATCTCATTAAGTCATTCAAATAAGATTGGTGAACGTGATAGTGAAGTCTTTGAGTCTGGTTTACCAAGTTTTTCGACTTGGTTCTAACTTAAACAAGAGAGTTAATCACGTTAAGTTTTTCAAAGGAGATAGGTAATAGTGATAGTGAACTCTTTGAATCAAGTTTACCAAGTGTTTCGTCTTCTTTGTAACTCGGACCGGAGAGTTGATCACGTTAATTCCTTCAAAGAAGATCGGTGAACGTGATAGTGAAATTTTTATGTCTATTTTACCAAGTGTTTCAACTTGGTTCTAACTCGGACTAGAGAGTTGATCATGTTTTGTTCTTCAAAAGAGATCAGTGAACGTATTAGTGAAATCTTTGAGTCCAGTTTAACAAGTGTTTCGACTTGGTTCTAACTAAGGCTAGAGAGTTGATCACGTTAATTAATTCAAGGGAGATCAATGAATGTGATAGTGAACAATTGGAGTCTGTTTTACCGAGTGTTTCGTCTTCGTTCTAACTCAGACTACAGAGTGGATCTCATTAAGTCATTCAAATAAGATTGGTGAACGTGATAGTGAAGTCATTGAGTCCGGTTTACCAAGATTTTCGACTTGGTTCTAACTTAAACAAGAGAGTTGATCACGTTAAGTTCTTCAAAGGAGATACGTAATAGTGATAGTGAACTCTTTGAATCAAGTTTACCAAGTGTTTCGTCTTCTTTGTAACTCGGACCGGAGAGATGATCTCGTTAATTCATTCAAAGAAGATCGATGAACGTGATAGTGAAATTTTTAAGTCTATTTTACCAAGTGTTTCAACTTGGTTCTAACTCGGACTTGAGAGTTGATCATGTTTTGTTCTTCAAAAAAGATCAGTGAACGTATTAGTGAAATCTTTGAGTCCAATTTAACAAGTGGAAGACTTGGTTCTAACTAAGGCTAGAGAGTTGATCACATTAATTTATTCAAGGGAGATCGGTGAATGTGATAGTGAATAATTTGAGTCTGTTTTACCGAGTGTTTCGTCTTCGTTCTAACTCAGACTAGAGAGTTGATCTCATTAAGTCATTCAAATAAGATTGGTGAACGTGATAGTGAATCATTGAATCCGGTTTACCAAGATTTTCGACTTGGTTCTAACTTAAACAAGAGAGTTAATCACGTTAAGTTTTTCAAAGGAGATGGGTAATAGTGATAGTGAACTCTTTGAATCAAGTTTACCAAGTGTTTCGTCTTCTTTGTAACTCGGATCGGAGAGTTGATCACGTTAATTCCTTCAAAGAAGATCGGTGAACGTGATAGTGAAATTTTTAAGTCTAATTTACCAAGTGTTTCAACTTGGTTCTAACTTGGACTAGAGAGTTGATCATGTTTTGTTCTTCAAAAGAGATCAGTGAACGTATTAGTGATATCTTTGATTCCAGTTTAACAAGTGTTTCGACTTGGTTCTAACTAAGGCTAGAGAATTGATCACGTTAATTAATTCAAGGGAGATCAATGAATGTGATAGTGAACAATTGGAGTCTGTTTTACCGAGTGTTTCGTCTTCGTTCTAACTCAGACTACAGAGTGGATCTCATTAAGTCATTCAAATAAGATTGGTGAACGTGATAGTGAAGTCATTGAGTCCGGTTTACCAAGATTTTCGACTTGGTTCTAACTTAAACAAGAGAGTTGATCACGTTAAGTTCTTCAAAGGAGATACATAATAGTGATAGTGAACTCTTTGAATCAAGTTTACCAAGTGTTTCGTCTTCTTTGTAACTCGGACCGGAGAGATGATCTCGTTAATTCCTTCAAAGAAGATCGATGAACGTGATAGTGAAATTTTTAAGTCTATTTTACCAAGTGTTTCAACTTGTTTCTAACTCGGACTTGAGAGTTGATCATGTTTTGTTCTTCAAAAAAGATCAGTGAACGTATTAGTGAAATCTTTGAGTCCAATTTAACAAGTGGAAGACTTGGTTCTAACTAAGGCTAGAGAGTTGATCACATTAATTTATTCAAGGGAGATTGGTGAATGTGATAGTGAATAATTTGAGTCTGTTTTACCGAGTGTTTCGTCTTCGTTTTAACTCAGACTAGAGAGTTGATCTCATTAAGTCATTCAAATAAGATTGGTGAACGTGATAGTGAATCATTGAATCCGGTTTACCAAGATTTTCGACTTGGTTCTAACTTAAACAAGAGAGTTAATCACGTTAAGTTTTTCAAAGGAGATGGGTAATAGTGATAGTGAACTCTTTGAATCAAGTTTACCAAGTGTTTCGTCTTCTTTGTAACTCGGACCGGAGAGTTGATCACGTTAATTCCTTCAAAGAAGATCGGTGAACGTGATAGTGAAATTTTTAAGTCTAATTTACCAAGTGTTTCAACTTGGTTCTAACTTGGACTAGAGAGTTGATCATGTTTTGTTCTTCAAAAGAGATCAGTGAACGTATTAGTGATATCTTTGATTCCAGTTTAACAAGTGTTTCGACTTGGTTCTAACTAAGGCTAGAGAGTTGATCACGTTAATTACTTCAAGGGAGATCAGTGAATGTGATAGTGAACAATTTGAGTCTGTTTTACTGAGTGTTTCGTCTTGGTTCTAACTCAGACTAGAGAGTTGATCTCATTAAGTCATTCAAATAAGATTGGTGAACGTGATAGTGAAGTGATTGAGTCCGGTTTACCAAGATTTTCGACTTGGTTATAACTTAAACAAGAGAGTTGATCACGTTAAGTTCTTCAAAGGAGACAGGTAATAGTGATAGTGAACTCTTTGAATCAAGTTTACCAAGTGTTTCATCTTCTTTGTAACTAGGACCGGAGAGTTGATCTCGTTAATTCCTTCAAAGATGATCGGTGAACATGATAGTGAAATTTTTAAGTCTATTTTACCAAGTGTTTCAAGTTGCTTCTAACTCGGACTAGAGAGTTGATCACGTTAAGTTTTTCAAAGGAGATAGGTAATAGTGATAGTGAACTCTTTGAATAGAGTTTTCCAAGTGTTTCGTCTTCTTTGTAACTCGGACCGGAGAGTTGATCACGTTAATTCCTTCAAAGAAGATCGGTGAACGTGTAGTGAAATTTTTAAGTCTATTTTACCAAGTGTTTAAAGTTGGTTCTAACTCGGACTAGAGAGTTGATCACGTTAAGTTTTTCAAAGGAGATAGGTAATAGTGATAGTGAACTCTTTGAATCAAGTTTACCAAGTGTTTCGTCTTCTTTGTAACTCGGACCGGAGAAATGATCACGTTAATTCCTTTAAAGAAGATCGGTGAACGTGATAGTGAAATTTTTAAGTCTATTTTACCAAGTGTTTCAACTTGGTTCTAACTCGGACTACAGAGTTGATCATGTTTTGTTGTTCAAAAGAGATTAGTGATCAAGGCTAGAGAGTTGATCACGTTAATTACTTCAAAGGAGATAGGTGAATGTGATAGTGAACAATTTGAGTCTGTTTTATCGAGTGTTTCGTCTTCGTTCTAACTCAGACCATAGAGTTGATCACATTAAGTCATTCAAATAAGATTGGTGAACGTGATAGTGAAGTCTTTGAGTCTGGTTTACCAAGTTTTTCGACTTGGTTCTAACTTAAACAAGAGAGTTAATCACGTTAAGTTTTTCAAAGGAGATAAGTAATAGTGATAGTGAACTCTTTGAATCAAGTTTACCAAGTGTTTCGTCTTCTTTGTAACTCGGACCGGAGAGTTGATCACGTTAATTCCTTCAAAGAAGATCGGTGAACGTGATAGTGAAATTTTTATGTCTATTTTACCAAGTGTTTCAACTTGGTTCTAACTCGGACTAGAGAGTTGATCGTGTTTTGTTCTTCAAAAAAGATCAGTGAACGTATTAGTGAAATCTTTGAGTCCAATTTAACAAGTGGAAGACTTGGTTCTAACTAAGGCTAGAGAGTTGATCACGTTAATTTATTCAAGGGAGATCGGTGAATGTGATAGTGAATAATTTGAGTTTGTTTTACCGAGTGTTTCGTCTTCGTTCTAACTCAGACTAGAGAGTTGATCTCATTAAGTCATTCAAATAAGATTGGTGAACGTGATAGTGAAGTCTTTGAGTCTGGTTTACCAAGTTTTTCGACTTGGTTCTAACTTAAACAAGAGAGTTAATCACGTTAAGTTTTTCAAAGGAGATAGGTAATAGTGATAGTGAACTCTTTGAATCAAGTTTACCAAGTGTTTCGTCTTCTTTATAACTCGGACCGGAGAGTTGATGACGTTAATTCCTTCAAAGAAGATCGGTCAACGTGATAGTGAAATTTTTATGTCTATTTTACCAAGTGTTTCAACTTGGTTCTAACTCGGACTAGAGAGTTGATCATGTTTTGTTCTTCAAAAGAGATCAGTGAACGTATTAGTGAAATCTTTGAGTCCAGTTTAACAAGTGTTTCGACTTGGTTCTAACTAAGGCTAGAGAGTTGATCACGTTAATTAATTCAAGGGAGATCAATGAATGTGATAGTGAACAATTGGAGTCTGTTTTACCGAGTGTTTCGTCTTCGTTCTAACTTAGACTACAGAGTGGATCTCATTAAGTCATTCAAATAAGATTGGTGAACGTGATAGTGAAGTCATTGAGTCCGGTTTACCAAGATATTCGACTTGGTTCTAACTTAAACAAGAGAGTTGATCACGTTAAGTTCTTCAAAGGAGATACGTAATAGTGATAGTGAACTCTTTGAATCAAGTTTACCAAGTGTTTCGTCTTCTTTGTAACTCGGACCGGAGAGATGATCTCGTTAATTCCTTCAAAGAAGATCGATGAACGTGATAGTGAAATTTTTAAGTCTATTTTACCAAGTGTTTCAATTTGGTTCTAACTCGGACTTGAGAGTTGATCATGTTTTGTTCTTCAAAAAAGATCAGTGAACGTATTAGTGAAATCTTTGAGTCCAATTTAACAAGTGTTTCGACTTGGTTCTAACTAAGGCTAGAGAGTTGATCACGTTAATTACTTCAAGGAAGATCAGTGAATGTGATAGTGAACAATTTGAGTCTGTTTTACCGAGTGTTTCGTCTTCGTTCTAACTCAGACTAGAGAGTTGATCTCATTAAGTCATTCAAATAAGATTGGTGAACGTGATAGTGAAGTGATTGAGTCCGGTTTACCAAGATTTTCGACTTGGTTATAACTTAAACAAGAGAGTTGATCACATTAAGTTCTTCAAAGGAGACAGGTAATAGTGATAGTGAACTCTTTGAATCAAGTTTACCAAGTGTTTCATCTTCTTTGTAACTAGGACCGGAGAGTTGATCTCTTTAATTCCTTCAAAGAAGATCGGTGAACATGATAGTGAAATTTTTAAGTCTATTTTACCAAGTGTTTCAAGTTGGTTCTAACTCGGACTAGAGAGTTGATCACGTTAAGTTTTTCAAAGGAGATAGGTAATAGTGGTAGTGAACTCTTTGAATAGAGTTTTCCAAGTGTTTCGTCTTCTTTGTAACTCGGACCGGAGAGTTGATCACGTTAATTCCTTCAAAGAAGATCGGTGAACGTGTAGTGAAATTTTTAAGTCTATTTTACCAAGTGTTTAAAGTTGGTTCTAACTCGGACTAGAGAGTTGATCACGTTAAGTTTTTCAAAGGAGATAGGTAATAGTGATAGTGAACTCTTTGAATCAAGTTTACCAAGTGTTTCGTCTTCTTTGTAACTCGGACCGGAGAAATGATCACGTTAATTCCTTTAAAGAAGATCGGTGAACGTGATAGTGAAATTTTTAAGTCTATTTTACCAAGTGTTTCAACTTGGTTCTAACTCGGACTACAGAGTTGATCATGTTTTGTTGTTCAAAAGAGATTAGTGATCAAGGCTAGAGAGTTGATCACGTTAATTACTTCAAAGGAGATAGGTGAATGTGATAGTGAACAATTTGAGTCTGTTTTATCGAGTGTTTCGTCTTCATTCTAACTCAGACCAGAGAGTTGATCACATTAAGTCATTCAAATAAGATTGGTGAACGTGATAGTGAAGTCATTGAGTCCGGTTTACCAAGATTTTTGAATTGGTTCTAACTTAAACAAGAGAGTTGATCACGTTAAGTTCTTCAAAGGAGATAGGTAATAGTGATAGTGAAGTCTTTGAATCAAGTTTACCAAGTGTTTCGTCTTCTTTGTAACTCGGACCGGAGAGTTGATCTCATTAATTCCTTCAAAGAAGATCGGTGAACGTGATAGTGAAATTTTTAAGTCTATTTTACCAAGTGTTTCAACTTTGTTCTAACTCGGACTAGAGAGTTGATCATGTTTTGTTCTTCAAAAGAGATCAGTGAATGTATTAGTGAAATATTTGAGTCCAGTTTAACAAGTGGAAGACTTGGTTCTAACTAAGGCTAGAGAGTTGATCACGTTAATTTCTTCAAGGGAGATCGGTGTCACCTAACACATAACACATAAACACAAATCGGAGTCACCGGGTACCCCAAGGAGGGACCACTCTTAGTAGTCAAGACAATGAAGCATCTTAACACCAGTTGCAAGATTTAGCCTACAAGGCACTTAGCATACGACGTTAATACGTAATCAAGAACATGTTACAGTAAAAATTCATATTATACTTTATACTATGCTTTCACTAATTTATAAAGTCAAAGTTATAGTGTTAAATTAACCACATAACAAGTTCATGCGAGCCTCCAACTATAAAACTAATCCAGTAAAATTCACAAAACAAGCAAAAATATCGTTCACAAAAGTTAATGTCTTAGAAAAATTGACATGTAGGCATCATGGTCACTCATGTTAAACTAGCATGTACTTCTAAATAATTACCAGGTTATTTCACTAAGTTTTTCTGAAAAGAAGTAGAACATATAGTTTTACCAAGACAAATTATTTGCACGATATCAGTTATAATCAAATCAAAACACATGTGAAAACATTCCTAAAGTCTAACTTTAGTAGTTTTATACATAAATTTGAGCCCCGGTAACACTAGGGCAGCATCTCTAGAGTCTAACTACAAAGATAGGAAATAATAATCCATTGCACAAGTCAAGAAGGTAATTCATCTAGACGCAAAGGCATAATTACGTTATCAAGATAACGTGGAAAATACTATAGTACCAAATCCAAGCCAACAACAGTCACACAATCGGACATAGAACCAGTTAATATGGAGCTCCTATAAACTTACTAAC
This sequence comes from Oxytropis ochrocephala, assembly GCA_020916435.1. Classification (NCBI taxonomy): domain Eukaryota; kingdom Viridiplantae; phylum Streptophyta; class Magnoliopsida; order Fabales; family Fabaceae; genus Oxytropis; species Oxytropis ochrocephala. The sequence goes on from CM037090.1 coordinate 82,546,537, forward strand.
ATAAAATACCAAGAAAGCAGAAGTCACACAAGCACAACAACCACGTTACACATAATTTGTTCAAATCCAAAGAATACATTGACACATATGATATTATCATAAGAATAGGTTGCACAGATACCTAGATTATAAAAGTGTACATTATCCTCAGACTCAAACCTACTAATTATTTATTCCTACAAAAGTGCACCTCATAGCTTTGAAAATTGTAAACGATAGCAATCCAAGTACATTAACAGTGAGTCAACAAACCGAACAACCATTGGGTTCCATGTGCAAAATTATAATCTACACTATTAATCTTAGTTCTCAAGACATTGTCTCCTAATATGACCACCAATATCATTTGATATGCAATCTAAAGGAAAGTACAACGCAAAGAAAAGGCTAGCACTTTTAAATAAATTAGCAAACGACTTTACTAAACACTTAGTCCGTAGCTTCGTTACACAAAGATAAGAGCATGCTATAGCAACATTTTACAGAAGAATAACTATTAACTCAACCAAGTTAACTCAAATACTTATGTAATCATCTAACACTAATTATTCTACGATTTCAAAACAACGTAACAAACCATAAAAAGAAAAACAACCAAGGTCAAATAGCAAAAGCTCAGTATATATAATTTTGGAGATTCAAGAAGACGAACCAGCAGCGAAACAACTGCCAACAATACAAGCGCACACAAGGAAGACATAACATACCAAACACTTGGCTTAAGTAGTACACCAGATTCTAACTTCCTTCTATCTGCATTCCGTAGACTACTTAACCAACTAATTTGGTCAACTCTCCGACTACCAAGAATTAAAATAACTAATACAAGCAACTCTACTCAGAGTTCATACATCGGAAAGCACAATAGACAATACAACAGTCCGGTTAGGACCGACCTGCACTACAACATAAACAACAGTTAGGACTAAAAGACTCTACGACCGGACAACTTGGTCGGACAGACCGAACTGCTCTGATACCACTAATGTAACACCCCATTTCTACCCGGCAATTTATAATAAAAATCAGAGTTTCAAAAATTTACTTCTTTAAATCATCCCAAATGGAATGTTACACTTACTTCAGTTCAAACAACAACCAAATAACACAAAATCCTTTATTTCATCAATATAATACGCAACACCATCATTGGGATGGAATTCTCATCAATTTGTTAATTAAAATCCACGCACTAGAAAATTCTTACATTACGCAGTGGAATAAGAAACAGTCTCAATAGAGTAAACAACAATCTCAGCTATAACACAGAAATATCAAATACAATGGTTCAACATTAACAAACTAAATCACTAGAGTCTAAACCCATCCCCTAGGTGCTACGTATCAGAGCAGACTGACTCGGGGAATGAAGGAAGTAAGCCTTCACTCAAGGTTACCTGTGGTAAATAACAACAGAAAGGGGTGAGTCGCAAACTATATAATAAAGGTGATAATAAGCAGTAAATTAGTTCATAGAAGTTAATCAATCACACATCACATGTTACTACCACAACAGTCACATTCACATTCAAATATCATTTATGGGAATGAATGCAATGTAATGCAGTCATGCATGTGGTACCATTAGCCTTCATGGCCTCATCATCAACAGTTTTAGCCCCCATGACTATAGCCCCCATGGCCTCATCATCAATAAATATACGTCGCGACCGCAGCCGAATGTATGCATGAGACTCCATGAACATACCACAAGCACAATTTATACATCATTAACATCACAATTTATACATCATTAACATCATTTCTCACCTCATCGTCAATTTTAGTTTTAGCCCCCATGGCTCTAGCCCCCATGGCATCATCATCAATAACATCATCATCATTTTTACATCATTCACTTCATCATTATAATTATGCCCCAAAAACTAAACTCCACTAGAGGAGCAAAACCTCACTCAAGGACCTAAACATCACTTAGGACCAAAATAGCACTTAGGGACCAAAACAGCACACCTAGGACCAAAACATCACATAGGGGCCAAAACAGCTCACCTAGGACAAAAACATCACCTAAGGACCAAAACAGCACATAAGACACACTTTGGCAACACCAGGCGCCAAAACCCCTGTCTGGCGCCCCACATGCAACACCAAAGACACAGCGCCAAATTCCCCACACACTAGCGCCCCCTATGCCACACTAGCACACAGGCGCCAAAACACCAAGAAATGGCGCCCAGGCAACACAAGCACTAGCGCCAAGAACACAACAACTGGCGCGCCGCACAGGGCAAAGACAGACACAAAGACACACACGGCACTTGGCGCCACACGAGCGCCTTGCGACACAGCGCGCACGGCGCCATTTACGCGACCTTTGGCGCCCCACCCAGCAACACACTCACACACCTCACACACCCAGCAGCACACCTTGCACACTGGCGCCATACTGGGCGTCTTGGGGCAGCCATTTGGCGCCCCTGCACACGCCAACAGTGTCACAGGCGTACCCAGGCGCCATTCTGGGCAGCATTTGGCGCCCGATCGATGACACACACACACGACACATTGCACACAATCTGCGGGCGCCATTTCCAGCAGCATTTAGCGCCCCATTGCACCTAGGGTTCCCTAAAACCCAAATTTCTTAATTTCTCCTAAACCCAATCATCAAATACGATCCTATAAACATTTCCAATCAATCCAACAGCATCAATTACGCACTCCAACAATTAACCACACACCAAATTGATTCATATGCAATTTCATAATTCACACAATTCTACAATCATTCAAACAATTCCAAAATCAATCAAAACACATCAATAAACGATTAATCCCCTATATTCTAACCTACAACCCATTATACCCCGTATTATATCGCAAGACCCACCCTTACCTTGGTTATGCCGAAGACGAAGACCCTTCTACGAACGCACCAAAGTAACCGCAGCAACAAAGCCTCCTATCCCTTCTTCTTCCTCACGTCGCACATCTCTTCTTTCTTTTCCTCCTCTCCTTCGTTTCTTCCCTTCTCCTCGGCGCACACCTCTTTCTCTTCTTGCGTTTCTTTCTTTCTTTTAAATTAAACTCTTAATAGTTTGGAAACCGTTCGATAGTGTTCGAAGTCGAAAACCGGAGGACTCAAAGAGCTGAACATTTACGTTGGTCTTATGTTGAAGTTGATTTCAACCGGACCTTACACCTATTGAATTTGTGAATCGCATGCTCCGTCTATCAAATCGAAGTGGAACTGTACGGCATCACTCTCACCCTAATTGCATAGACAATAATAAGGAGATAATGCACAATTCTTATTGGCTATTTTCTTTTCCAAATTGACGTGACTCATAGTGTAGATGATTAGCAGCCAATAAAATCAAAGGGGTGGTAAGAATAATGATGGTGAAATAGTTGTAATTGAAGGGAAGGAACAGACTTGGAACGATATGTGTATAAAGGCATGAATAGAGACTTGCTCAAGCAAAGACATGAATGGACACGAAAATCAACTAGATCGGTGGAAGAGAAAAAGAATGAGAGTCAATAGAGTTACGGTGCGGCTTGATTAAGAGGGATTAGGAATTTTAGGTTTTGTAGAATGATAACACTTCGGTGGAGATAAAAGCCCAAGGCTTATATTTGATGAAATTTAAAAACTGTTTGTCTATACCTACCAGTTAATATCACACAGCCCAAAAATAATTTTTCAATTAACTAGCTAACATTTCAAATACTAATAATTCTATATAAGAGAAACAATTAATTAAAATAATAATATATTATCAATATTATTTAAAAATACAGTTAAATGCCAATCTAACTTATTTTAATAATTTAAATACACGTAAACCTTTAAAATCATTAACCTTAGACTTGGCATAGATAAAATGTAACTCATTAACTAATATTTAAAAATAAAATAATAGCATACCAGTAAATTTTGTTAATTACTAAAATAAGTGCATAAAAATTATTATTATATTATATGGACACATATTAAGAAGGAAAAATTGGGGTGTTACAGCTAACATCAAACTCACCAGACACCTCGACACCAAAATAAGTGGACTAAACTGCCACTACAAGGACCAAATCGTCACATAAGGACTACACTGTAACACCCAAAATAATTTAATTAATTATTTAATTAAATTATTTAAGTGTTGCATTAATATTGTATTAAAATATTAATATATTGTTGTATTTTTTTAAAATGAAGGAGGTGGTGTCGGTAATTCCGGGGTGGTAAGGAATGGCCCAAGAGCCCAAGCCCATTGACTTAGGCTCCTATGCGCCAGGGTTTGAGACAAGCGTCTCATTTGTGCAAAAGAAGGAAAGAAAGAAACGTGAGAAGAGAAGGGAGAAGAGAGAGCGCACAAGAGAAAGAAGGAAATCGCACAAGAGAGAAGAGGAGAGGAAGAGAAGAGCATTCTTTGTGGTTACTTTGGGGTTCGTAGAAGGATCATCATCTTCGAAAAATTTAAGGTAAGGGTGGGTCTTACCTTATAATAGGGTCTATAATGGGATGTATGTGGGTTGTAGGATATCTATTGATCTTGTGAATTTATTGTTGTTTTTGATGTATGATTGAAATGTATGATGAATTGATGCTTTCTATGTGTTGTGTGTGATTGATTGAGTGTATCTGGATGATTCTGAACAGTGATGTTTTGTGATTGTGAATTTTAAACCAATAGAAGAATCGATCGTTTTTCCTCCAAAGTGAAGATTGAAATCGATTCTGGGCTCTATACAGAAGCCAGAAATCGATTTCCTCCTTTAAACATGAACTAGGAATCGATTTCCCACTTCCAATTTGGAAGCAAGGAATCGATTTCCCACTTCCAATTTGGAAGCAAGGAATCGATTTCCCACTTCAAATTGGGAGCAAGGAATCGATTTCCCACTTCAAATTGAAAGCTAGAAATCGATTTTCCCCTTTAGAACAGAAGCTAGGAATCGATTCCCTCTTTGAAAATGAAGCCATGAATCGATTCCCTCCCTTAGAAATGAAAGCAAGAATCGATTCCCCCCTTTAAAAATGAAAGCTATGAATCGATTCCTCTTTTGAAAACAAGTAGCTATGAATCGATCCCTCTTTTGAAAGTCTTAGGTGCTGTTGTAGTCCTGATGGAGTTGTTTTAGTCCTTAGGTGCTGTGTAGTCCTGATGGAGTTGTTTTAGTCCTTAGGTGCTGTTGTAGTCCTGATGGAGTTGTTTTAGTCCTTAGGTGTTGTTGTAGTCTTGATGGAGCTGTGTTGGTCCTTAGGTCCTGTTTTAGTCCCTAAGTGCTTTTTTGGTCCTTTAGGTGTTGAATTGGTCCCTGAGTGTTGTTTTGGTCCTTTGGGTGTTGATTTAGTCCCTAAGTGCTGTTTTGGTCCTTTAGGTGTTGAATTGGTCCCTGAGTGTTGTGTTAGTCCTTGTGGCAGACTTCCTAGGACAAAGATGTTGATGTGTGATTTAATGAGGAAGTTGATGATGTATGATTAGCTGATGATGTTAATGACGATGGGTCTATTGACCAAGACTAAAAATGATGATGATGTGAGAGATGATGTGGTGATGAATTTTAGGCTGCGGTCTTGACGTTATAATTGAAATTGATGATGTGTGTGACTTGTTGTTGTGTGAAGTTGTGCTTGTGGTGTGTTCATGGAGTCACATGCATACATTCAGCTGCGGTCGCGACGATGCATTATTTTAGGCTGCGGTCTTGACGTTTTATCTTTCGGCTGCAGTCGCGACGTGCCCAAGTGGCTATGAGAAGTGATGATGGTACCACATGCATGATTGCATTGCATTGCATTCATTCTCATGAGTGATAGATGGGTTGCTAGTTGATAACTGATATCACCATGACTGCTGTATAACTGTATGTGTGTGATGCTGTGGTAGATAGAATTCTGTGATTAATATAATGCTTATTATAGTCCTTATTATGTGGTTTGAGACTCACCCTTTCTGTTGTTATTTACCACATGTAACCATGAGTGAAGGCTTATTCCCTTCATTCCCCGAGTCGGTCTGCTGTGACACGTAGCACCTAGGGGATGGGCTTAGGATTCTAGTTGTTTAGTCCTTTTTGGCTGTTGAACTATTATATTTGATATTTCTATGTTAGTGTTGAGATTGTATTTTATTCCGCTGCGTGATGTATACTTTCTAGTGCGTGGACTTAATGAATAAACTTTTGAGAATTCCATCCCATTGATGGGTGATGCGTATTATTTTGATGTAATAAATGATTTGTGTTATTTTGCTGTTGTTTTAGCTGAAGTAAGTGTAGCATCCCGTTTGGATGAATTAAAAGAAATAATTTTTAAACTCTGATATTTATTTTAAATTGCCGGGTAGAAATGGGGTGTTACATTAGTGGTATCAGAGCAAAAGTTCGGTCTGTCCGGCCAAGTCTTTCTGTCATAATGTTTTATGACCATTAGGTGTTGCTAGACTAGTCCTAAATTATTGTTTCGTGCTGCAGTGTTAGGTTGAAAATTGCTAGGAGAGGTGATGCTGCTCTTGATGCTGATTTGCAAGCTATAGCTCAGGCTGTTGGGAACCAGCAGAATGTTGGTGAAAATGCTGGAACTCGTAGTCTGGCCACATTCCAGATAGAGAACTCGCCTACTTTCAAGGGCCGGTATAACCCAGATGGTGCTTTAGCATGGCTGAAAGAGATTGAAAGAATTTTCCGGGTCATGGACTGCAATGATGCGCAGAAGGTTAGGTATGGTACCCACACTCTAGCAGAGGAAGCTGATGACTGGTGGTTGGAGGTCAGAGAGAGGTTAGGGACTGCCAATGAAGAAGTTACTTGGGCTGTGTTCCGTAGGGAGTTCTTGGGGAAGTACTTTCCGGAGGATGTCAGAGGGAAGAAGGAGCTTGAGTTCCTTGAGCTGAAGCAAGGAAATGTGTCTGTAACAGAGTATGCTGCCAAGTTCACTAAATTTGGCTAAGTTTTATCCCCACTACACTGATGCTGGTTCTGAGTTCTCCAAGTGCATCAAATTTGAGAGTGGGTTGAGGGCAGACATCAAGCAAGCTATTGGGTACCAGAAGATCCGAGTTTTTGCTGTTTAATTGATAGTTGCAGGATCTATGAGGAGGATAGTAATGCTCGCTCCAGGGTCATGAGGGATCAGAGGGGTAAGTTTTAGAACCGTGGCAAGCCATATGAGGTTTCTGCTGATAGGGGTAAACAGAGATATGCTGGTGGTAATAGGTCTTCTGATGGTAAGAGATCTGCTGAGTGCAAGAAGCCAAGTGGGGGAGATGCTCCTGCTAATATTGTATGTTTTAAGTGTGGAAAACCTGGTCACAAGAGTTTCGATTGTAAGATGGGGGCGAGAGTATGTTTCTGATGCGGCAAGGAGGGGCATATGGCATCTGAGTGTGATCGCAAGGAGGTGGTTTGTTTTAATTGTGGTGAATCGGGTCATATTAGCTCCAAGTGTACCAAACCGATGCAGGAGAGGTCTAGTGGAAGGGTATTTGCTCTAGCAGGATCAGAGGAGGCCAATGAGATAAGAGGTACTTGATTTATTAATGGTACCCCATTAGTTGCTATTGTTGATACTGGTGCTACACACTCTTTTATTGCTACTGTGTGTGCTGAAAAGTTGAATTTAGTTATATCTTCTATGAAGAGGGGAATGGTTATCGACACTCCAGCTAAGGGTTCGGTGACTACCTCTCTATTGTGTGCTAAGTGTCCTCTGTCAGTCTTCGGCAGAGATTTTCTGGTTGATCTTATTTGTTTGCCTTTGGGTGGGTTGGACGTCATTCTTGGTATTGACTGGTTAGTAGATAACCATCTGCACATCAACTGTTTCAGCAAGTCTGTGAGTTTCTTTCCTCCAGAAGAAGAAGTGTCTGTTTTATTGTCTGCTGGTCAGTTGCATAAGGTAATGAAGGAGGGTGGTCATCTGTTTGCTTTGATGGCATCTTTGTCTACTGAGAACCAAGCTATAGTTGAAGGGATGCAGGTGGTATGTGAGTTCCCTGAAGTGTTTCCTGATGAGATTCCTAGTGTGCCGCCAGAGAGGGAAGTGGAGTTTGGGATTGATCTTGTACCTGGTACTAGGCCTGTGTGTATGGCACCGTATCGGATGTCAGCTTCTGAGTTGTTTGAATTGAAGAAGCAGCTAGAAGAGTTACTTGAGAAGAAATTTGTGAGGCCTAGTGTGTCACCATGGGGAGCTCTGGTATTGTTAGTGAAGAAGAAGGATGGGAGTATGAGACTTTGTGTAGATTATAGGCAGCTGAATAAAGTAACAATCAAGAATAAGTATCCTCTTCCGAGAATTGATGATCTGATGGACCAGTTGGTAGGTGCTAAGGTGTTTAGCAAGATTGATTTTAGGTCGGGTTATCACCAGATCAAAGTGAAAGATGTAGACATCCAGAAGACAGCTTTCAAGACCAGATATGGGCATTATGAATATTCTGTAATGCAGTTTGGTGTCACCAATGCACCAGGGGTGTTTATGGAGTATATGATCTGTATCTTCCATAGTTACTTGGATCGGTTTGTGGTGGTATTCATAGATGACATTCTGGTGTATTCAAGACTGAGGAGGAGCACGCAGAGCACTTGAGGTTGGTGCTAGATGTAACACCCCAAAATAGTTCAATTAATTAATAAATTGAGTTAATTAAGGTGTTTCAACATTTTTAATTAAATTAAGCTAAAGGCTAACGTGTAGTGTTTATGTGTTAGGAGAAGTTTAAGTAATGGGAAGAGGTATTGAATAGAGGTCCATGAGTGATGGAAAGGCCCAAGTCCAAATTGAAGCCCAAGTCCTTTCCATAAGAGGAATTAGCCGTAGGATCAATTCATTTGGCATCAAAGTGAAGAAAAGTCTTAGAGAGAAGTAAGAGAGAGAGAGAGCTGTTAGGTGGAATAGTGTTTAGAAGAAGAAGAAGAGAATCTGGGCGTGGAAAGCTCAAGAGGAGAGGAGAACTTGTTGCTGTGGTTATTGGAGAGTGAAGGGAGTGATCATCTGAAGTTGCTTAAGGTAAGGGGAGTCTTTTCCATTGCGTAATATAGTGTATTATGCTGAGTGTATTTACATGAATGATTTCGGATTGAGTTCCGAATGTGTGATTATATGTTTTTAAGTATTCTGGTTGTGTTACTTCACCTTGGTGAAGATTTTCATGGTTGATTTCTGAGATGGTCACGTAAGTGACCATGGAGAGGAAATGAGAGCTGAGAACTCTCGGTCTCAGTGAGAGTGAGAGTTTTAGAGTGTGTTCTTGAGCTTAATCTTAGTCAAGAGTACCTAAAGAGAGGAAGGAGATGTTAGGCGCACGTGATCGTAGAGGAAACCGAAGTGCATGAAGGTTACGCACGACGTAAGTGTTAAAGCATAATTCCTAGGCTTGAAGAGGACGAGTTGAGCTGTATTTGAGGGATGAAGGTGCGTAAGTGTAACTAGAACCCAATACGAGTGTCGTCAAGTAGTTGCCGAGGTATAACATGGGTATACCGAGGTGTGTGGTTCAAGACGTAGGGCGTAGACAAGTCTGCGTATGATAACCGAGGTGAAGGGGTCGACTTGTGGCTACCGAGCTGAAGTGGCCGAAGTGAAGTATATATATATATATACTTAGGCGTAGCTACTGGAGTGCAGACGCTAAGTATAGCGTGTATCTACCGAGGTGAGTGCACCGAGGTGTCGTGTCGTTTAAGCCGAGATGAGGTGAGTACCTAGGTGTAGTGTGCCTAAGGGTAGTACTCAAAGTGAAGTTGTGTGGTTAGGTGTGAAATAACTAAGTATAGATGGGGAAGTGTGTGTGTGGAAGTGTAGGAGTGATGGAAGATAGGGTGGCGTGAGGTCCCGAGTGGGCGGAGAACTCTACGAGTGTAATGCCAAGTGAGGTGCCACCGAGTTGAGTAGTGGTGACGTAATGGGTAGCGACACTACATCAACCTAGCATGCCGAGATGAGTAGGTGTGCCGATGTGACGAGCGAGCATACCGAGAAGAGTGAAGGTGCCGAGGTGACTAAGAGTGCCGAGGTGACCTATTTTTGACGCAGTAATGAGCAGTAGAGTCATTAGCGCCATTTGTGGCGACGTTTAACGTCAAGAGTCAGTTAAGGGGACGAAATGGCATAGTCCAGTTTAGTCCCTATGTGATGTTTCAGTCCTAGGCGTGGTGAGGCCTTCATAGTGATGGAGTGGGTCACTGCCTGAGGAGCTATGGTGGTTGTCTAAGAGGACTAGGCAACGTAAGGCGACGGTGCGGTTTGCACAAAAGAGTTGTTGTTCTGAGTGAATGCATTTGTTCATTGAGTCTCATGAAATCATGTGCATCGGCGGCGGTTATAGACTTGATCTCGATACAAAAGACTTGATGCAGAGTATCATTAGCGACGGATATGCCTGAGTGGCTGAGATGGATCCTCATGCATTATACCCTGGAGGGGGTTGCATTGCATTGCATGCATAACATCATTGAATTATGTTGAGATGCTGTTTAACAGCCGAGTTAGCTATATGTGTTGTGTTATGCTTGAGTTCTTTGTTTGATATGTGATGTGAGGTGCTTAATGCATTCTATGTATTTACCTTAGTCATAAACCTTTATTACAAATGTTTAGAGACTCACCTCTTCGCTTTCTATGTTGCTCTATTGTGGCAACTTGTAGGTACCCACAGAGTAGAGTCGACTTTGCTTTGGTTTTGGAGTCGATGCTGCTCTGGTAGTTGTAACAATTGAAGTCGAGTAGAGTAGAGTATTATGTTGTTTTGGATTTGTTTCATTTGTAAAATATATGTTGACTAATATATATGAGTATCCGCCGTGATGTAAACAATTGAAAACATGTTTTGATGGGCGTAGTCCCTTTGGCCGAGTTACTATATATGCTTGTATGCTGTTATTTTAAATTCATAGTTATATGCTAGGTGTTTGAGTGATAATGTAGCATCTTTCCATGAGAATTTTATTAAACTCTGATTTTAAATTAGTTAATTAATAGAGATAGGAGGGGTGTTACATTAAGTGGTATCAGAGCAAAAGTTTGATCAATCAGGCCAAGTATTGAGTCTTGAGTTCCTAGTCCCCGAGTATTAATGCTCGTTTTAATTGGCTTGTCTCGCAGAGTAAGTATCAATGGTCGGACGTCTTTGGGAGGAACGACAGGCGATAGTTCTTTGCCACAGGCGATGGTCGCTGCTATGGGAATCACCTCATCAGTGCCGAGAGACGCTGGAGCTCGTAGCTTAGCTACATTTCAGAGGGAGAACCCTCCAACGTTCAAGGGGAAGTACAATCCGGATGGGGCGTTGGCGTGGGTAAAGGACATAGAGAGGATTTTTAGGGTGATGGACTGTACTATGGCTCAGAAAGTAAGGTATGGGACACATATCTTTGGCGAGGAGGCGGATGATTGGTGGTGGGAGTCATGCCGAGGTTAGAAGTCTTTGGAGGTGATTACGTGGGAGGTATTCAAGAGGGAATTTCTGAGGAAATACTTCCCTGAGGATGTGAGAGGAAAGAAGGAGATGGAGTTCCTAGAACTGAAGCAAGGGAGTAAGTCAGTGGTAGAGTACGCTGCAAAGTTTGAAGAGCTGGTGAAATTCCACCCCTACTATGAGGAAGCTACATCTGAGTTCTCCAAGTGCATGAAATTTGAGAACGGTTTGAAGCCTGAGGTTAAGCAGGCAATTGGGCATCAGAAGATCAGGGTATTTGCTGACTTGGTGGATAGTTGCAGGATATATGAGGAAAACACTGAGGCGAGGTACAGGGTTGGTAAAGAGAAGAAGAACTCTCAGTTTAGGGGAAAGCCCTATGATGTTTCTGGCAGCAAAGGCAAGTGGAAGGCTGGGTATGGCAAGAGGCTAAGTGGGGGAGACGCCCCTGCCAATGTGGTGTGTTTCCAGTGTGGGAAGCCTGGACATAAGAAGAACGAGTGCAAGAGTGGAGAGAAGAAGTGCTATCAATGTGGCGAAGAGGGCCACCGAGCTGCTGATTGTAGGCGAAAGGATGTCGTCTGCTTTAATTGTGGAGAGGTGGGGCACATCAGTCCTAAGTGTCCCAAGCCTAAGAAGGAGAGAGACAGTGGGAAGGTGTTCGCGCTAGCTGGGCCCGAGGTGGTGAACCAGATAAAAGGTACGTGTTTTATAAATGGAATTCCTTTGATTGCAATCGTGGACACTGGTGCCACGCACTCTTTTATTTCTGCATTGTGTGCTCAGAGGTTGGATTTAGTTCTGTCTACTATGGTGAGGGAGATGGTTATTGGCACTCCAGCAAAGGGGTCAGTGACTACCTCTCTCGTTTGTTTGAAGTGTCCTCTGTTAGCCTTTGGCAGAGACTTCGTAGTTAATCTGATCTGTCTACCTTTGGAAGGGATGGACGTCATCCTGGGTATGGACTGGTTAGTGGCTAACCGAGTTCATATCAATTGCGCTAGTAGGTCGCTAAGTTTCCTTTCTTCCGAGGTGGAAGAATGCGCTACGATGTCTGCCCGAAGCAGTGCGCGCAGGTAATGGAGGAGGGGGCTACGTTGTTTGCGTTGAGTGTGACGATGTCCTGTGGGCCGAGCTAAAATTGGCGAAGTCTTGTGGTAGTGCGAGTTTGCGAAGTGTTTCGCACGAGATTCCCGAGGTTCCACCGAGAAAGAGAGGTCGAGTTCGACATTGAGTTAGTACCGGGAACTAGGCCGGTGTCTATGGCACCTTATAGGATGTCTGCACCGAGCTAGCCGAGTTGAAGAAGCGATTAGAAGAGTTCTTTGGAGAAAGAGGTTCATAAGGCCAAGCGTGTCGCCTTGGGCGCACCGGTGTTATTGGTGAAAAAGAAGGATGGAGGTATGAGATTATGCGTGGATTACAGGCAGTTGAACAAGGTAACAATTAAGAACAAGTACCCACTCCCAAGAATTGATGATTTGATGGACCAATTGGTGGGTGCGCAAGTATTTTCGAAGATTGACCTGAGGTCAGGGTACCATCAGATCAAGGTGAAGGACGAGGACATTCCTAAGACAGCATTTAGAACTCGGTATGGGCACTACGAGTATTCAGTGATGCCATTTGGTGTTACTAATGCTCCTGGAGTATTCATGGAGTATATAAATCGTATCTTTCATGAATATTTGGATCGGTTTGTAGTAGTGTTCATTGATGACATTTTAGTCTACTCCAAGTCAGAGGAAGAGCACGCCGAGCATCTGAGATTGGTGTTAGAGGTGTTGAAGGATAAGAAGATGTACGCCAAGTTGTCCAAGTGTGAATTCTGGTTGAGGGCAGTGAATTTCCTAGGTCATGTGATCTCCAGTGAAGGTATAGCAGTGGATCCTTCCAAAGTCGAAGTTGTGTTGCAATGGGAAGCACCCAAGTCGGCCACTGAGGTGAGAAGTTTTCTGGGTTTGGCGGGGTATTACAGAAGGTTCATTGAGGGGTTTTCCAAGTTGGCGCTGCCATTAACTCGGTTGACGTGTAAAGGGAAGGCATTTGTGTGGGACGAGCAGTGCGAAGAGAATTTCCAAGAGTTGAAGAAGAGATTGACAACGTCTCCTGTCTTGACGTTGCCTAATCCAAATGAGTCTTTTGTGGTGTACTGTGATGCGTCTAAGTTAGGTTTGGGCTGCGTACTGATGCAAGGAGGTAAGGTAGTTGCTTACGCTTCAAGACAATTGAAAATTCATGAAAAGAACTACCCTACGCATGATTTGGAACTTGCTGCCGTGGTGTTTGCATTGAAGATATGGAGGCATTATCTATATGGCTCAAGGTTCGAGGTGTTTAGTGACCATAAGAGTTTGCAGTATCTGTTTGATAAGAAGGAGTTGAACATGAGGCAGAGGAGATGGTTGGAGCTACTTAAGGACTATGATTTTGGGTTGAACTATCACCCCGGGAAGGCAAATTTGGTGGCTGATGCGCTAAGTAGGAAATCATTGCATGCATCAGCAATGATGGTGAAAGAGCTAGAGCTAATTGAGCAATTCAGAGACCTAAGTTTAGTGTGTGAGCTAACTCCTCAAAGCATTAAGTTGGGAATGCTGAAGATCACAAATGATTTTCTGAGTGACATCAAAGAGGCGCAGAAGCTGGACGTCAAGCTTGTAGACGTGGCAGCAAGTATTGGCCGAGCTGAGAATGAAGATTTTGAGTTGGATGCGCAAGGATTACTAAGGTATAGAACTCGGATATGTGTCCCTGATGACGAGAAGATCAAGAGTGCAATCTTGGAAGAGTGTCATAGGAGTAAGCTGAGTATTCACCCAGGCGCGACCAAGATGTATCAAGACTTGAAGGGGTTGTTTTGGTGGCAAGGTATGAAGAGTGATGTAGCCCGTTTGTATGCGCTTATGCGGTTTGTCGGAAGTCCAAGGTAGAACATCGGCCGGCGGGGTTGTTGCAACCATTGAAGATTCCAGTGGAAGTGGGACAAGATGTGCGATGGATTTTGTAATCGGTTTTGCCGAAATACACGTAAGAAGGTTTGATACCATTTGGGTAGTAGTGGATAGATTGACGAAGTCTGCTCATTTCATTCCCATCAACATCACCTATCCGATGTCAAGGTTGGCAGAGATATACATCCAAGTGATCGTGAAGCTACACGGGGTTCCTCGCAGATTATTTGCATGCAGATCCGAGGTTTACTTGAGTGCGGGAAGTTTGCAAGATGCGTTGGGTACGAAATTACGCCTGAGCTCGGCATATCACCCACAGACTGATGGTCAATCCGAGAGGACCATCCAGTCGTTAGAGGACTTGCTGAGAGCGTGTGTCCTTGAGCAAGGAGGAGCGTGGGATTCATATTTGCCCCTGATTGAGTTCACGTACAACAATAGTTTTCATTCTAGCATAGGGATGGCACCCTTTGAGGCATTGTATGGGAGGAGGTGCAGGACTCCATTGTGTTGGAGTGAGTCAGGAGAAGGTGTGGTACTCGGACCCGAGGTCGTGCGAGAGACCACCGAGAAGGTAAAACAGATTCAGGAGAAAATGAAGGCTTCTCAGAGTAGGCAGAAGAGTTACCATGACAAGAGAAGGAAGGACTTAGAATTTCAGGCCGGGGATCATGTGTTCCTAAGGGTCAATCCAGTAACCGGTGTTGGGCGAGCATTGAAGTCGAAGAAGTTGTCTTCTCGGTTCATTGGACCATATCAAATTTTGGAGAGAGTTGGGAGGGTGGCTTACCGAGTTGCTTTGCCAGCCAATTTGTCTAATTTACACGACGTGTTCCACGTATCTCAGCTGAGGAAGTATGTGCCAGACCCGTCTCACATAATTCAAGTAGATGATGTGCAAGTGAGAGACAACCTCACTGAGGAAGCAAGGCCAATTCGAATTGATGACAGAGAGGTGAAGACTCTAAGGGGAAAGGAGATCAGATTGGTGAAGGTGATTTGGGTAGGAGCAGCTGGTGAGAATGCAACTTGGGAGCTGGAAAGTAAGATCCGAGATGCTTACCCAGAGTTATTTGTTTCAGGTGAGATTTCGAGGACGAAATGTTCTAAGTGGGGGAGAGTTGTAACACCCCAAAATAGTTCAATTAATTAATAAATTGAGTTAATTAAGGTGTTTCAACATTTTTAATTAAATTAAGCTAAAGGCTAACGTGTAGTGTTTATGTGTTAGGAGAAGTTTAAGTAATGGGAAGAGGTATTGAATAGAGGTCCATGAGTGATGGAAAGGCCCAAGTCCAAATTGAAGCCCAAGTCCTTTCCATAAGAGGAATTAGCCGTAGGATCAATTCATTTGGCATCAAAGTGAAGAAAAGTCTTAGAGAGAAGTAAGAGAGAGAGAGCTGTTAGGTGGAATAGTGTTTGGAAGAAGAAGAAGAGAAT
This sequence comes from Oxytropis ochrocephala, assembly GCA_020916435.1. Classification (NCBI taxonomy): domain Eukaryota; kingdom Viridiplantae; phylum Streptophyta; class Magnoliopsida; order Fabales; family Fabaceae; genus Oxytropis; species Oxytropis ochrocephala. Next base: position 82,562,318 of record CM037090.1, read on the forward strand.
CTGGGCGTGGAAAGCTCAAGAGGAGAGGAGAACTTGTTGCTGTGGTTATTGGAGAGTGAAGGGAGTGATCATCTGAAGTTGCTTAAGGTAAGGGGAGTCTTTTCCATTGCATAATATAGTGTATTATGCTGAGTGTATTTACATGAATGATTTCGGATTGAGTTCCGAATGTGTGATTATATGTTTTTAAGTATTCTGGTTGTGTTACTTCACCTTGGTGAAGATTTTCATGGTTGATTTCTGAGATGGTCACGTAAGTGACCATGGAGAGGAAATGAGAGCTGAGAACTCTCAGTCTCAGTGAGAGTGAGAGTTTAAGAGTGTGTTCTTGAGCTTAACCTTAGTCAAGAGTACCTAAAGAGAGGAAGGAGATGTTAGGCGCACGTGATCGTAGAGGAAACCGAAGTGCATGAAGGTTACGCACGACGTAAGTGTTAAAGCATAATTCCTAGGCTTGAAGAGGACGAGTTGAGCTGTATTTGAGGGATGAAGGTGCGTAAGTGTAACTAGAACCCAATCACGAGTGTCGTCAGTAGTTGCTTGAGTATAACATGGGTATACCGAGGTGTGTGGTTCAAGACGTAGGGCGTAGACAAGTCTGCGTATGATAACCGAGGTGAAGGGGTCGACTTGTGGCTACCGAGCTGAAGTGGCCGAAGTGAAGTATATATATATACTTAGGCGTAGCTACGGAGTGCGGACGCTAAGTATAGCGTGTATCTACCGAGGTGAGTGCACCGAGGTGTCGTGTCGTTTAAGCCGAGATGAGGTGAGTACCTAGGTGTAGTGTGCCTAAGGGTAGTACTCAAAGTGAAGTTGTGTGGTTAGGTGTGAAATAACTAAGTATAGATGGGGAAGTGTGTGTGTGGAAGTGTAGGAGTGATGGAAGATAGGGTGGCGTGAGGTCCCAGAATTAGGCGGAGAACTCTACGAGTGTAATGCCAAGTGAGGTGCCACCGAGTTGAGTAGTGGTGACGTAATGGGTAGCGACACTACATCAACCTAGCATGCCGAGATGAGTAGGTGTGCCGAGGTGACGAGCGAGCATACCGAGAAGAGTGAAGGTGCCGAGGTGACTAAGAGTGCCGAGGTGACCTATTTTTGACGCAGAACAGCGTAGAGCTGTTAGGCGCCACTGTGAGCGACGTTTAACGTCAAGAGTCAGTTAAGGGGACGAAATGGCATAGTCCAGTTTAGTCCCTATGTGATGGTTCAGTCCTAGGCGTGGTGAGGCCTTCATAGTGATGGAGTGGGTCACTGCCTGAGGAGCTGAGGTGCCCTGTGAGTGGGCAAATAGCCGATGTGCTATGGTGGTTGTCTAAGAGGACTAGGCAACGTAAGGCGACGGTGCGGTTTGCACAAAAGAGTTGTTGTTCTGAGTGAATGCATTTGTTCATTGAGTCTCATGAAATCATGTGCATCAGCGACGGTTATAGACTTCGGTCTCGATACAAAAGACTTCGGTCTGAGTATCATTAGCGACGGATATGCCTGAGTGGCTGAGATGGATCCTCATGCATTATACCCTGGAGGGGGTTGCATTGCATTGCATGCATAACATCATTGAATTATGTTGAGATGCTGTTTAACAGTCGAGTTAGCTATATGTGTTGTGTTATGCTTGAGTTGCTGTTTGATATGTGATGTGAGGTGCTTAATGCATTCTATGTATTTACCTTAGTCATAAACCTTTATTACAAATGTTTAGAGACTCACCCTACTGCTTTCTATGTTGCTCTATTGTGGCAACTTGCAGGTACCCCTGAGTAGAGGTCAGCTTTGCTTTGGTTTTGGAGTCGGTCTGCTCTGGTAGTTGTAACACTGGGGGAGTCGAGTAGAGTAGAGTATTATGTTGTTTTGGACTGTTTCATTTGTAAAATATATGTTGACTAATATATATGAGTATCCGCTGTGATGTAAACAATTGAAAACATGTTTTGATGGGCGTAGTCCCTTTGGCCGAGTTGCCTATATATGCTTGTATGCTGTTATTTTAAATTCATAGTTATATGCTAGGTGTTTGAGTGATAATGTAGCATCTTTCCATGAGAATTTTATTAAACTCTGATTTTAAATTAGTTAATTAATAGAGATAGGAGGGGTGTTACACTAGAGGTATTGAAAGAGAAGAAGCTTTATGCTAAACTGTCAAAGTGTGAGTCCTGGCGGAATGAGGTAAGCTTCTTGGGTCATATTTTTTTGGTAATGGTATAGCTGTGGACCCAGCCAAGGTTGGTGCAGTGTTGCAGTGGGAGAGTGTAACACCCTAAATGATTTAATCAAGTAATTGATTAAATTATTTAACGTGTTGCACTATTTTAATTATATTAAGTTATAATATGGTATTTTATAAATAGTATTTTATTTGATTGAAGGGAGTGGTATTGGAAATACCGGAACTGCAAGGATTGGCCCAGGAGCCCAAGCCCAATGACTTAGGCTCCTTGGAGTGATGCAATTCGCATCATTGTGCAAAGAAAGAAAGAAACGAATAGAGAGAAAGAAAGGAGAAGAGAGATCGGCGCTAAAACCCTAGAGAAAGAGAGAGATAGCTTCGCACCAAGCAAGGGAGGGAGAAGAAGACTCTTGTTGCTGTGGTTATTGTACGTGACTCAGGGAGAAGGAAATTCTACGGTTAATTTAAGGTAAGGGGAGTCTCACTCTATAATAGAGAGTATAATAGGGTGTATGTAGATTATAGGGTCTCTAATGTTGTTAATTGGGATTGAATTTGATTATTGTATGTTTGATTTTGATGGATTGAATTGAATTGAGCATGAAAATCGATTTAGAGCTTATGTTAGGGTTCGTAATATGTGATTTTCTGTTTTGAGATGCATTTGATGATTTGAACGTGCAATTGGGTGATAAATTATGAAATTGGAAGTGTTAGAGTGATTATAGGATGAATTGATTTATGAAAATTTGAGAAAATTGGGATTTTGGGGTATGGGGCGCCAATGTGCTAGGGATTTGGCGCCCTGTGTACTGTAGCAGGGAGTGGGTGTGAGTGTGTCACTGCCAGGGCGCCACATTGCTGGGAAAATGGCGCCACAGTAATGCTCATGTGTCGGAAATGTGTTGGTCTTGGGTGTTGTCCTTGCCGGCGCCACATTGCTTTGGGAAAATGGCGCCACGGGCACTTTATTCATGTCTTTGGGTTGTGTTTTGTGCAGAATGTCACCGCTGGCGCCAAATTCTTTGGGAAAATGGCGCCCAGTGTATTGTTTGTGTGGTGTGTGTGTGTGTGTGTGCCAGTGACAGGGGCGCCATGGGGGCCAGGCCGTGGGGCCAGAGTCATGGGGACTCAATTTATTGATGAAATTGATGAATGGTGGGCTGCGGTCTTGGTGTATAAATAATTGTGATGATGTGTGTTCATGAGTCACATGCATACATTCGGTTGCGGTTGCGACGATATAATGTGAAGGCTGCGGTCTGGTGTTTTATTTCGGCTGTGGTTGCGACGTATAATGAGTGATGATGAGGCCATGGGGGCCAATGGTACCACATGCATCTTTGCATTACATTGCATCCATTCTTATAAATGATATTGAACAGATTGTGATGGTTGTGATTGATTGACTCCTATAAACTCGATATATAACGCTTATTATACTTTCTATTATATAGTTCGAGACTCACCTTCTCGTTGTTGTTTACCACAGTAGTCATGAGTGAAGGCATAGCTCCTTCACTTCCCGAGCCTCGATGCAACTCGATACGTAGCACCTAGGGGAGGGGATTGTAGACTTAGTTGTTTTATTTTGCTCACTGTTGAGCTTTGTATTTGATATACTATGCTTTGTTGAGGTTGTTGATTACCCTTGAGATGTAACCTTATTTTCCGCTGCGTGATATGAGATATTATCCCACGTGTTTTTATGGTATTACGTATTGATTATATTTATGAGCCGAATCGGTTTGTTTGAGTAATTTTAAGAGACATGTGTAACATTCCATTGAATGCTTCCAATTCTAGAATTTAATTTTTATACTCTGATTTTGAATTAAATTGCCGGGTAGAAATGGGGTGTTACATTAGTGGTATCAGAGCAAAAGTTCGGTCTGTCCGGCCAAGTGTGTCTGGTTGTCATGTTGTGTATGACAGTTAGGTGTCTTGTGTAACGCCCCAAATTTTATTAGAAATTATTTGGAGTTGATTTGATAAGATTACCTTATTTTGATTTATTGTGTGGTTGAGCCATTAAATTAGTTGAATAAATATATTTTTATATTTAAATGTATTTTTATAAGCTATTTGTGATATATGATTGTTATTCATATTTATACGTATTTATTTTGTTTTTATAAAATATTAGTGTTTGAGATATTATTTCCTTAGAACATTATTTTAAGCTATTGAGGTATTAAAATAAGAGTTGTAGTGAAATTGGGGGTTTTAAAATGATTTAGAGGTGAATTTCTACTCTTTTACTCGCATACAACCCCTCCCTTGATGCTTACACCCCCCTGTTTTCCAGCCCAATTGACCGAACCGGCCCACTTCCTTCTTCTTCTCCGCGACGCTGCAACAGAGACGGCAGAAAAGAACAAAACCCTCACGCCGTTCTTTCCTTCCACGCGTTCCCCTTCCTCCCTCCACGACCGAACCCCAAACTTCACCTTCCCACACGAAATCCACCGCTGATTCTGAATCTGACCTCTGTTCCTTCAACCGTGGTTCCGTTCTACTCGTGTGCGATCCTAACCGCGAACAGAGACTTTCGAAATGGCAGAACTGTGCGTTATCAACCGAGCCGTTGAGGGAACCGTGCGTGATTGATAAGCTTGGGAATATCTTCAATGAGCAAGCGTTGGTTGAAGCGTTGTTAGGGAAGAAGCTTCCGAAGGAGTTTGGGCATATTAAGGGTTTAAAAGACATGATCACTGTAACACCCCCTTATATTCTACTAAATAATTAATATTAAAAAAATCAGTGTTTCAAAAATCTTTACTCGAGAGAGTGCTACACTTATTCACAGAAAACAACGCAAGCATTTATGGCGCAAAACACCAACATAAGTATGATATAGAACACCTCGGCCACAGGGACGAGTTCACAAAAATCACATGTTTAAGTTTACACCACAGCGGAATTTAAACAGGTTCATAAAAGTACAAATATTACAGTTCAAAGGCTAATACACAGCCTACTCTCCTACTCGGCCCCAAGTGTTACATATCGTGAGCAACCGACGCCAACTACCAAAAAGAGTAAGGAAAGACCTCTACTCAGAGTACCCGCAAGTTGCCACATAAGAGCAACATAAAAGCAAAGGGGTGAGTCTCGCTTTCATAAATAATAATCGAGAAGATAAGCATTATCATAGAGAAATCACTAAAACAACTCTGCCTCGGTGAACACTCACACGCACTCACGCCACACCACTTCAACTCACCTTCAATAAACACATCAACAAGCGTATGATATATGCATGAAATGCAACCCAAACTCCACGGGTAATATGCATGTGGATCCATAAGACCGAAGTCTTCTGCTCATCAATAAGACCGAATTCTTCTGCTCATCAAATAGACCGAAGTCCAACCCAAACTCCACGGGTAATATGCATATGATTTATGCGACACAATGAAACATGCATCCTAACATACCAAGCCAATTTTAATGCGCACAATGCATACTTACCAACAATGCCTCAAAGGCACATCACCAGACCGCAGCCTCTACACAAAAATAGCAGGTCACAGACCCATCACCAAGACCGCAGCCTTTTCGTCAAAACATCAAGTCCCTACTAGGAAACCTCACCACTCAACACCCACCGGGGATAGCCCTAAGGCTAGCGTCAACACCTCAATTTTAACGTTTTACCACTGGCCGCACCACATCGGCATCAAACAACAACTCGACATCAAGTGATGAACTCAAACATCACCACAAGGACTAAAACGGTCACCTAGGGACCAATCTGTCATCTAGGGACCAAGCGGACTACCTCATGTCAAACACTTAGGCGTTATTAACACCAAACAAAGACTCCCGGGCCATACTCTGGTAGCGCCATGCGCCAAGCAGGTGGCCAAGCACAAACAACTCCTAAGACTCGCACCCCCTCAACTCGGCACACAGGCACTAAGCCTCCTCTCTGTACCATAAATCATCTCGGTATCTACACTTATACCACAACTACCATACTTACCATTCAACATACCTAGACCTCGGTACACTCACTTCGACAGTTCCACACCTCGACATGCTTATATTTCGACAACTACTCTTAGTCTTACATACTCTACACTTCGACATGCTTACTATAACTCGGCTCGCTCACACCTCGGTAGCTTTACACTACAACACAACGCGTCCGCTCTTCCGCAATTGTACTAGGTTATATACTTAACACTACACCTTGACCCTCCACCTCCTAAGCACAAATATGCTACATCTCTAAGAACCATAATTCGACACCCTCAATGGGACTTAACCATTTTTACGGATCATCACCTATGCCGCACTCCTCACACTTCGCCTTTATCAAGCTCCGCAACTTACGCCGTGACACTTACGTTATTCACTCGTTATCCTACACGGCAAGCCAACTCCCGGTTCCTCTACGTGCTCATGCGCCTAACCTTCCTCTTCCCTCCTTTGGTTACTTCTCACTAAGATTCACTTAAAACACACTCTTCACTCCCGAATATTTTGTTGGTGACAACGTCACCAACACCCACCGACCGAGGTTCCTCGGCTCCCATTTCTCTCCACTTGATCCTCACACTACGAACGCACCAAAATCATCATCAAAGGGAAGCGAAAAACACAACATCAACACACATAAATCATACGTGAAAAATGTACTCAAGATCATTTTAGACTTAACTCACACATAATACATATCATAAGGACTATTATGACAAAAAAGAGAGCCCTCTAACCTCAATTTGTTGAAGAAGCAGCACTCTCTTCACTCAAACTCTCCGATCAATCAACGATCGCCTCTTCCTCTGTGGATTCCTAGCTTCCTTCAACGTCAAGTTCTCCTCCTTCTCTCTAGAATCACTATTCCACCTAACTTTTCCTTCTCTCTTACTTCTCTTTGATTTTTCTTTAGAAATGTTGCATGAGTGAATTCAATCCTACGGCTCCTTTATCTTTATTACATGCAAAAATGGGCTTCAATTGAGCAAATGGGCCTCTAATGGATCATGGGCCTCTAATCCCACCTTCTCCATTACTTAAACACTTCCTAAACACAATTAAAATTCTAGCATTAATTACTTGACTCAAGTGAATTGTTGTAAACCTTAAATAACCCAATTAAATAATTAATTGAACTATTTTGGAGTGTTACAACTCTCCCCCACTTAGAACATTTCGTCCTCGAAATCTCACCTGAATTAAACAGCTCTGGATATGCCTCTTGCATCTTTCTCCAAAATTCCTAGGTAAACCTCGGGTCTCTGTCTGACACAATACTTCGAGGAACTCCATGAAGCTTCACGATCACTTGGATGTAGATCTCAGCCAATCATGACATCGGGTACGTGATGTTGATAGGAATGAAATGAGCAGACTTCTTCACAATCTATCCACAACTACCCAAATAGTATCAAACTTCCTCACCGCACTTCGGCACCAGCCACAAAATCCATTGAAATGTCAGTCCCACTTCCACTGAATCGCAATGGTTGCATCAACCCCGCCGCTTCGTGCTCCACCTTAGACTTCTGACAAACCAAACAAGCATACACAAACCGAGCTACATCTCTCTTCATACCTTGCCACCAAAATAACCTCTTCAAGTCTTGGTACATCTTGGTCGCTCTCCCGGTGAATACTTAACTTACTCCTATGACACTCCTCCAAGATTGCTTTCCTAATTTCCTCGTCATAAGGAACACAAATCCGAAGTTCTATACCTCAAATGCACCTTGCGATCTAACTCAAAATCCTCATTCCCACTTCGCCAATACCTACTACTACGTCTACAAGCTTGACATCTAGCTTCTGCGCCTCCTTGATGTTACCCAGAAACTCATTTGTAATTTTCAGCATCCCTAACTTAACACTCCGAGATGTTAATTCACACACCAAGCTCAAATCTCTGAATTCTTCAATTAGTTCTAGCTCTTTCACCATCATTGATGACACATGCAAGGACTTCCTACTCAAAGCATCGCCTACTACATTAGCTTTCCCCGGGTGGTAGTTCAAACCGAAATCATAGTCCTTCAATAACTCCAACCATCTCCTTTGCCTCATGTTCACTCCTCCTTTTGGTCAAATAGATACTGCAAGCTTTTATGATCACTGAACACTTCAAACCTTGAGCCATACAAATAATGTCTCCAAATCTTCAGCGCAAACACTACGGCAGCAAGCTCTAAATCATGGGTAGGGTAATTCTTCTCATGAACTCTCAATTGTCTTGAAGCGTAAGCAACTACCTTACCCTCTCTTGCATCAACACACAACCTAAACCCATCCTCGACGCATCAAAATATACCACAAAAGGCTCACTTGGATTAGGCAACGCCAAGAAGGCGAGAGAAGTTGTCGATCTCCTCTTCAATTCTTGGAAATTCTCTTCGTGACCGCTGCTCGTCCCACAAAGGCCTTCCTTTACACGTCCAACCGAAAGTTAATGGCAAATACCAACTTGGAAAATCCTTCAATAAACCTTCAGTAATACCCCCGCCAATCCCGTAAAACTCCTCACCCTCGGTGGCCGACTGGGTGCTTCCCATTGCAACACAGCTTCAACCTTGGAAGGATCAACTGCAATACCCTCACTGGTAATTACATGACCTAGGAAATTCACTGCTCTTAGCCAGAATTCACACTTGGACCACTTCGCGTACAGCTTCCTATCTCGCAAGACCTCCAACACCAACTTCAGGTGCTCGGCATGCTCTTCCTCCGACTTGGAGTATACCAAAATATCGTCAATAAACACCACTACAAACCGATCCAAATATTCACTAAAGATGCGATTCATGTACTCCATGAATACTCCAGGAGCATTTGTAACACCAAATGGCATCACAGAATACTCGTAGTGTCCATACCGAGTTCTGAACGCCGTCTTAGGAATGTCTTCGTTCTTTACTTTGATTTGGTGATACCCTGACCTTAAGTCAATCTTAGAAAATACTTGCGCACCCACCAATTGGTCCATCAAATCATCAATCCTTGGGAGTGGATACTTATTCTTAATTGTCACTTTATTCAACTGTCTATAATCCACACATAGCCTCATACTTCCGTCTTTCTTCTTCACTAATAACACAGGTGCGCCCCAAGGCGACACACTTGGCCTTATGAACTTCTTCTCCAAAGAACTCCTCTAATCTGCTTTCTTCACTCGGACAACTCTCATTTGCCGACATCCTATATGGTGCCATAGACACCGGCCTAGTTCCCCGGTACCAACTCAATGCCGAACTCGACTTCTCTCTCGTGAAACCTCGTGAATCTCCTCAGAAACACTTCGAAAAACTCTCGCACCACCGAACTTCACCAATCTTGGCTTGACTTCTCTCGACAATGACGCCACAACGTAAACAAAGCGTAGCTCCTTCCTTCACTTCCTTGCGAATCGCCAAAGAGCAACATAATTGATTCTTCCACCTCTAAGAAGGGAAACTTACCGACCTACTAGCGCAATTGATATGAACATGGTTATCCACTAACCACCCATACCCGTGATGACATCCATTCCTTCCAAAGGCAAACAAATTAAATCAACTAGAAGTCTCTATCGAACACCGACAGAGGACACTTCGCACAAACGAGAGAGGTAGTCACCGATCCCTTTGTTTGGAGTATCAATAACCATCTCCTCACCAATGTAGATAAAACTAAATCCAATCTCTTAACACACATAGCGTAAATGAAAGAATCGCGGGCACCAAAGTGTCCACAATTGCAATCAAAGAGATGCCATTAATGAAACACGCACTCTAATCTCGCTGACCACCTCGGATCCTCGCCAACGCAAACACCTTTCCCACACCTTTCTCCTTCTTAGGCTTGGAGCACTTGGAACCGATATGCCCCACCTCTCCACAAAGTTGAAACAAATGATGTCCTTCCTCTCACGCTAATGTACTGATGACCTTCCTACCACATTTAAAACACTTGCTAACCATGCACTCAAAACTCTTGTGGCGGCCTTGCCACACTTGTAGCACACAACATTCGCAGGGCATCTCCCCACTTGGCCTCTTGCCTACGCCGGCTTTCCACTTGCCTTTACCCTTACCACCGAAACCTCGTAAGGCTTCGCGACGATGCCGAACCGCTCTTCCTGTCATTCATTACTCAAACGCGCGCATTAGTATCTTCTTCATAAATCCTGCACTGCCGACCGGATCGGCAAACACTCTAAGCTTCGGTACCCAATTGCTCGCTGACCTCGTGCCTTAAACCGCTCTCAAATTTGATGCACTTGGAGAATTCGGCAAGAGCTCCATCATAATGAGGGTAGAATTTCACCAACTCTTCAAACTTTGCAAAGATACTCACCACTCATCGCCTTATTCCTTGCTTCACTTTAAAAATTCCATTTCCTTCTTCCTCTCACATCCTCGTGAAAGTACTTCCTTAAAAATTCCCTTTGAAAACCTCCCATGTAATCGCTTCTCCAAAGAGCTTCTAACCTCTGCATAGCCCCCACCACTGGGCCATTCTGCTTCCTCGCCAAAGATGTGAGTTCCATATCTCACCTTCTCGCGCCACAAGATACCCATCACTCTAAAAATCCTCTCTATATCTTTCAACCAAAGCATCGCCCCATCAGATTATATCTCCTTTGAACGTAGGAGGGTTCTCCTCTCGAAATGTAGCTAGGCTACGAGCTCCAACGCCCTCGGCACTTTGTCGAGGCAGATTTCCCATAGCAAAGAGACCATCGCTTTCTATCGCAGCAGCTAAGGCATCTTCATTTCTCCTAGCTCTCCCAGCCATCTTGTAACACCCCCTCACTCTTAAGACTTTAATTTATAAAATCAGAGTTCGAAAATCGTTTTTCTTTTCAAAGATACATTCTCAAGGGAATGCTACGTTTCTCAAACATCGCTTTCACTTAACCAATAATAGTTTTCATTAATAAAATATAATTGCGTGATACATAGCACGACTTAAATGGGGCGAACCCTCAAATTCTAATACATCAATCTATTACAGTTCAACACTAAACTTAAACAGCTAATAGACCACCCGGCTTCCCAGTTTGACGTCACAGAGCAAGACGCCACAACTAGGCTGAGGGAAGAAAGGACCTTCACTCAAGATCACCTGCACATCACCTGTTTGTCGCCACGAGAGCAGGCAACATAAAAATGCTAGGGTGAGTCTCTTTTCATAAATAATAAAATGTATGATAAACATTATGCTAGAGAAAACCCTAGAAACACCAGAACAACTCGGCTCACACAACAGCACACTCTAACTCAGGAATAATCAAGGACATCACCAAAATCATGTGGCAAACCACAACACCAAAATCAACAATGTAATTCACATGAGTTATGCATGCAATGCAATGCAACCCCCTCCAGGGTATAATGCATGAGGATCCATCTCTTTTAAGCCACTCAGGCATATCCGTCGCTAGTGATACTCGCATCAAGTCTTTCAGATCGAGATCAAGTCTATAACCGCCGCTAGTGATAATCGTGATCAAGTCTATCATATCGAGACCGAAGTCTATATCCGTCGCTGATGCATATGATTCATGAGACTCTATGAACAATGCATCACTCAAAACAAACCACTCTTTTGTGCAAACCGCACCGTCGCCTTACGTTGCCTAGTCCTCTTAGACAACCACCATAGCACTACCGCTTATTTGCCCACTCACAGGGCACCTCGGCTCCTCGTGCAAAGACCCACTCCATCACTATGAAGGCCTCACAACGCCTAGGATCGAACCATCACATAGGACTAAACCGACTATGCCATTTCGCCCCTTAAACGACTCTTGACGCAAACGCCACTCACGGTGGCGCCAATGCGCCTCTACGCCATTATGCGTCACAAATAGGTCACCTCGCACCTTTACTCTTCTCGGTATGCTCACTCGCCACCTCGCACACTAAGCCGATGTAATATCGCTACCCATTACGCCACCGATACTCAACTCGGTGGCACCTCACTTGGCATTCCACTCGTAAAGGTCTCCACCGCCCCCCCGAACCTCTCGCCAGGATCGCTTCTAGGATTCTCGACTACACCTTCACCTCATCTCGCCCCACGTAACGCCTATTGTCCTCGACTATACCTTCGCCTCATCTCATCTTACCTTACGCCATCGCCCTCGACTAGACACCACGCGCCACTTCGTCCCCACCATGCCTAGACTTATCGTGATCATTGCGTAATCTCACGCCGACTCCGCCTCATCCGAGCTCACACCATCTCGCCACTATACTCGCTTACGCCTCTCGCCTAAGTCCACACCCTATCTCGACACTCTCGCACCCCGGATAACATGTTACAAGTCGACTCCTTCACCCTCGCTATCTTACGCAGACTTGCCTACGCCTCTACGCCTTGACCCAAACACCCCAAGATAACCATGTTATACTCTCTAAGAACTACTTGACGACACTCGCACCGGGTTCTCTAATCACACCCACGCACCTTCGTCCCATCAAGTACACCAACTCGCCCTCTTCAAGCCTGGGAACTACGCTTTAATACTTACGCCCTTGTAACATCTACTCCTCAACACATACATCACGACACACCTTCCCTATACCTCTAGAACCACAAACCTAGCTTTACGCGTAACCTCGCATACACTTACTTCCTCACTTATACTTTGTCACACTCTTCGTCACCTACTCACATACCCCAATTTTGTCCTACTTTAGGTCAACACCCTAATTTTCAACCAAAAATAAATAAATTAAGGCATGGCATGCATTTTAGAGTTTTAAAAGTCATCCAAGGGTTTTTAGAACCATGTTTAGAATAAAATGCATTTTGAGCAAATTAGACTTTTTAGGTAAGTGGGCATTTTGGTCATTTTTCGTAAAAAGGATGATTTTCTCACAAAAATATGCACACACTAAAAGTACATTTTTCTCTTATTCAAGAGAATTTTTGTACAATTTTTAGAGAAAATATTCTAGCCTAAAATAATTAAAATGCACTTTTCCTATTTTTAGTGCATAAAAATGCCAAAAGACCATTAAAAATTCTCTAATTAATTAAGTGACAATTTTAATTGTCTAGAATTATTAGGAGGTTATTTCATGGTGTCCAAAAATATGTGACATGTTTTAATAGGTGCACTCCCAATTACATGCCCAAAAGATTCAAAATTCAAAAATAAAAGGAGTGAAGTGTCCTCAATAAGACAAAATACCAAAAACCATCATTTTTTATTTTTCCCTCACATTTCAGCTGATTTTAAGGCCCCATACCCTCCATTCCTTCTAGAAGTTTCTACACACTCCATTACTTACTCACCAAGTTTTAATTTGATCATATCCTCAATGTTGCCCTTTTTGGTAAATTAACCCATGCACTTACACTAACCTTTCCACCAAAAACCCCATCTTACCTTTTTGAGAACATTCCTCACCAAAATACCCTTAACCCTATTCTACAAAAATCACCATTCCCAAATTAGATTTTTTTGTTCACAAATTTCCTTTTTCCTTCTTTTTATGCGCCACCCTCACCTATTTCCCTCACACACTTGTGTTTTCTAAATACCCTTGATCCATGTGACCACTAATCCTAACCATCCATTCAAAATTAAGATCCAATCCTAGAGCTCCATCAAAGCAAAAAGTCCTAAATACCCTAAAGCCTCAAAACCCCTATAAATAGCTCACACTTTCTCTCTCTTCACCAATCTTTGGCTATCATTCTCACCTTCAAGAAAACCTAGCACTCTTCTCCTCCTCCCTCTCTCTCCTCTCTAGGCCGAAGCCTTCTCCTCCTTCCCCTCCTCCATTACTTCACCTTCATCCACCAAAACACCTTGAATCCACCTCTCACACCCTTAACCTTCCTTTCTCACTCAAGAAGTTCATCACACCACCTTTATCTCCTTCCTTTCCTTGCAAGGCCGAAGCTTTCTTGCATTTTCCTCTTCCATTTCTTCAATTTTCTTCCATTTTAGAGAAAAGGTAAAATCCATAACCCTCTTTGCATCATCTCCAAATATTTTGCATTGAATCTCATTTTCTTCCTCATTCCTTTCGTGATAGCATCATCTTTTCAATGTAGTTTGTTGTGGTTGAGGGGTGAGATTTGTTGTCTCACCCTAAAATAAGTTGATTAGTGTTGTTTTCATGTTAATTTTTGAGTTTTCTTGTTAAATAAAATGAAGCAAAGTTATGCATATACATGATTTAAAATGTCTTTAAAATTGATTTTGTTGTTTCTTTGTTTAAATCTTGTTGTTGTATTCTTCTTTAGTAAGTTGTTGAGGATTTGGCTCTATGATTCCTACTAGTGCCAAGTGCACTTTGATCTTAGTAGTGAAGAGAGCTAGAAATGACTTTTGTTTAATATATTAGCTTAGGTGCTCATTATTTCTTGTGTTTTAGTTTACCTTTGTTTATTGATGATCTTGCAAAGTGATTCTCACTACATGCCTAGTGCATTTCCTTCAAGTGGTGAAGATTGCAAGAGAGGATTCAATTTATTTTATAGTTGATATGTTTATGATCTAGCTATATTATTGTTTAGTTAATGATGATCTTGCAAAATGATTCTCACTACATGCCTAGTGCATTTCATTCAAGTGGTGAAGATTGCAAGAAAGGATTCAATCTATTCCCTAGTTTAATAGTTTATGTGTTCTTGTAGGCTAGTTACCTTGTTGTCCATTTGTTGATGATCTTGCAAAGTGATTCTCACTACATGCCTAGTGCATTTTATTAAAGTGGTGAAGATTGCAAGAAAGGATTCAATCCATTTCTATTTTATGTGTTTATATATTCTTATGGTTTAGCTATATTGTTGTTAGTTTATGATGATCTTGCAAAGTGATTCTCACTACATGCCTAGTGCATTTCATTAAAGTGGTGAAGATTGCAAGAAAGGATTCAATCTATTTCCTAGTTTAATAGTTTATGTGTTCTTGTAGTCTAGTTATCTTGTTGTCCACTTGTTGATGATCTTGCAAAATGATTCTCACTACATGCCTAGTGCATTTCATTCAAGTGGTGAAGATTGCAAGAAAGGATTCAATTTATTTCATAGTTTAATCTTTTAAATAGTTCTTGTGAATTAATCATAGTTTTGTTTAATGTTCAAAGTTTTCTTTACATACTTGGCTTAGGCCATGAGCCCATCTCATTGAATAAAATTCTCCATTGTTATACTCAATAGTACTAGGGTTTTGATTTTTTTTGTTTTGTTCCCCTCATGTGTGTTCTTGGGGTTAGGGTTTTAGGTTACTATTTTGGTTTCCTTAGACTTTTAGGTTGAATAAAAGTGCCTTGCTATATGCCCATTTGGCAATTTCCTATGTTAGTTTAGGTTTATGCCTACATGTTCATGCATTCATTTATATCCATATCTTTTCAAATTCACTCATGCATATATTAATATCATGTTTTGCATCTCATAAATTAAATGTTCATGCATTAATATCATGTTTTTTTTTCTTTTCATAAATTAAAGGTTCATGCATTAATATCATGTTTTTTTTTCCTTCTCATAAATTAAATACTCATGCATTCAATAATGTGGTATTTTGCATTCCATAATTGCATACTCTTGCACTCATATACTTGTATCATTGTGCACCCAATTGTTCATAGCAAATTGTAAATACTCTTTTGATTGCTTTGCTTGTGTCCCAATGGTTGTTTTGAGCTTTTGACTTGTAAGAAGGATTTGAAATGTTATATTTCCTTTCAAGCTTGAAATCCTATGCTTTTTTAATAAGAAAACCTAAGGCATTTTTCTAAATAAAAATCATTAACCATCACTGGCCGCTGCTTGTTTGATCGTTAATGAGGAGCTATTAGTGGTAGTCACCAAGCCTTTGCTTGTTTGGCTATCATGAAAACTCCCACACATTAATTAAACAACAAAACAACTAATTCAAACTTCCAAAATAACACGAGCTATTAGCTCACCATCTTTTCCAAAACTATTTTCAAAAGAATAATACGACGTTGTCGCTTGTAATCACTGGCCATTGCTTGTTTGATTACCGCCCAACTCACTTTTCTTTCGAAGTTAATACCGAATGCCACTCAAGCCTTTGCTTGTTTGGTGTTCGCGAACACTCGAGTCTTATTTCAAAAACTCCAAAAGCACTTTCAAAATCACAAAGCCGCTTTCACACGCAAACCCGAGAACTACGCTTGCTTTGATCCTCACCATGAGGGTACGTGAGGACCGGTTCATGTCCCGCCAAGCATACCTTTAAAAACCCATAAAAACAAGAACTACGTTGCTTTGATCCTCAAAAAAAAAGAACTAGGGCACGTGGACCGGTTCCTCGTCCCGCTAAGCACGCTTTTCAAAAATCTTTGTTTTGTCCCGCTTTTCAAAGATACCAAAACATCCCTTTTTCCTGCTTTCAATAAAGTGATTTCTCAAAAAGAAAAGAAAATAAATAGAACAACATATTTCAAATCAAACATTTCAAAACCACATCAAATTAATGGTTCCTTTCTGTAGAAAGGGCGCTGGGGGTGCTAATACCTTCCCATGCGCAACCGAATTCCCTAACCTACATCTCTAAGTTTTCAAAGACCACCCGCTTTCAAAAAGGTTTTTTCAATGTTTTCCTAAAATAAAATATTGGTGGCGCTTCATCGATTTTCAACGTTGTCAAACCGAAAAGTCCCAAACCGATTTTTCGGGCGCAAATACCGCGATCACTGGGATTTTTCTTTCTTTATTTATTTAAAGAGAGATTTAGGGTCGCCTCAATTAATTTGATGTGGTTTAATTTGTTTGATTTGAAAAACTATGTTCGCCTCTCTTCCTTTTCCTTTTCTTTTCTTTTCTTTTCTTTTGTATGTTTATGGTTGTGTTTATACATGCATTCCTCAATTCCCATGATCCTCTTCTTCGCTTCCCTTTCTTAAGGTAAAACATGCATTCCCATTCTATTATGTCCCCTTCTTCTTAGCTCCCTTTCGAGGTAAGTAAAATGCGTGTAATCTCTCGTGGACTTATTAGGATGTTTGTATATTAAACTAGTGTATGCATGTTGAACCCTAGGGTAGACAAATCGCTTATCCGACTGCTCGCTTCTCTTGCAGTGGGGTGGGTAGATTTTTAGAAAGTATGTCCTCAATCACACACTTTCACACCTTATGATTTATGTTCTTTGAGTGGGCTCCTATACCCTGATCCAACAAACATTTAGAGAGTGGAGACGATTAGTGATCGCCATTCGAGACCTTTGTCCTGTCTGATACTCATGAAAGTCTCAACCAGAGTACGCTTTCTCATGACGCTCACACTTGGTAGTTCTCACATTTGTGGATGCCTGCATGGGGATTCTATAGCCTCGCAGCTATCAGAGGGTGTGAATTAGAACTACATGGGAGGAACCTTTGAAGTTGACCTAGAACTTAGGATTCCCACCTTTGTAGGACACGAGGCATACGAATCATGTGTGCCGCATGGTAATTTAGGGCATGTCTTCCTCAAAAAGGAGCTTTTTCCGAAAAAAAAAAAAACTTTCCAAGAAAATACAAAAATATTTTCATTCTTTCAAATAAACCGATCCTCGAATTTTTGAACCTCCATCCTTATGCATCGCTTTCATCATCCCTACATACATCATTCATATCATAATCGCATCATGCCGCATTCATTAAAACTAAATGTTGTAAGCATCCGCATTCACACCGCATCTCATTTGCATTTGCTTGTCGGAGCCTCGAGTAACATACCGCCTTGTCATAGTGCATCAAAATGGAGTTGAGTAGCAAGACTTCGCCATTTCTCGCCTCCCGCTATGAAGAGGGTCGAGATTGGTAGTCCGAGGCGCAGCAGTGCAGCCCTTATGGGCCCCATCGAGAGAGAGTCCTTTGATCAAGCATACGGAATGTTCGTGAGATTGCCGCAATTAAACGCTCAAGAGGACGCCTTATAGCTTTGAGTCAATTCTACGACTGATGTGAGGTGTTTCTTCTTCAAGAATTTTCATTGTCACCCACATTAGAGAGTATGAGCAGCTTTTGGGGTTCGCCAGATCACATGCTAGGCCTTACCAATATCGTGGGCAAGACTATACTGATGAAAAGCTCGCAACGCCGCTCAGATTAGTGTGGATGAATCGAGGTTGCGTGGTTAAAGAGAAATGGTGTAGCCGGGTATCCACAAGAGTACTTCGAGGGCCTATTACAATCGTATGTCGCGGCTAAGAAGTGGGGACCGCTCAAATTAGTGCTCGCCTACCATATTCGGGGTGGTCCTCTTCCTCAACTAGAGAGATATGTTGATGAAGATGCACCTGGCGGCATTCTTGGCCTTCAAAGACACTCGTAACCCTATCAATCCCAGACTGCCATCCTTGCTAACACGCACCACGCCTTACTCGCCACAAACCAGCCCATAAAAAGAAATTATGTCTTTCCTCCCACATTCTCTACGCCGGCTTATTACCCATGTGATCCACAACCGAACCAATGTTAAGGAGCTAATCTCTTACGCCCTAAGTCGTGAGGTGGAGGTCAAAACCGCTATTGAATGGGCTGAGTATTTGAAGAATCTCAATGAACTCCAAACCGGTGGTACACAAATACTTGTCGGGATGATGCACTGCTGGTAGTGTTCAACCAGGAAGCTTTCAAAATGTGCCTCTCATGGGGACTCAAGGGTGTATCAACTACAACCCTTCATCGACCTCGAGGCAAATTTCTACATCCGATGAGGAACTCACCCTCCGAAAGCATGTCATCCCGCATTTACCTCTATAAGGGGATGCCTAATCAGGCGACTTGCTTCAAGAGTTCAACACCATGGGAACAGAAAGGCGAAAGGAGGAAGAAGAGTTGTCAAAGAGAATCGCGACATCACTTTCAATCAATGGCTCAAGGAGAAGCTTCAAAATGCAAAATCGCCAATTCAAGCGGATGCTTTCCTCAAGAAGAGATACCAGAGCCTTATGTCCCTACCCATGAAGAGCTAAACGGTCAAATCCGCATTAGCGAAAAGCAGTAAGAGGAAAAGAGGGCACCGCAGCTAAGATAGAAGAGATAGCTCTGTAGAGAAAGAAAAGCTAGAGGAGGAAAACAATGTCAAGATGATCGCTGTGGAAGAAAGCGTTAGACGATTCAAGAAGGAAGAACAAAGCAAGATAGAAGCCCAGAGGCATCTGGAGGGGGCCAGAGAGGAGCTCCAAAGGTATAAACAAAAGACGAGGAAAGCACTTGAAGAGGCTCAGAGTGGAAGACATTAGCCATGAAATCGTGGCGAGAATCACATTTAGTGGCAGAGTTGAGGAGTCACTGAGAAACCTCAAGCAAGAAAAGGTGGCCATTAATGAAACTCTCAAGGAATACCAAGAAGCTTGAGCTTTGAAAGAGAAATATTTGGTGAATTAAAGAGAGACCTTCATTGCCTAGAAGATGCCTACAGCAGTCGAGTAGAGAGCCGTGATTGGGAAAACGCTCCTAGAGTTGATTGGAAAGATCAAGATCAAGAGGTCATTAAAGAACTCAAGGATGAGATACACCGTGGAAGGACAAGTTCTCAAAGCCGCGAGCCGGCCCCGCCTGCTATACGCTGGGAATCCCTAAGAACTGAGGTTAGCCGAGGCCGAGATGCACTTCTTCAATACCCCGCCAAGTGTATCGGGCCAGGAATATCGCAGAGCGCTGATCACAGTAATTCAAAGAGCAATCTCAAAGTGCAAGTGCAAGCAAGAAGAGGAAGAGAGTCAGGGAGCTTAGAGCTATTTGTATCCGAATTGCCTATTTGTATTTTTGATTTAGGAGTTTGTTTCAAGCTTTGTATTCAAGAATATTGTATCGCTTCTTTATGAACATTGTAACGCTTTTTCCTTTAATGAAAATCGTGAAGCTTTGAAATCGTGATGAACGGCGTGTGCTATTTCGATTCCTTGTTTACTTCAATTCAGAATCAAAAAGTTTACGCGCAGTATGACAAGGCAAGGTACCCCGCGTTCCCTAAGATCAAGCAAACATTGTGCATGCATTCATACATTCATTCATAAATTTATTTTGTTTCTTATGTAATAAATGTCCGAATAAATGTAAAAGGCACGCTGGTTTTCCGTCACCGATATTTCACTGCATCGCAAGCTGCTTAATGGCTCACTACCGTAACATCCTAAGTTGAAATTGAGAGTAACCTGCAACAAGAAGACACGGGTGTACAAATTCTCAATCCCGAGCACCGCTCAGAAAATCGACATCAAGGATAAGATGGGTACCATGGAGGCCTGTGTCCATGAAATGATGGTAATGCCGCAAGGTTTCAAGAGCGGGACAACCGCCGGCCGCCGTGAAGGGGTCCAGATGGGGTCACTTCTTTCGCTCCTCCTCCAAAGGTCGTGAATCGCCGCAACTACGCTTCCTCCGGATCTCGGGTCCTGGCCATCCCGTTCGCCTCCCGAAATGAATGTGTCAAACCAAGATAATCGCATGCAGATATCTCGTATGCCTGCTGGGTACTTACCGCAACCTCGCTGGATCTACTCCCGCTGGTGTAGCCGCACCTAATCAAATTTCTCACCACCATACCCGGGAACCGCCGAGGATCTCGTAACCAGCTCCTATCCTCATGCCATACACAATTCCACGCCAGGTTCACAAAGACGACCTCAAAATGTTCCTCACCAGAGGAGGGTATTACTACAAAGATGGGGAGTCACCCCAAGGGCATGCGCTTTTGGGGGCTCACCAAAATGATCCGATCCGAGCACTAGAAGAAAGAGTGAGAGCTATGGAGGGTACCGGAGTTAGGGCCAAAGAAGCCCGTGAGCTATGCCTAGTCCTGCATTTGGTTCTACCGCCAAAATTCAAAGCTCCAGAGGTGGACAAGTACAGCAGGATCGGCCGCCTGCAGAGCCATATTACAATGTTCGTCCAAAAATGGGTCCCTATGCCAACGATGACAAATTACTAATCTACCGCCTGCACGCTTTGGGGGAGCTCCTCCGATTGGTACATGAAGTTGCAATCTTCAAATCCGCTGTTGGAAAGATTTGTCTCAAGCTTTCATGAAGCAAAGATAAGTATAACATGGACATGGCTCCTGATAGTCGCAGCTTGCAAAGACATGAGTAAGGGTGAGAAAGAGACCTTCAAGGAGTATGCTCAAAATGGCGGCTACACACCGCCTGTGTTCAACCCC
Organism: Oxytropis ochrocephala; assembly: GCA_020916435.1. Lineage (NCBI taxonomy): Eukaryota > Viridiplantae > Streptophyta > Magnoliopsida > Fabales > Fabaceae > Oxytropis > Oxytropis ochrocephala. Next base: position 82,583,604 of record CM037090.1, read on the forward strand.
TTTGATCGAGAAAGAGATGGTGTATATGTTCCTCGAAACTCGCAAAGAATCTATTATGACAGTCGATCACAAGTTGTCTCAACCGCTTTCTCCGACATGATAGTCTTCTGGGAAAGACTTGAGCATGGCCTTCAAGCGGAAAATTTTGAATCACCTTGGTAATGCAGGAGTTCTCGTGGGTCCAAAGAACTGTAAGAACTACCACCCCACTTCCCTAAAAAGAAAGAGGGAGAAACTAATGTCATCTCGTGGGGGAAACTCATCTTTTGGTACTCCTCCACCCCAAACTATTCCATTCTCTCGCCCAAAGGCTATCTCAAAGAAGGCGATGACCGCCCCAAGACTCAAGATTACTACCTCAAGAAGCTTTACTAGTTTTGATCCAATTCCGATGACATATACCGAAATGCTTAATCACTGACCTCCAATAACTGATCAATACTCGACCCATGAAAGTAAGTGGCAACACCATTTCCTGTGAGGATACAATGCTAATGCCACCGCAGCTTCCACGAAAATGGGGCCTGGCCATGCCGTGGAAGATTGTAAAGCTTTCAAGCATGTAGGCAAGATTTGATAGATGCCGGTTGATATCGCTTAAACAGAACCGCCCAAATACAACAATCAATCCATTACCAGTGTCACCAGGAACGCTACCAATGTTATAGAAAGTGCCGCTGGCAAGTCACGGTAAAGGTGCAAGAGATCAAGACTCTCTAAGTGTCATTTATGCCGAAAGTATGCCGCCAAGGTTGTTAAAAAGGGTGTTGCCATGAAGAAGGGTGTGCCGACTCTCCTCCGGTGGGGAGGTTGTGAAACTTTCAAAATGATCTCTGCAAGACCTCGATGGATCTGCATGCGGGTCCGTATAGGACTTACTGCAGGAAGATGAAGCGTGGACCCTACATTCGCATAAAGGATAGAGAGGCCAAAAGCCGATTGAAATTTCTCGCACACCGCGCTACTAAAATTGGTTCGCCGTGGACCGACCAAAGAGCTAATGAAGACACTGCCTCTCTCATGCAAGGAAGAGATCAAGAAGAGGTAATGTACGCTTACACAAAAGAGGGACGCTGGGACACTCTAGAGAGCCCAAATGAAAGTTTGATTACTTGGTCGATATGATGCTCCCGAAAGTGCTCTAATCCGAATAGAAGATATCCAAAATTTCAATCGGATTTGGTGAGGTAGATGAGCAAAGATAACCAAGTGGTCGCCATCATGAATGGTTCCGACCGAGAAGTGTGGACACCGCACTCGACAATGATAGAGGAATCGTAAGGCCTATTGAGATTCCTTATGATTTCAATCCTAGGCCGATGCGAGCAAATGCTCACCAATAGTGATCGAGGTACCACCCGCTTTCGCATGAGTCAAATAGCAGCAGCCCTCGAAATACACTGGCATCGTTTCCAAATGCTACCACCGTGACCAACATAGCAGATCGGCGGATCACCGTATGGAAGGGTGTATGTTCCAGAACCCTCCGCGTAAACATCTAGTGAGGCCGAACAGAGAGGCCGCAAGGATAAAGAAAAAGAGCCGCAGGTCGCCTCGTAAAAGTAATGCAAAAAAGAAGCCAATGAATTCTTGAAGTTTGTCCGCACAGCGATTACAGAGTAGTTGATCACTTGAAACAGACGCCTCAAAGATATCCATGCTATCACCGTTGCTCGCCCGAAGCACACGTAATGTACTCGATGAAAGTGCTTTCGTGAGGCTCACGCTGCAAAGGACATTTCAAAGAATCAATCATGGAATTGTCGGAGTGTGGTGGTGGCCGCAAATCACCTAACTTTTGTCCGATGATGAGTTGCCTTCGAGCGAAAAAAGAACACAATCAAGCTCTTCATATCTCAAGAAAAGTGCGGGACTATGTGGTCGCCGTAGTACCGATTGACAACGGTCTTCACTAAACGTAATGCCAAAGTCAACCGTGGACAAGTTAGATGTTGATTGTTCCTATATGAAACCGAAGTTCGACGCCGTGCGAGCATTTGATGGTTCCAAAAGGAAGTGCTAGGAGAAATGGAATTTCCTATCCGTGACGGGTCCCGGTTTTTCAGATCAATTTCCAAATCATGGACATTACCTCCTCATATAGTCGTCACTAGTGGAGACCCCGATCCACATGGTCAGGCAATTCCTTCTTCTCTACACCAACGGTAAAATTCATGGTGGATGACAAAGTGGTCGAGTATTCTGGTGAGGAAGAGACTCGTTAATAAGCCATCCGAGTTCAAATATGTAGAAGCCACCAAGAGTCGTTGGAAACAAATTTTTCATTTTTTGGAGATTGCCAATGCAAAGGTTTGGAAAGACCAAAGAGGAGGAGATGGTCGCCAAAATTATGATAGCCTGGCGGTACAAGGCCGGTTCGCTTGGGAAAGACTGTCAAGGGATTCTAGCTCCTATCCAATCAAGGAAAACAAAGACCGCTTTCTGCCAGGATACATCCCAAGTAAGGAGGAAAGGCGATAAGGGCGATGAGCGAAAGCGCCAAAGTGGTTGGCCAAATCCAGAGGCGAAGACCCGTGGCCCCGCAGAGGATCCCAATTTGCGACCTTAGTCGTAGTTTTGTGAGTGCCGGCCAGGGACCCCAATCAAGTTGTCGCATCGTGAGATGTTTCAATCCAAAGAAGCGCGAGGCGAGTCCGGTTCGCTGCTATGTATTTCCGTGGAAGAGTTAAAGAATTGGAAGATCGCCGATTCTCCCGTGACTCTTAATTTAAAGTAATCATTTGTAATGCAACCCCGTGGCTCGCCAAGGCCGTAGGGACCAGCTTGTTGTGGGCACACGTGTTTTTATTTTCAAAATTATCATCATCAATAAAAACGCTTGTTTTGAATTCCTCAATTAATAAAAACCAATTTCTCTTCATTTGCATGAGTCTTTGTCCGCTTTATTTGTCCTGCTTGTTTTCTTGTTTCGCTTTTCATTCTCGCTTTTTCGCTTCAAGAAAATGCGATCCACAAAGAATGGTCTCTCAAAATGACAAAGGTCGATACCCACCTTTTGACTTTGATCACCCCGCCAATCAGCCGTGGGGATGTTGAAGAAGACCGAGACTCTCCGTAACTTTTGAGGTTAATGAAACAAGAAGAAAGGGTAATCCAAATGCACACGAAGAGTCCACCAAGTGATCAACTTGGGTACAAAGCAGAGGATAAGAAGGAGGTCAAAGTAGGCACCACCATGAACGGTTAAGACCGCATAAAGTTAGTTCATTGTTATGGATTATGTGGATGTGTTTGCATGGTCGATCGATATGCCCGGTTAGACACCGACATCGCGGTACACAAGCTACCAAATAAGCCCGAATGTCCACCACAAACAAATTGAGGAGGATGAAACCGTAAATGTCCTCAAAATCGTAGACGGCGGAAGAAGCAATTGATGCAGATTCCCGGCAAGGGCCAAATACCCGCAATGGGTTGCCAACATTGTCCCGGCCTCCCAAAAAGATGGAAAGGTCGAATGTGTGTCGACACGGATCCAATCGTATAGCCCTAAAGATGACTTCCTTTGCCTCACATTGATGTCTTAGTGGATAGTACAAACAAGTAACACTCGTTATTCTCCTTCATGGATGGATATTCGATATAATCGTGATCAAAATGGACCCCGAGGACATGGAAAAGACAACTTTCATAACACTTTGGGGAACATTCTCGTTATAAGGTTATGCCATTCGATTGAAGAATGCCGTGCAACCTATCGAGGCCATGGTTACCTTATTCCATGATATGATGCATAAAGAGATTGAAGTTTACGCCGATGACATGATCGCAAAATCTAAAACCGATAAGGAGCACATCATCAATCACAGGCTTTTTTCAACTACCGAGAAATATAAACTCAAGTTAAACCCACCAAGTGCACGTCAGGGGTAAGATCGTGTAGTTGTTAGGTTTCATTGTCACCGTATGGGAATTGAGGTGGATCCGCATAAAGTAAAAGCTATCCTCGAAATGCCGCGACTAAACGGAAAAAGAAATCCGCGGCTTCTGGCGGTTGAATTACATCTCTCGATTCATCTTCCAATTTGATCGCTACTTGTGAGCCAATCTTCAAATTGCTATGCAAAAGTCAAGAGCCGGTGGAATGATCGCGTCGCACTTTTGAGAAAATCAAAGTGTACTTGCAAAATCCACCCGCCTTAATGCCACCCGTGGCGTGCAAAGCCGCTTCATCTTGTACCTTACAAAGCTAGACAATTCAACGGGTCAGGTGTCATCAACATGATGAATCTGGAAAAAGAGCATGCAATATACTACCTAAGCAAAAAGTTCACCGATCGTGAGACAAGGTATTCTATGCCGAGAAGACCAGGCTTTAGTTCGGGCCGCCATCGCTTAAGGCAAGATATGCCGAGTCATACAACTTGGTTGGTTTCAAAATGGATCCAATCAAGTACATATTCGAGAAGCCAAATCACAGACGAATTGCCCGGATGGCGTATGCAATTATCGTATACGATATCTTGTATGTCACACAAAAGGTCATAAAGGTAGTACACTCACGAATATTTGGCATGTCACCGATTCCAGACACACCACCAATGCGGCATGATTTTCCGATGAAGACATCATGGCACTATTCGACGAGGGGAAGTCCTACGAAGTGAAAGATGGAGAATGATATTTGATGGTGCGCCAAATGTGTGGGACACTGAGTCAAGCAAGGTTAATCTCTCCCGATAATCGCCATTCCTCGCATCGCAAGGCTAAGCTTCTATGTCACGAATAACATAGCGTATCACGGCATGCATCCCGGGTATTCAAGCAAAATTTCTGTAGTGGAAAGTTAAAAGGCTAGATGTATACGGATTCAAATTTCTAGTTATTTATCAAGCAAGAGGTGATCGGGAGACCCGAGATCCTAAACCGATTCCTTATTGTGATTACCGCAAGAGTCGATGAAATCTTTGATGAGATCACCTTCCAAAGATATCCTCGAGGTGAAAATCACCGGCCGACGATTAGCAACATTGTCTTCCATGTTCAATGTTACCGTGACAAGAACTTGACTAAGATCGACCAAAGACCGAGTTCGCTCACAGATCACTATCGCATGGCAATAGATGAAGAGCCCGATGAGAAGCCTTGGTATCATGACATCAAGCAAGACATCACTAGTCGAATACCCACCGGGCATCGAAAATGACAAGAGAACTCTCGTAAGGTCACGAGGAATTTCTTCTTGAATGGTGAAGTTCTTTACAAGAGAAACTATGATATGGTTCTCCTAAGGTGTGTTGCCAAAGAAGAAGCCGAGAGAATCATGAGAGATGTGCATGAAGGCTCGCTCGAACCCATTCAAGTGGGCACACCATGGCTAGAAAATCTTAAGGGGCGGGTTATTACCGCTCCGCATGGAATCGATCATATAGCTTCGTAAGGAAATGCCACAAATGCCGATCTATGCCGATCACATCCATGTGCCGCCGCCAAACTAAATGTTTTGATCGCATCTTGGCCGCTTTCCATGTGGGGCATGGATGTCATAGGTCCAATTGAGCCCAAAGCGCCAAACGCATCGCTTCATTCTCGTTGCAATTGATTACTTTACTGCAAGTGGGTCAAGCCGCTTCATACTCCAAAGATAACCAGCCAGTGGTTGCTAAGTTTGTGAAGAAAGATCCGATTTGCCGATATGGTCTACTCCGACAAGATCATCACCGATAATCTGTAGCAATTTGAATAGCAAAATGATGAAGGACATGTGCAAGGAATTCAAAATTCAGACCATAATTCCTCTCCTTATCGCCCAAAGATGAATGGGCAATGAAGCTGCAAACAAGAATATCAAGAGAATAGTGCGTAAAATGGTGGTAACTTACAAGGATTGGCATGAGATGCTTCCTTTGCTTTGCATGGCTACCGATTTCAAAGGCGCACATCGATCGGGCAACCCCTTTTTCCTTGGTGTACGGATCGGGGCGCATTTCCTATCGAGGTCGAGATACCCTTCCCCGCGGGTTCTCGATGGAAACTAAACCGAGGAAGCAGAGTGGTACAGTGCTCGCCTCGATCAACTAAACCTCATCAAGAAAAAGGATTGCACCTGCGCATGGCCACCAGACTCAACAAAGAATGAGAACCGCTGACAGAAAGTCCGCCACGTGAGTTTAATGAAGGAGATTTAGTACTCAAAAAGATACCGCTTATTCGTAGTGACTCTTGAGGGAAGTGGGCACCCACTTATGACGGCCCGTATGTAGTCAAAAAGCCTTTTCTCGAGGAGCGCTGATACTCACCAACATGGATGGCGAAGACCTCAAAACCCACCAATCTGCATCAAGAAAGAAGTATTATGCCCGAAAGAAATAAACGAAAAGAGAAAGACAAGCCAAGTAAGAATTAGCTCGCTAGGTTGAAAACCCGAAAGGGCGACTTTAGGCAAAATCAGAGCGACCCGGTGGATTGAAAACCCGCAGCGGCGATCCAGCAAAAATTAGGGTCGTAAAACTTGAGCATGAAAAGTAATGAAAGGCATACAACTTCCCCAAAGGCTTGAATGAGGAGTTGATCAAGGTCAAGGACACAAATGTCAACACCGCCTCTACGCAGACTGACACAATGTAAATCACCTTCTTTTCCTTTTTCGTGTCTTCTTGCGCTTTAATTCTCAAATGTATCGAATAATGACGAACATTCTCGCACGATCGCTTCCATATCAATAAAGCTCAACTTTTCTCATATCGTGATTGTTGATATTTCCGCTTTTGCTCAAAATAAGCGCTTTTATGATGATGGTGATATCGAATCAGAAACATGTGCATACATCATAAGGCATTACAAATCATTGCGAAATCTTTAAAAGCCATGGAAATCAAAGAAATTCCTAAAGATAACTAACCTTACAAAAAGTGGTTGCGCTCACAAACCGCTCCGCACGGCGAACCATAGAGCAAACGCTGCTCGCTCACAAGCCTCAGCTTCTCCTGCCTTTTCGCCTCATACCAGAGTATCTAAGCTCGCTGAACCAAGAAAATAAGCCTTGCCAAAAGCAAAAGTGAATGGTCGAAAAAGAAAGCCGATCGAAAGAAAAACATGAAAAACAAATAACCGTAAAATGTAAAGTCGGGTCGTAAAACAATCGTAAAAGAATCAAACAAAGGAAAATACCCACCACATGCATCATCACATCAAAATCATAGCATTGCATGCACTCGCATAACATACTCCCGCATAACATGCCTTTGCATAACATGCACCCATGCTTAATGCATCATTCCTCGCATCAATCGACATATGCAGTACTTAATTCAACGCGCGCGCCAACAAGCAATATCTCAATCACCAATCAACAGATTTGCAAATCCTTCAGACTCTGGCATCCCTTCAGACTAAGGCGCCCTTCGATCTCGCTGTTATCGAGCACCGACGAATCATCGCACTCGAGGTCCTTCGCTTTAGTTCAAATCAATAAATTCAAACAAATGACTTTGAACTCGACCTTCATCCCGCCAAGTCATCACGAGCATGACGGATCGCCCCCGTGCATTTCGCCCTTCGCACTCACCGCGCTGTAAAAGCATAGTGCAAGTCCATCAAGGTAAAATGTATCACCTCCACAACTTGATACGTAACCTCAAAGCCGCCGAGTAGGCCACCTTCGTGAGCCCAAGCGCTCCAAGCTTCAGCCCTCAGAGCCCGTGACGCCCCTTCGTAACCTGCCGCTCCATCGTGAGCCTGCCGCCTTCAGAGCTGCCGCCCTTCGTAACCCAAGTGTTCCTTCAGAGTCCAAGTACTCCTTCAGAGTCGCAGACGCCCCTTCGTAACCTGTGTGTTCCTTCAGAGTGACGAGCGCTCCTTCATCACCGCACTTTTGTTACTTTCTTCCCACCGCGCCGCTTATCAAAGGACTGCACCTTTCTACTATTCTATTTATTGTTTTACTTCTTTGCTTACGCCACCCGAGGGCCTACGCCATGTGTTTCCCCGCTTTGTTAGCTTACCGAGGGTTAGCACACATTCATTACACCTTTTCTCGCTAGTATCCATTCACCCAAAAAGAAAAAGAAAATTCGGTTTTTCCTGTTGGCAAAATCGGTATATTTTCTGAATTCTTTATCTCTATTTTGCCTCTAATATGTTTCGCCAATTCATATTCCTTGTTAAAATCTAGATAAAGAGGGCAAATTGCCATACCCCAATTTTGTCCTACTTTAGGTCAACACCCTAATTTTCAACCAAAAATAAATAAATTAAGGCATGGCATGCATTTTAGAGTTTTAAAAGTCATCCAAGGGTTTTTAGAACCATGTTTAGAATAAAATGCATTTTTGAGCAAATTAGACTTTTTAGGTAAGTGGGCATTTTGGTCATTTTTCGCAAAAGGATGATTTTCTCACAAAAATATGCACACACCAAAAGTACATTTTTCTCTTATTCAAGAGAATTTTTGTACAATTTTTAGAGAAAATATTCTAGCCTAAAATAATTAAAATGCACTTTTCCTATTTTTAGTGCATAAAAATGCCAAAAGACCATTAAAATTCCTCTAATTAATTAAGTGACAATTTTAATTGTCTAGAATTATTAGGAGGTTATTTCATGGTGTCCAAAAATATGTGACATGTTTTTAATAGGTGCACTCCCAATTACATGCCCAAAAGATTCAAAATTCAAAAATAAAAGGAGTGAAGTGTCCTCAATAAGACAAAATACCAAAACCATCATTTTTTATTTTTCCCTCACATTTCAGCTGATTTTAAGCGCCCCATACCCTCCATTCCTTCTAGAAGTTTCTACACACTCCATTACTTACTCACCAAGTTTTAATTTGATCATATCCTCAATGTTGCCCTTTTTGTAAATTAACCCATGCACTTACACTAACCTTTCCACCAAAAACCCCATCTTACCTTTTTGAGAACATTCCTCACCAAAATACCCTTAACCCTATTCTACAAAAATCACCATTCCCAAATTAGATTTTTTGTTCACAAATTTCCTTTTTTCCTTCTTTTTATGCGCCACCCTCACCTATTTCCCTCACACACTTGTGTTTTCTAAATACCCTTGATCCATGTGACCACTAATCCTAACCATCCATTCAAAATTAAGATCCAATCCTAGAGCTCCATCAAAGCAAAAAGTCCTAAATACCCTAAAGCCTCAAAACCCCTATAAATAGCTCACACTTTCTCTCTTCACCAATCTTTGGCTATCATTCTCACCTTCAAGAAAACCTAGCACTCTTCTCCTCTCCCTCTCCTCCTCCCTCTAGGCCGAAGCCTTCTCCTCCTTCCCCTCCTCCATTACTTCACCTTCATCCACCAAAACACCTTGAATCCACCTCTCACACCCTTAACCTTCCTTTCTCACTCAAGAAGTTCATCACACCACCTTTATCTCCTTCCTTTCCTTGCAAGGCCGAAGCTTTCTTGCATTTTCCTCTTCCATTTCTTCAATTTTCTTCCATTTTAGAGAAAAGGTAAAATCCATAACCCTCTTTGCATCATCTCCAAATATTTTGCATTGAATCTCATTTTCTTCCCTCATTCCTTTCGTGATAGCATCATCTTTTCAATGTAGTTTGTTGTGGTTGAGGGGTGAGATTTGTTGTCTCACCCTAAAATAAGTTGATTAGTGTTGTTTTCATGTTAATTTTTGAGTTTTCTTGTTAAATAAAATGAAGCAAAGTTATGCATATACATGATTTAAAAATGTCTTTAAAATTGATTTTGTTGTTTCTTTGTTTAAATCTTGTTGTTGGTATTCTTCTTTAGTAAGTTGTTGAGGATTTGGCTCTATGATTCCTACTAGTGCCAAGTGCACTTTGATCTTAGTAGTGAAGAGAGCTAGAAATGACTTTTGTTTAATATATTAGCTTAGGTGCTCATTATTTCTTGTGTTTTAGTTTACCTTTGTTTATTGATGATCTTGCAAAGTGATTCTCACTACATGCCTAGTGCATTTCCTTCAAGTGGTGAAGATTGCAAGAGAGGATTCAATTTATTTTATAGTTGATATGTTTATGATCTAGCTATATTATTGTTTAGTTAATGATGATCTTGCAAAATGATTCTCACTACATGCCTAGTGCATTTCATTCAAGTGGTGAAGATTGCAAGAAAGGATTCAATCTATTCCCTAGTTTAATAGTTTATGTGTTCTTGTAGTCTAGTTACCTTGTTGTCCATTTGTTGATGATCTTGCAAAGTGATTCTCACTACATGCCTAGTGCATTTTATTAAAGTGGTGAAGATTGCAAGAAAGGATTCAATCCATTTCTATTTTATGTGTTTATATATTCTTATGGTTTAGCTATATTGTTGTTAGTTGATGATGATCTTGCAAAGTGATTCTCACTACATGCCTAGTGCATTTCATTAAAGTGGTGAAGATTGCAAGAAAGGATTCAATCTATTTCCTAGTTTAATAGTTTATGTGTTCTTGTAGTCTAGTTATCTTGTTGTCCACTTGTTGATGATCTTGCAAAATGATTCTCACTACATGCCTAGTGCATTTCATTCAAGTGGTGAAGATTGCAAGAAAGGATTCAATTTATTTCATAGTTTAATCTTTTAAATAGTTCTTGTGAATTAATCATAGTTTTGTTTAATGTTCAAAGTTTTCTTTACATACTTGGCTTAGGCCATGAGCCCATCTCATTGAATAAAATTCTCCATTGTTATACTCAATAGTACTAGGGTTTTGATTTTTTTTGTTTTGTTCCCTCATGTGTGTTCTCTGGGGTTAGGGTTTTAGGTTACTATTTTGGTTTCCTTAGACTTTTAGGTTGAATAAAAGTGCCTTGCTATATGCCCATTTGGCAATTTCCTATGTTAGTTTAGGTTTATGCCTACATGTTCATGCATTCATTTATATCCATATCTTTTCAAATTCACTCATGCATATATTAATATCATGTTTTGCATCTCATAAATTAAATGTTCATGCATTAATATCATGTTTTTTTTTTTTCATAAATTAAAGGTTCATGCATTAATATCATGTTTTTTTCCTTCTCATAAATTAAATACTCATGCATTCAATAATGTGGTATTTTGCATTCCATAATTGCATACTCTTGCACTCATATACTTGTATCATTGTGCACCCAATTGTTCATAGCAAATTGTAAATACTCTTTGATTGCTTTGCTTGTGTCCCAATGGTTGTTTTGAGCTTTTGACTTGTAAGAAGGATTTGAAATGTTATATTTCCTTTCAAGCTTGAAATCCTATGCTTTTTTAATAAGAAAACCTAAGGCATTTTTCTAAATAAAAATCATTAACCATCACTCAAGCCGCTGCTTGTTTGATCGTTAATGAGGAGCTATTAGTGGTAGTCACCAAGCCTTTGCTTGTTTGGCTATCATGAAAACTCCCACACATTAATTAAACAACAAAACCAATTCAAACTTCCAAAATAACACGAGCTATTAGCTCACCATCTTTTCCAAAACTATTTTCAAAAAGAATAATACGACGTTGTCGCTTGTAATCACCGCCATTGCTTGTTTGATTACCGCCCAACTCACTTTTCTTTCAAGTTAATACCGAATGCCACTCAAGCCTTTTTGCTTGTTTGGTGTTCGCGAACACTCGAGTCTTATTTCAAAACTCCAAAAGCACTTTCAAAAATCACAAAGCCGCTTTCACACGCAAAAACCCGAGAACTACGCTGCTTTGATCCTCACCATTAGAGGGTACGAGGGACCGGTTCCCGTCCCGCCAAGCATACCTTTAAAAACCCCTAAAAACAAGAACTACGTTGCTTTGATCCTCACCAAATGAGGGTACGAGGACCGGTTCCTCGTCCCGCCAAGCAAGCTTTTCAAAAATCTTTGTTTTGATCCGCTTTTCAAAGATACCAAAAGCATCCCTTTTTCCCGCTTTCAATAAAGTGATTTCTCAAAAGAAAAGAAAATAAATAGAACAACGTATTTCAAATCAAACATTTCAAAACCACATCAAATTAATGGTTCCCTTTCTAGAGAAAGGGCGCGTGGGGTGCTAATACCTTCCCCATGCGCAACCGACTTCCCGAACCTACATCTCTAAGTTTTCGAAAAGACCACCCGCTTTCAAAAGGTTTTTTCAATGTTTTCCTAAAATAAAATATTGGTGGCGCTTCATCGATTTTCAAACGTTGTCAAACCGAAAAGTCCCAAACCGGATTTTTCGCGCAACACCTACAGCATCTTCACTTACGCTTTGATACTTATACTCATTCACTTATGCTTCATTCCTTCTCATAGTTAGGCAACTACACCCTGCCTCCTATGCCTCTCTATACGCCTAGCCTACCTCTTCCTTCTCCTCTCTCGGTCCTCACGCCCGATCGACTTAGACGCAACTATTACACACTTATTCCTTCAAAACCACTGACACTCCTCAAGAACTCAATGAAGGTGACAACATCACCAATAACACACTGGACCGAGGGTTCCTCGCCCCATTCCTCTCCTAGGTCTCCCATACGACCAAATTTCATCCACAATTTAACACATACACACACACCAAATGAGACACACAACTCACCCAAGACATGGCTCACAACACAACTTCAACACAGTGAAGTAAACACAACCACCATCACACAACAAGCAACACAAACAACTCCGAAATCACCCTGTAGAGTCTAACTCATGCACAACATTCATCATATAATCTATTATATGATGAAAGAGAGAGTCCCCTAACCTTTAATGAAGCAAACGAGTACTCTCCCACCAATAATCACCAACAATCCTAGCTCTTCTCCCTGATTGAGCCTTCCACGCCTAGATTCCCTTCTTTCTTCTCTCTAGAATCACTATTCCACCTAACACTCTCCTTCTCTTACTTTACCTTTGATCTTGATATTTTGTTGGAATGAATTCTCATTCCACTACTATCTCCTTTTAAGCCATGCGCAAATGGGCTTCAAGGAGCATCAGGCCTCTTAATAATTCATGGGCCTCTAACCTCACCTTCTCCATTACTTAAATGCCTTCTAAATAAAATAAACACTCTACATTACTCACTAAGCTTAACTAAAATGTTGTAAACCTTAAATAACCCAATTAAATAAATAATTGAATTACTTGGTGTTACAACTCTCCCCACTTAGAATATTTTCGCCCCTAAAATTTAGCTAATATAAACTTAGTTATGCTCTATCTAGTTCATACCCGAGGTTACATCCGACCCTACCAATGACAACAAGCATAATTCACAAAGAAGGTCCCAAATAATTGACAAGAGACACAGTAAAGCACACCAAGTAATACAAGACTCAAAGTTCACAAAGATTTCGACCTTAATAAGACAAGGAATAGCATCTCAGATTGACAATAAATTCTAACAGATTACCCTTAACTAAACGCTTTACGCTTCACACGCCTAAACGATTTACACTTAAACTCCAATACCTCCACATCTCAACCCATACACCCTGGCTCATCTTAGTGGACAAAGACCTTATCACTATTCAACTCTGGCCATTACTCCTTGGTTACTCTAGAAAACCACATTTTCTTCAGACAAATACTTCTCATACTTCTGTGGTTTTCTCAAACACCTTTTGATCCTCAAAATCCCACCTAATTTATCCAAACACCCCTACCCTACCATTAGAAAACCACACTATAGCAATTACTTAATGTACAAATGTTCATCTCTTACATTAATCTATATCCAAGCTACAAATAATATCCTCCTCATCCCTTCATCCTATTTCTCATAATCGAATTTTAATCCTTTAATCATCCAAAGTTACACTTAGGTATCTATACTTCATCACATACTTACGCTTCTATGACCATCTACTCTCCTCTAAGACATAGTCACTGCACTTTGCCTCAAGATTAAAACAAAGATTTGGCGCACAAAGAAGTGGGGCTCCACCAGACGCAACACAGCAAATTGGGCACGTGATGGCGCCCGCTCGCACCAAGACTTCACTAGCACACACGCACGGCCACCCAACTCTAAGACTCCAAGACAAAGTGCGCGCAACACGCCACTAAAACAAAACGCAAGTGGGCATGCCATACTCTGGCGCCCATTGCCTTACACGCCACGAGACACACACCACACCGAGCATACACTCACCCTCTTCACCTCACCTCAGATCCTCTTACCTACTTCTCGACGACATTAATCGCCCATACATACACTTTACATCAATACATCCATAACTCTACAACACTAGATTCGACATGCTTAAACTACACATACCGATACTCAACTCACTTATAGTTCAACATCCTTAATACCCTTTAACCTCGACAAAGACATACCTTGACCCGCATACACTTCACTTAGATAACTACAAGTCGATCAGACGCTTAAACTCGCATACCCTTACACTATGTCACTACTATCTCTATGTCTATGCACAACTCACCAAGCTCATCGCCACCAACAAAGCAGGTGGACTTCAACGCCACTTAAATCAACCGCACTACGCCCCAAACTAAAACTCACCAACACTTAGGGACCCATGCGCCACCTAAGGCCAAACGACTTCGCCAAGGATCAACCATTTTCCTTGAAGGCTACCCCCACTTCTCAAGACAACACCTAAATGCATCAAGTCTTCTCACTACGTAGAATGCCTAGAAGGCAACCCCAAACACCACGAGTACAACACAGTAAAAACGAGGTCATGACTCAACACTCACCACACACCCCTTCGAACCTCACCACCTAAACACATCATCACTCACACTCTAAAGCCGACTTCGCACTCTCTGACATAGCCCCATGGTTATCGCCCAACCTCCACTCAATACTCTCACAATCGCAGCTTCACGCTATCCCAACGCCTCACACTAAACGTAGGGGACTAAACAAATACTACGAGGACTACAACGCCACCTAGACTAAAACGACTATCCTATTTCAACCACTTAAGCTTTCTCAACACCCAACAACACTCCCAAAGCCATTACTGGCAATGCTACTTGCATACATCGTGGTTTCGAATCTAAACCCCAAGACCATCCTCCGCACCCCAAGCATACGCATCACTCACCTCCTGCATACAGCACTAAGCCTCCTCTCTCACCACTATAAATCATCTCAGATCTATACTTATACCACAACTACCTTACTTATTTCACCTTAGTCTTAACAAAACCGGGTTACACTACTGACGACCCTCAATCACCCCAGGCCACCACCCTGCCACGCTCCACTTAGCGCCGCACTACACTTTCAATGGCGCCTCAGGCCTAACCCTGGCTTCCTAGTTACTCACTCTAGGCAACCTATCCTTCACACTTCTTCGCCACTCGCCTACCATCGAGGAACAAACCCATCTTCATCCACCCTGTGATACCTACGCTAAACGCAAACAAGGATTTTTGCTAACTTCACTTCTGCAACTACGAGTCGACTCTCATATGGGGTCTAAGCCACACCTACACCTCATCGCCATTTACCTCAATTTCTACCTCGCTTGCCTCTGGCTTATACTCACAACGCTCCGTGATACACACCTTACCCTTCGCTTTCCCACTACACAAAGACCTTGGCGCACCATATTGCACCCCAAGAACTAGCTTAGACGCCCATGCACTACGCCTCCTCAACTACACATAGCTTATTCACAACTCACTTCATCATCTACACTTAGTCACTTCACACCTAACCACACAATTTCACCTTGATTTACTACTCTTAGGCACACGCGCCTAGGCACTCACCTCTACTACTACTTTTTATACGACACAATACATCTGCTTCTACTCGCGACAAGTTGCTTCACTACACTTACTATTCAACGCACCTAAACCTCAGTACACTAAGTACTAGGACATCAATATATTACATCTTAAAAACTAAGTCAAAAGACTACTACTCTACATTAGCCCCCCAGTGTTACACTACCATACTTTTAAGAACAATTTTTCTACCTTAGGCTTTCCAGAAACCATATCTCTAAACTTTTCCAAAAATGCATGCTCTATTTTCTTTGCATAAACTTCAAACACAAAGTGTCAATCCTTATTTTGACATCTCCCTACTATCAACCCCCAAAATCAAACTCAAACATCCATAAGGCACCTATATATCTAAAAATTAATAGTCAATCAAACTTGCACACACCACTCAATCAATCAAGTTGAAATTAGTACATATTCAAAATTTATAATAATTACGAGTTATTGTCACCTCTTTCATTCGGGGAATGAGTTATCTGGGTGATCACCCCTCCTACTCACGCATCCAATTTAGTTAAGGTCACAAACTACGCTCTTTTCAAAAGTTACACCTTTCACATTGAAGGACTTTTAACGTAGTCCGTAGTACGGGCGCGCCGCCACGACTCCTACCCTTTGACGCCGTTAAAATGCTCATCTAATCTCACATACCTCACTTAATACAAACAACAAATACAAGCAACTACAAGCAATGCTACAATCAACAAATGCAAACAACCAAACAAAATCTACAACAAAGTCTCTCGCTGAGATCGATAAGCGGATCTCTCGAGACACTACGATCGACAAACTTGGCTTCTATTGCACCAACTTTTGCTCGATACCAACATGTAACACCCTCACTCTTAATACTTTAATTTATAAAATCGTAGTTCAAAATCGCTTTTTCTTTTCAATGATACATTCTCGGCGGAATGCTACGCTTTCTCAAACATCGCTTTCACTTAGCCAATAATAGTTTTCATTAATAAAATATAATTGCGTGATACATAGCACGACTTAAAATGGGGCGAACCTCAAATTCTAATACATCAATCTATTACAGCTTCAACACTAAACTTAAAGAGCTAATAGACCACCCGGCTTCCCGCTTGACGCCACAGAGCAAGACGCCACAACTAGGCCGAGGAAGAAAGGACCTTCACTCAAGATCACCGCACATCACCCGCTTGTCGCCACGAGAGCAGTAACATAAAAATGCTAGGTGAGTCTCTTTTCATAAATAATAAAATGTATGATAAACATTATGCTGTAGAAAACCCTAGAAACACCGTAACAACTCTACCACACAACAAAGACACTCTAACTCAGAATAATCAAGGACATCACTAAAATCATGTGGCAAACCACAACACCAAAATCAACAATGTAGTTCACATGAGTTATGCATGCAATGCAATGCAACCTCCAGGTATAATGCATGAGGATCCATCTCTTTAAGCCACTCGTGCATATCCGTCGCTAGTGATACTCGCATCAAGTCTTTCAGATCGAGACCAAGTCTATAACCGCCGCTAGTGATAATCGCATCAAGTCTATCATATCGAGACCGGTCTATATCCGCCGCCGATGCATATGATTCATGAGACTCTATGAACAAGGCATCACTCAAAACAAACCACTCTTTTCAGGCAAACCGCACCGCCGCCTTTACGCTGCTCAGTCCTCTTAGACAACCACCATAGCACCACTCGCCATTTGCCCACTCACAGTGGCACTCAGCCTCCTCGTGCAAAGACCCACTCCATCACTATGAAGGCCTCACAACGCCTAGATCGAACCATCACATGTAGACTAAACCGACTATGCCATTTCGCCCCTTAAACGACTCTTGACGCAAACGCCACCACGGTGGCGCCAATGTACTCTACGTCACATGCGTCACAAATAGGTCACCTCGCACTCTCAACCACCTCCTGCACCTTTACTCTTCTCAGCATGCTCACTGGCCACCCTAAGACGCTTGTCGATGTAATATCGCTACCCATTACGCCACCGATACTCAACTCCTAAGTGGCACCTCACTTGGCATTCCACTCGTAAAGGTCTCCACTCGCCCCGAACCTCTCGCCTAGATCGCTTCTAGGATTCTCGACTACACCTTCACCTCATCTCGCCCCACGTAACGCCTATTGTCCTCGACTATACCTTCGCCATCTCATCTTACCTTACGCCATCGCCCCGACTAGACACCACGCCACTGGCCCCACCATGCCTGCACTTATCGATCATTATTGCAGAATCCCACGCCGACTCCGCCTCATCCGAGCTCACACCATCTCGCCACTATACTCGCTTTACGCCTCTCGCCTAAGTCCAAACCCTATCTCAAGACTCTCGCACTCCTGCATAACATGTTACAAGTCGACTCCTTCACCCTGGGCTATCTTACGCAGACTTGCCTACGCCCCACGCCTCGACTCCAAACACCCTCGGCATAACCATGTTATACTCGACAACTACTGACGACACTCGCACCGGGTTCTAATCACACCCATGCACCTTCGCCCATCAAGTACAAACTCAACTCGCCCTCTTCAAGCCTAGGAACTACGCTTTAATACTTACGCCCTCAGTAACATCTACCCTCAACACATACATCACGACACACCTTCCCTATACCTCTAAGAACCACAAACCGGCTTTCACGCAGAACCTCGTATACACTTACTTCCTCACTTATACTTTGTCACACTCTTCGTCACCTATGCACCTTCACTTACGCTTTGATACTTATACTCATTCACTTATGCTTCGGCCCTTCTCATAGTTAGCAACTACACCCTGCTCCTATGCCTCTCTATACGCCTAGCCTACCTCTTCCTTCCTTCTCCTCTCGGTCCTCACGCCCGATCGCACTTAGACGCAACTATTACACACTTATTCCTTCAAAACCACTCGACACTCCTCAAGAACTCAACGAAGGTGACAACATCACCAATAACACACCGGACCGAGGGTTCTCGCCTCCCATTCCTCTCCCAGGTCTCCCATACGACCACTTTCATCCACAATTTAACACATACACACACACCAAATGAGACACACAACTCACCCAAGACATGGCTCACAACACAACTTCAACACAGGAAGTAAACACAACCACCATCACACAACAAGCAACACAAACAACTCCGAAATCACCCTGTAGTCTAACTCACGCACAACATTCATCATATAATCTATTATAGATGAAAGAGAGAGTCCCCTAACCTTTAATGAAGCAAACGAGTACTCCCCACCAATAATCACCAACAATCCTAGCTCTTCTCCCTCGGATTGGAGCTCTTCCACGCCTAGATTCCCTTCTTCTTCTCTCTAGAATCACTATCCACCTAACACTCTCCTTCTCTTACTTTACCTTTGATCTTGATATTTTTGTTGGAATGAATTCTCATTCCACTGCATTCTCCTTTAAGCCATGCGCAATGGGCTTCAAGGAGCATCAGGCCTCTTAATAATTCATGGGCCTCTAACCTCACCTTCTCCATTACTTAAATGCCTTCTAAATAAAATAAACACTCTACATTACTCACTTAGCTTAACTAAAATGTTGTAAACCTTAAATAACCCAATTAAATAAATAATTGAATTACTTTGGGGTGTTACACATCTCACTTACTCACTGAGATAAGAACAATTCAAACCGAGCATTATTACTCGAGGACTGGGAACTCAAGACTCAACACTTGGTCGGACAGACCGAACTTTTGCTCTGATACCACTTATGTAACACCCCCTTATATTCTACTAAATAATTAATATTAAAAAAATCAGAGTTTCAAAAATCTTTACTCGAGAGAGTGCTACACTTATTCACAGAAAACAACGCAAGCATTTATGGCGTGTTCCTGGGTGTATCAGCAAATACGAGTCGCCAACAAAGAAATCGGCTCGCGCCCACCCCAACATGACCGCCCAAGCTCGCGCTTGAGCGCACTCGCCAAATTAAATCTTCGCGAAACGGCTCGGACTCGCAAGATATATATGCCATTCGCACACGGCATCGTGCACGCTCATACCCTCGTGTTATCCGCCTCGAGCGACTTCCTCACTAGATCGCCGAGTGTCTTTGCAGTACCACCCGAGGTGCTCAACAGGAGCTCAGACCTGGCCCTTTCACTCATTCAACGACCGCCCAATTAACTAGACAACAACAACTTCAACACTTCATCGGTCAAGGTACGATCAATCGCGACCACAAAGTGGGAGGCCGAGCGCTATCCTACTCTACTCATGGCTCCACGCGACCGCCCCGCACGCGGCATCATATCGACTCAACCCTCCGCAACATCCTCAAGAAAGAAACCCCTAAGGCGTAGTAGTAACAATTCATGAGTCTCGCGGAATCCGCGCAGTTAAGAACCCCTGCATGGGTCGCGACCGATCTTCGAGCAGTACAAACCGCACGCCCCACCCCAACCGCCGCCGAACTCGATTGAAGCGCATTCAAGAACCCCGCCGTAACATGTCACTGTGCCGCTTCGCAGATCCCCGCAGAACAAGAATCGTGATCGTGAGATGCAGAGGCACTCATCTCTCGCATGAAAGAGGATCGACCCGAGCCACCCGCTGCGGCGAAGCCGAGAACCCTTCCCCACGCCGCCGGCGCGCAGCATCGCCCTCCTCCTCGGCGAGCATTTCGCCGAGAAAGCACTACCCATCGCTTCTCCCAAGCAGCGGGCTAAGGCGCATGTGTCGCCTCTGCAGGAACGCGGCGCAGACGCCGCTCACTATCTTACGACGATGAGGATTCCAACACCGCCCCGACACCGCCGCCGCCCACTAGATACTCATCCAACGAGTCGTCCGGCTCACGCTTGGCCGAGAAGGTGTCCCGGGATTCTCGTGAAGAACTTGAAGAATACAGGATGGAAGAATTAGTGGACGCTTCGCTGCCGCACGAGAAGAGGTCGAGCGAACGACCCGTAAGACCTCCTCAACTTCCACCATCCGCCCATCCGAGGAATCTATGGAATGCCGCAACGAGGCATGCCTCGCTATGCAACCCTTCGGGTCGAACGGCATTCGTAACTAACACGCCCATTCACCGCAGAAATCAGCGCATGCACTCCGAGGATCCGAGGAAGCCGCCTAACCTAAACAAGTTCGATGGCCGTAGCGACCCGCATAAGCATCTCCTGTGATTTTAATAATTACCGCCATTACAGCAGAGTCGGGACCGACCATGAAATGCAGTCGCTTCTCGCCGCTGGACGGCCGAGCATCGAATGGTGGGAATCCTTCTACCAACACTATATCATCACGGGAAGACTTGATCGTAATCTTCCCGTCTCACTACACCGCCAATCGATGCCGTGACGATTTGAAGAGCACTTGACTCCATTGTTCAAGGTGATAATGAAACGCCGAGGCAAGACATCGACCGGCTTAACACCGGCCGAAGTTCGCTCGTGACTTGTCGCATAAGCGACAAGTTGAAATATCTCAAGCGTGGTATTCGCCGACCACCGTCAGAGAAGAATTCACCTCAACCATTATCGTGACTCGCCATTTCTTAACAAGCGGCGAACGCCCACATGGCATATGAAGAGACTTTAGCTTCAAGGAAGGCCGCCGTGAAGGTCGCCGAGATAACCGGCCGAGAAAAGAGCAAGACAAACCGGCTAAAACTCGTGGAAGGTCGCCGAGATAACCTACGGACTTCAGAGACAAGAAATTTGACCATTGTACTCGCCAATACTTCCATTGCACGATCTACAAAGTGAGCGCCGTAACAATGAGTTCGTAGGAGTAAAGCGCCCCGATCCACTGCGTGCTCACAGCGGGCACGGCCGACCAAAAGATACCGCCGCTACCACAAGAGCAAGTGGCCACGATACCAACGATCAGATGGCCCTCAAGGACGATATTGAAGAACTCATTCGTAAAGGCAAGTCAAGTAGTATGTGAGGCCTGAGGAAGGCGACCGACCTCAAGAGAAAACAAAAGAACCCGATCAAGACAGAGGAAAGGCCCTCTAGCCACAGAGAGCACCCAAGACAAAGACCGATCCGAGGATCGTGACACGCGGCGATCTAAAGCCCGTAATGTCGCAATGGTAATACATGGTGGGAACTGCTGGATCGCAGGGAATCCAACAAAGCCACCAAGAGAAAATGGGACTAACTTCTAATGGTCGATCAACTTCAAAGCAGAAAGACCGGCCTCGAATAGACCTCCCATCTCTTTGGGGGACAACGACTCACACGATGGCAAGGCAAACAGCTATGTCCCGCTGGTAATAAGAGCGCTTATGGCCAACACAGAGGTTCAAAGAATTCGGCCGACTCACTGCAAAATTTCTACCGACATCATGTTTGTTGAACTAATTGACAAGATAAAAGTCGACCGGCGCGCAGATAGTCCCCAGTGCCGAGCCCACTCTCTAACAAAGTTTCAACGAGCGACCACCCACCCGCTGGGAACGACGAGCTTTTAGTCACATTCGTGACGACACCGGGAAAGTATTATGTACAGGATTCGGTCCGACGACGCCTCCTTTGTACTCCCATCAAATCATGTTATCAATGCATCATCGGTAGGCCGACTTTGGGCAAACTAGAGGTCGCCGCAGATCGACAAAGACATCCAAGATGAAATTTTACAAAGAAGGACAACCGTAGTCACCGCGCGTCGACTTAGAGTCGCAAGACGGCCACGCCTATATCAGAAATTTGTGATGAAGTAGATCGTGGCCCGAATGCTCAAAGCACCAAATGGGCCACCAAGTAAATCTCGATCCGACGCCGTTATGATCCGCATAATGACCCGTAAGACGATGACAATATTTTAGCTCGAGAGCTAAAGAATCGGGCCGAAAAGACCGTAACCTCATGGAGAATTGGTAGACGCGGCAAATGGGTGACGACTCAAATTAAAATAAAGTTGAAGTTTCGTAGAGCGACTCTACCGAGCAGTGAAGCAGACCTTGTACAATGTCCGAAAGATTATGCCGACCTATTCGCATGGCGTGCATCCGACATGCCCTGTGATCCCGCTGGAAATTGCCTCGCCATCAACTCTCGCCGATGAAAATTCCAAGCCGGCCGCCCAAAGAAGAAGGACTCAAAGCGAGGAAAATCTCAAGCCGCCGCAGCGGTCGCTGAGGACCTCCCCAAGGCCGACTTCATGTAGGAGATCAAATACACGACTGCCATCCAATGTCGTGGTTGGTTAAAAAGAAAATGGCAAGTGGAGAATGTGTGTAGATTACACCGACCAACAAGGCATGCCCGGGATGCCTTCCCCGCGCAAACATTGACAAGTCGGGTCGATGGGGCCTCGCTATAAATTATTATCTTTTTGACGCTTATTCAGTGATACAATCGACAACCATGTATCCACCCGATCGACACAAGACAAAGATTCATGACAGATCGAGGCAATTTTCAATATAAAGTGATGCCTTTCGGCTTAAAGAACGCTGGAGCGACCTACCAAATAATGATGAATAAGATTTTCAAAAGGCAGATCGGTCGAATATCCGAGGTGTATTTGGACGACATGATCATCAAGAGCGAGACCGATCCAAATCACGTGAACGACCTGAGGGAAATCTTTGAGGAAGCAAGAAAAATTCACTCGCATCAATCCGCAGAAGTGTACTTTCAAAGTGAGGGCCTCATAGTTCTCGGGCTTTCATCTAACTGAAAGAGGGATAGAAGCAAACCCTGAGAAATGCAGGGCGGTCGCCAAAATGAGGCCGCCCACTACTAAAAAGGAAATACAACAGCTGAACGGCATGGTGGCCGCCTTATCCAGGTTCATTCCAAAAGCGCCGCAAGTCGCCCCCGTTGTTCAGACTTCAAGAAAGACACAGATTTCGAGTGGACCGACCAAAGGCGCAAGCATCGACGAGTCAAGAAAGCTTTGACTAGCCCACCAATTATGACAAGGCCGCTGTCGCGCGAACGTCAGATCTCAGATTTCTGGCTATAACTAAGAAGTTCCGAAAGCCGTAGTAAGTCGAGAAAATGATCTAAAACAGAATCCGCCTACTTCATCGCCAAAGTGCCGCAAGGGCCCGAGCCGAGGTACCGTAAAATAGAGAAGTTTGCTCTCGCACTCCTAGTTGCCGTCAAGATCGAGACCATACTTTGTGGCCCACTGTGTCGTGGTAAGGACCGATCAACCAATCGTGCAAGTCCTCCATCGCCGATCCGCGACGAATGATAAAGTGGGCAGAGAACTCGCGAATTTGGGATCAAATTTGAATCAAGATCGCCCGCAAAGTCGCAGTGTGTCGGCCGACTTTATAGCTTTAAATGACTCGACTCCGTAAGAACAAGCAACAACGACTGGATCCTCGCATGTAGATGGGTCGCCCAACAAAGAAAGGAAGTGGAGCAGCCTAATATTGAGAATTCGTAAGGCCCGGCCGTGGAGGTGTCTCTCGACGCTCGCTTCCATACATCAAACAATCAAAGCCGAATACGAGGCTTGCATAGCCGGCCCGCACCGCCAGAGATTTTAATGTCGATCGGGTTGAACTTCGATCGATTTCCTTACTTGTCGTCTCGCAGATCAAGGAATTATATGATGCTAAGGACGACGTGCTGAAGAATTATCTAGCCAGAGTAAGAGAGCTTCTCAAACAGTTCGACCGGGCTGAAGTGACTCATGTGCCTCGGACCGAAAATGTTCGAGCCGACATTCTCACAAAGCTTGCAAGTACTAAGACTCCAGTGGAATCACGTGGTTTGATTCAGAGACTCTAAATCGCCGAGAGTGTGTCGACCAAGCCTAGCTGGGCCCTGGCCGCTCTGTGTCACCCAGATTCGCATTGATCGCCCCTATTCTGAGATACATTGTTGAAGGGGAAGAACCGAGCGATCGGAAGCAAGCGAAGTTGGTCAGACTCAGGGCGACCAAGTATTCAGTAATTGAAGGAAAATTATACAGAAGAGGATTCTCATCCCCATTGTTGAGATGTCTTACGCGTCGGCGGCTTCACCATGTGCTAAGGGATATTCATGAAGGTGTTTGTGGAAGCCACCAAGGTGCGCGTTCCATAGCTAATAAAGCTCTCAGGGCCGGCTATTACTGCCGACCATGGATGAGGACGCTAAGAAGCTCGTTCAAAAGTGCAAAAAATGCCAAGTACATGCTGATGTCCACATTGCACCTTCCTCAGAATTACAAAGTCTCGTCTCACTTTGGCCGCTCGCATGGTGGGGCATGGATTTGCTAGGCCCGCTTCCACTTGCTCCAGCCGCTTTAAGTTCTTGATCGTGGCGGGATTACTTTACAAAGTGGATCGAGGCCGAGCCTTCTTGCAACCATCACATCGCAAAAATAAGCAAGTTCTTCTACGGCGTGTGTCGCCCGCTTTGAATCCCCAAAGAATCGATAATCGATAACGGACCTGGCCAGACAAAAGGTTTAGAGAAATGTTGGTCGACTTAGGGGTAAAACAAATAGCTTCACCTCTGGCCGACCATCTCGCATAAACGCCAAGCGTAAGCGCCAACAGAGTGATACTACGTGGTTTGAAGCGAAGACTTGATGAAGCCAAAGCGGAATCGGGTCGAAGAGTCGCACCGCTTTTGGGGCCTACAGATTTACTCCCATTCGCCGACCGAGAGTCGCCTTCGATCGTGTGTATGGGACAAGGGGTTGACAATGACCGAGCTATACGAGAAGAGTTGACCTAATCAAGAGTCGCGCACCTGCCGCCGCTAGAGAACAACCGATCAAGCGTAAGGTCGCAGCCAGATACAACGCCGAGTGCGTAAGAGAGATTTCTGGCCGGCCCACCGCCCCGAGACGCGCAGATGTGGGAAACAAGAACGCCGACAGGAAAGCCGCACCAAATTGGGAAGGTCCGCATGTGGTCATCAAAAAGATCGCAAGGGGGCATACGAGCCGAAACCATGGACTGGGCGACTATCCCCAGAACGTGGAATGCAGAGAAACTTAGAAAATACTATGTTTAAATGTAATGAACGATCGATTCATAATGAAAAGCAGTGCAGCGCTTCTTTTCCCAATCGGGTTTTTTATCGAGGCTCCGACTTTTAGAAATATGATTTGTTCTTTACTTTCACGCACATCGTATGCCCTGGCCGCCAAACATGCTCGTGGCGTAAGAGCGATCGAAGATTTATCGAACACGCACGGATCGTCGAAACGATCTAAACCGAGCGACCATCGAAATGGTCCCAACCGAGTGTCATCGAAATGGCCCAAGGGTTAGATAACCCGCAAACAACGGTCACCGAAGTCGACTCAACGAGCCATCGAAAATGGCCCATGGGTTAAGTAATAACCCATCACGATAGGCCGTCGAAACGACCTACCTCGAGAGATCATCGAAATGATCCCAACGGTGCCATCGAAATGGCCCAATCGAGTGCCATCGAAATGGCCCAATCGTTCACAAGCGCTTTCGAAAAAGTATAAAACGGTCGTCGAAACGTAACAAGATAAAACGTACAAGATCGATACAACGCGAATACAAGTAAAAGGAATAAAAGACAAGATAAATGTCATTACAAAACAGAGATGCCCGGCCGAAACCGAGCACTCAAACATCTCACCGCCAAGGCAAATTTTGTAAATTGTTGTGCCCAAGGCAAGTTAAAACTATTACAAAATTACCCGCCGCAGCGCTTCGTAAGAGAACTGAGGCGGGCGAACGACGCACCCTCGCGCATCAAGTTCCTCGCCGCTTGATTTTGCCGCCCTCAACGTGAATGGGCGGGCTTTATCATCTTGTCATCGGTTGATGTTCAAGTCTCGCGTCGCACTCGCGACTTGACCGAGCGCGATAGAACCGCCGATCACGTGATTTCGACCATGTTCACCGATCGACAACAGATTCGACCCTCCACCACCTTCTGCCTCTCCACCGCCTTATCTTTTCTGGGCTTCGACGTCCGTCTTCAGATTTGTCACCTGACCGGCGAGTTCCTTGTTCCTCTTGGCTAGCTTGGCCCGATCCTCCTCTCCCCGCTGAAGAGCATCTTTCTTGGCTTTGGCAAGTTTGTCGCACCTTTGTCGCGCCGCCAAGGCTTTCTTTCTCACCGAGCCCCCGCAAGCACAGATCGATGGGTCATTAGCTCACCGAACAAAGAAGAAGGTACCGCGGGCTAGGAAAATAAAAAGTAAAATACCTTCAGCCTCGCCCACCAGCTCTTCCATGACTTTGTCTACTCCCATGCAGAGAGAAGCACAAACCGCCATGGGTTTCTTCCTGAACCACTCCAACTCGACCTGTCCTAAACCCTCGAGCGAGAGAATAGGAATCTCCTCCTTAGCCAGGTTCGAGCTCCGATCATCGGGCTTGGCCCGCTTTTGGGAGCGGTCGTCTTGGCGAGGGGGCGACCGGGCAGCTGAGGGAGTAGAGGGCACCTTTGAGGACCCTTCCACATCGCCCTTTGGCCGAGGGCCTTCAAATTTCTTGGCCCCTGGAATTGCAGCGGGGTTCAGAACCGATTCAAGCACGGCCCACGATTTTCCGGCCATTCTTTCTGCAAAATAACAAGCTAAGAGTTAGAAGAGAAAGTCGACAGCACAAATATAAAAAGCCAAATTTCAGAAGCAAACCAATCTCGGCCTGTGAGCCCGCCCGTTAGCAAGACGGCGGGACGACAAGGCAGTCGCCTCTGTGGTCCTGGGGCATCATGCTCGCCAGCTTCTTAATCATATCCAAAGACTCCAGGTCGGCCTCGCCCAAATCTTTGACAGAGTAGATGTAATCGCCCGGCCTCCTGAAGAAGTGAGCTTCGTTCCACATGATTGGGAAGTAAGCGAGGACCGAGCATCCCATCCTGGGTGACTCCTGATATGGCCTTCCCGCCTCCTCGGTAGGAACGACCCAAAAGTATTGACCTCTCCGTGCCGCCTCCCAAAGTGACTCTTGGTAGGCCTTGAAATACCGATGCCGGGTCTTCTCGTGATCTTGAAAGAGACCTGCTCCTCTTCTCTTTGTTCGCTTTCTCTCGAGCCACCTTAGCTCGAAGAGAGCAAAGAATAGCATGATCGACACCGCCCACCAAGTTTGGTTAAGAGAACTTCAAAGGTTTTTAAGAATGCCCAAGCATCGGGATGGAGTTGAGAGGGGCGACTCGATATGACGCAGTAACGCCACGCTGAAACTCCCTGAAAGCGCGGAGAATCTCGCATCCTCTCGACTACGATCCGATACATCGTGAACTTCGATTGTTGGAATATGTTGCAATATCTTCTCCATCTTTCATGCCTCTCACCCTCCAAATTTCGGTGATTCACCGAGACAAAGATCAAGGCCTCGGCAAGACAAAGTGGCCGACCGTAAGTACACTCTCGTGAGCGAAGAGTCTCCGACACCCAAGACATGTCGATGGGTCTCGAGCTACATCGATTTGAACGCCGGCCGCTCTTCATTTGCCCTCCTTCGCTATTGGCCTCCCGACTGTAAGAGCTAGTCGCGGCCGAACCACCGCCTCCTGGCTTCTTCACCGCCACTTTCGACTTCCACCATCTCCTCGTCCGCGCTTGATGGTACTTTGCACTTCATCGCCATCAATAATCACCACCTCCACATCTTCCTCTACTCCCGCTGAGATACGATCGTCTCCCGTGGTGGAGGGTCGCACGACCAACAAAGAGTTGAACGCCGATAGAATCCGAGCCCTCGACTTGGCCGATCCTTGGCTAGAAGAGCCGACAAGCTCGCATCGCCAAGAATCGCCGCTCCAAGAACCAGAATTTTTGTCGCTCGAAGACGACTTAGACTCTCTTCACGAGGATCGGGCCTCGACGCCTCGCCATATACGTAGCAAAAGATCGAGACGGGTCACGGGAAAGACGGGCGGCGCGGCCTTGGCTCGCGGCATGCAAAAGCACTGCGTGATAGAGGGATCGAGTCGTCGTCGATCGAGTAGAGTATTTCGGAGAGGGGCGACATGGCCGCCCCGACCGATACCCTACCACCACGAGGCGTGGAAAAGTGCGAAACGCGTTCAAAGAAAAACTAAAGTATAAAAAGTAAAAGCAGAGATCGATCCATACCTTAAACAGATGGAGTAGATCGGTCGCGAAAAGACAAAAGCAGCTACGGATGCAAGTCGGCGGCAGACGAGTCGGTCGCTGGCAGAGCAATTTGTGAAAGTGTGAAGACTGATCTCAGCTGAAGGGGTATTTATAGTGAGGACCTATGGCGTGAAAAGGACCGGGAGACGAAGCGTCGCAACGTTTCGCCTTCTCACCAATAGCCGTCTTCAGACAACCTCGGAAACACCAAACGTCATGTCTTAAATGTCTTAGATAGCCTAAATAAACACAACAATTATCAACCAGCTCAAACACAACAATTCATGTAATGTATGCATGTATGCAACCCATCCACAGGGAATTATGCAATGAGGTACCTCCACCGTCGTTATTTAGCCCGTCGGCATCTCCGTCGCTGCTAACTCGCTGTTATTTGATATGGAGACCGAAGTCCTACCATATCCGAGGCCGAGACCTCCTCCGTCGTAATATGCACATGAACATGTGACTTCATGACAAATACAATTGATCGTACCTGACCAATGAAGGGTTGAAGTTATTGCTGTCTTGTTGACCGGGCCGGTCGTTGAGTGAGTGAGGGGACCGGTCCTGGCTTCACGCGTTGAGCACCTCGGGTGGTACCTGCAATGACACTCCGACGATCTAGTGAGAGGTCGCTCGGGCAGGTAGCACAAGGTTAGAGAACGCACTGATGCCATGTGCGAATGGCGATATATATCCGCGCGAGGTCCGACCGCTTTGGCGGTTTTCGCGGCGCGAATTGGCGCCCAAGCCGCGTGATCGGGCCGATCGAGTTGGCCGGACCGCAGCCCGCTTGCCGCTGGCGCTTCGTGATTTGCCGATACACCCATGAACAGCTGCCCCCAAGCCTAGGTCGCTAAGAGCGGGCCGAGGCTTGAATCGATGCCCCCGTGAGTGAAGTTATTTGACGAAACGACGCGCGCCGCTTGCTTTCTTGATAGGACGGTGTCGACCGCTCGCCAACCATCGGCCGTGCTGACGTGACGGTTGGTCTTTACTGACATTTAAGACATGACGTTTGGTGTTTCCGAGGTTGTCTGGAGACAACCATTGGCGAGAAGATGAAACGTTGCGACGCTTCGCCTCCCGGTCCCCTTCGCGCCATAGATCCGTACTATAAATAGCCCTTCAGCAGAGATCATTTCTCACACTTTCACGAATTGCTCTGCCAACGACCGATTTACCTACCGCCGACTTGCATCTATAGCTGCTTCTGTCTACTCGCGACCGATCCACAACTTCTGCTCAAGGTACGGATCGATCTCAACTTTGCTTTTTAAACTTGAGTTTTTCCTTTGAATATTTTTTGTACTTTCCCACGCCTCGTGATAGGGGGTGTCATGTCGGGGGATGTCCAAGTCGCCCCCTCTCATGAGTAATCTGCTCGGTCGACCTGATTCGATCCCTTTATCACAGGTGTTTTTGCATGCCACGGACGAAGTTAACCGCCCCAATCTTTTGCTACACATATGACGAGACCGGGCGAGCCCAATCCCTATGAACAGGAGTCTAAGTCGTCTTCGGGCAACAAAGATTCTGATTCTTCGAGCGCTTCTAGCAAGATTTAACTCGACTTCCCACTCTTCTGGTCGAGGATCGGCTAGGTCCGTCCATTCTGATGGGCGGCCGTGCAACATTCCAGCACCGGAGAACATCATATCTCAAGCTGAAGGAGAGGAAGAAGATGTTGATGTGGTGACCATTGATGACGACGAAGTCCAGAGTGCCGTCCCAGTCGCGGACGAAGAGATGGTGGAGGCCGAAGGTGGCCGAGCCGAAGAGTCGACGGGGAAGAGATAGTTCAGCCACGCCTAGCTCCTCCGGGTCGAGAGCGTGCAACGGCGAGGATCAAACGAGGGGTCGGCCGGTTCAAGCGACGAGCCCGAACCGTCCGACATGTCTTGGGTGTCGAGACTCTTCGCCACATAGGAGCATCATTACCGCTTTACATGTTGCCTTGCCCGACCGCGAGCCGCTTCGACGAATTGCCGGGCCGAGGGTGAGAGGTATGAAAGAAGGAGAAGACATTGCAACTTACTCTCCCAACCTTAAATTCACGATGTATCGCTCGCGTTCGAGAAGATGAGCATCATCCTCCTTTCACTGAATTTCAACGTGACGCCCCGCGCCACATCGGTCGCCTTCTCAACTCCACCCTAACGCATGGGCGCTTCAAGACTTTTGAAGTCCTTTTGACTAAGTCATCGACCGTCGATCATGCCGTTTTTACTCTCTTTGAGCCGAAATGCTCGGGAGGAGAAGGCTAACAAAGAGAAGAGGAGCAGTCTCCTTTAAAATGCGTAAAACTCATCACCTGCGCTCTTCAAAGCATTTCAAGAATCATCAGGGCGCCCGGAGAGGCCGCATTTTTGGATCGCTTCCCACAAAGGAGGCCAGTAGGGCATATCCGAGGTCCAACCGGACGGAATGCTTGGTCCCCTTACTTCCCAATCATGTGGAATGAGGCTCACTTCGCAGGCGGTCAAGCGATTACATCTACTCCATTAAAGATTCGGGCGAGGCCGACTTGGAATCTTCGGGGATGATCAAGGCGCTGGCGAGCATGATGCGCCCAGCACTCCTGGGCGGCGACATATACTTGCCGCCCCTTTGTCTTGCTCGAGGCCGTGATCCGAGGCCGAGATCGGCTTGTCTTTGAACTTCGCTTTATATTTATTGTTGATTTTCTTCTAACTCATGACTCGAATGCCCCTTGCCGCCTTCTTGATGACTCGATACGACCTTCCCAATTTGGTGCCGCTTCCTCTTGGCGTGCATTCTGTTTCCTACGCCGCCCGCCAAGACAAGCCGACCGATCGTGAAGTCTCTCTTTTGTACGCGAGTATTGTACCCGGTCGCGACCTTCTCGCTTGATCAATCGCTTCTCTAGTGACGCTGCGCGCAGCTTCTTCAATTAGGTCCAATTCTTCTCGAATAGCCTGGCCGTTGTCAACTATTGTAGGTGGATTTGAGGTCCTCCAATTCACTCGCCATTTCTATGGGTATTACAAAGATCGCCCCATACACCAACTCAAAGGCGACTTCCTGGCCGATTTAACGAGGGTGAACTCTCCACGCCGCTTCTCTTCCTTCTCTCTTCTGCTCTCACTTCTCTCTACTTTCTCAATTTAGCAACTTAACTGATTTTGGAATGAATGGGAATGTTCCCTACGGAGGTACCATTTAACATGTCCTTTAAGGACTTAAATGGGCCTTGGCCTTATTAGGCCGTGGGCTTTCTACTACCCACACACCCTTTCCCTATTTAGACATTTTCCTAAAATAGCAACATATGCTTAACACTCACTTAATGAATTACTTGACTTAAAATTAAAATGTTGTAAACCCTTAATAACTCAACTAAGTTAATTAATTGAATTATTTTGGGGTGTTACATATTGGAATTGACTGTATGTATGGTGTGCCTATTCTACTGTGTTTCTTGTTTTATTAATTATTATCTATGTATTGAGACTCACCTATCAAGGCCGTGTTGCCTCGTATGCCTAAGAACCTCACAGTGATGGTGACTAAAGGTGCTTAGAGATCTTTCTTCTAGTGTGGTCGAGTCGGCTCTGATACGTAGCACCGGGGGGATATTTAGTTGTTATTTTCTTTTATATTTGACCTAAGATGTTGTTGATATTCCATCATTGTAATATTTTATCCTCGCATCGGTTGGTGTTATGTATCACATATACCGAAGTTTATTTTGACTAATACCCTGAAGTCTATGATAATTAATAATTTGGAGTTGTATGTAAGGTGTTTTGATTGAATGTAGCACTCTCTTATGGTGCGTGGAACTTCTTGAAAACTCGGATTTTTACTAAATTGGCTAAATAGTATTATATAGAAAGGGGGTGTTACATAGTGGTATCAGAGCACTTCGGTCCGTCCGGCCAAGTTGTCGAGTCTGTTAACCCTCGAGTCTTGGTACTCGTACTAAATCATAATTATGTTGCTGCTTATTACGGTTAATTTTGTTGGTTTGTTCATTAATTGACGTGCCTTGTGACTGAACTGTGTAACTGGTGGTTGTAGCATTGATTTTGTCTGTTCGCGACTGTCGTTGTATTATTAAGATATGTGTGATTAAAAGAGTTCTAACGACGTCAAAGGAGTGAAAGTCGTGACAACGCCTTCGCACTCCGGACTGCGTTAAAAATCTTTTAATGTGGTAGTTATAAATTGAAAGGGAGTAGTACTTGTGACCTTAACTAGTTGGTTGCATGAGTAGGAGGGATTGATCACCCCAATCACTCATTCCCAATGAAAGAGGCGACAATAACTCTTGGTTATTATTAAATTTGGATGCATGCACTAATTTTAATTTGATTGATTGCTTGATTAGCTTGTTAGAATATAGAAAGTAATTTTTATACGACCTAACTGTGGTAAGTATACACTGAACAATATTTGAAGGAGTACTTGTGAATATTGTTAGATTTGATTGACGTGTAACGCCCCAAATTTTATTAGAAATTATTTGGAGTTGATTTGATAAGATTACATTATTTTGATTTATTGTGTGTTTGAGCCATTAAATTAGTTGAATAAATATATTTTTATATTTAAATGTATTTTTATAAGCTATTTGTGATATATGATTGTTATCCATATTTATACTTATTTGTTTTGTTTTTAATAAAATACTAGTGTTTGAGATATCATTTCTTTATAGAAATTATTTTTAAGCTATTGAGATATTAAAATGAGAGTTGTAGTGAAGTTGGGTTTTTTTTAAAATGACTTGGAGGTGGAATTGCACTCATTACTCGCATATACACCCCATTTGCTTGTTAAGCGCACCTTACCACTAAACACAAACCACCTTGCAAACTTTCACCCATGCGGCCCACACGAATGACCCGACCCGCCACGCTTCTTCTTCTTCCTCGCGATGGTCGTAACGAAAACGGCAGGAAAAAACCCTCGCCGCCGTTTCTTCCTCCTCACGCGCTCTCCTCCCTTCTCCATGGTTGAACCCGAAACTTCACTTTCCCACTCAAAAATGGCCACTGAGCATGAATATGGAGTCGGTTTCTTCAATCGTGGTCTCGCTTTCTCGCCTCTCATCACTCACGCACGCCGTAGCAATGGAGAGCTCACAGATTGCCGCGGCCCTCTTCGCTTTCTCTCCTAGACCCAAACGCTCAACCCGGGAGATGCATGTCTCGCCGTAATCTCACTGGCCTTGTTCCATTGGAAGCTTGTTCAAATCTAGATTTGAGTCTTTCTGTTCCGACTTCAACCATCGTCTCGCTTGAGTACTTTTCGATAGGTACTCTTTTCAAAACACAATTGATTAATTAAACGAGCGATTAATTATATTTGATATATTTAGTGTATAACTTTGACCGTCATGGGTTATTCTTGCATAATGGTTCGTGGTTGGAGTATTTGAGTAGCCGGGTTTTCGCTTGAAGCTGTTAGACGAGTTAGAGCGAGTTCGTGAGTTCGGTCGTGAGTTTCGGAACGCCTCGTGAGCTCGTAAGGTTAGAGGATTCTCATTATGTTTATAATAACTTGTAGAATATGTGTTATGTAGGAAATAACCTAGCATGAATTGTTTGTGTGATTTTGATGTTGTTTATATGTTGGTTGATGTATGAGATGCCTAATTTGTTGATATCATGTGCTTGTTATTGGAAAAATATGTGTTGTGAATTATGCATGTTATATGTTGAGGAAATGTTGCCATGAAGAGAAGTTGTGTATATGATAATTTAATGAAATGGATTTAATGTCTATATATGTGTGGTTGTGTGAGAAATAAATTGTTGGAGAGAAAATTAGGTTTGAAGTATTTTGGGTGAGAGTGTTTGATAGGGGGCGCCAAATGCCTAGGCAAATGGCGCCTAGGGGCTGAAATTTCTGGTTGTCATGGTTGTGCAGGGGAGGGGCGCCATTTGCTAGGCAAATTGGCGCCCGCCATCGTGGTTGGTATGTTGTGTTTCGGCCCGGCCGGTATGGCAGGGGCGCCACCTCGAGGAATATGGCGCCTGTGACTAGTGTGTGTGGCGTGTGGGTACTGGAAGGCACGGAACAGGGCGCCAAAATGGGCAGCCCTGCGTGTGTGTGTGCGCCTGTGAATGGCGCGTGCGTATGCCACCGAGCGGCCCTTATGCGCCCGTGAGTGTATGTTGTGTGTGTGTGTGTGTGTGTTATGATAGTGGGGCGCCAAAGTGGCTGCCCTCTGGCGCCTAGGTGTCCAAAATGTGTCTAAGAGATGGTTTAGTCCTCTAAGAATTAATTTAATCTCTTGGCGTGACTAAATAGTCCCTAAGAATTAAATTAATCCTTGGCGTGACAAAATAATCCCTTAGAGTCTAATTAATCCTAATAGGTTAACATAAGTCCCTAAATACTAAATTAATCATAATGTGCCAAAATAATCCTCGAGTATTAAATTAATCTTTGGTGGGTCAAAATAGTCCTTAAGTATAGGAAAGGTCCTTATGGAGTGGTCAGGCCTTTGTGAGAATTAACTTAATAATTGATCAAGTGGTGGTTAACAATTGATGAGGTGGTGGTTAATAATTGATCAAGTGGTGGTTAACAATTGATGAGGTGGTGGTTAATAATTGATCAAGTGGTGGTTAACAATTGATGAGGTGGTGGTTAATAATTGATGTAATGTGCTTATTGCGCTGCGATGCATTGTCATAGTGTCACATAAATCATATGCATTACGCGGTGGTGGCTTCGCCAAACAAGCTTGGTGGGTGGCTTCGCCAACAACAGTGGTTACCCGACGGGTTTTTTGAGGTGGTTATGGATCCACATGCATATTGCACACATGCATACAATCATGCATTCCTTGAATTCTCATTGATGCTTAATTGATCCTTTGTTGTGACTTGTTGGTGTTTCAATTGAATGGTGAATGCTTAATTGCTCGATTGTTGTTACTAGATGTTTTCCGAATATAATGCTTATCTTACTTGTTATTATTTATGTAAAGAGACTCACCCTAGCAATTTTTATGTTGCTCGCTTCTCGTGGCAACGCCAGTGATACCGAGTGAAGGTGTTCAAGCCTTTGGTCGCTCTCGTGTCACCTCCGATTAGTAACACCGTGACGGGATTGTAGTATTGCCATCTTATTTTATGTATTAGACTCGATTTGGATTATTGTAAACTCTAAATGTTTTCGAGGGTTTTAACCCACGTGACTATGATATGTATTTCGCGACTTGATGCGCTTGAATTTTAAATATGTTTTGATAATGTTTTTATTAAATGTAGCACTCTCTTTGAGGTGCGTGGAAAAGTTTTTTGAAAAACTCGATTTTATTAATTGAATTAGTATTATATAGAAGCGGGGTGTTACATTAGTGGTATCGAGCGCGCTCGTCCGTCCGCCAAGTTGTCGAGTTCATAACCCTCGAGTCCTCGTACTGCTTCTAAATCATAATTATGCTGTTGTTTATTACTGTTAACCTTGTTGGTTTGTTTATTTATTGACGTGCCTTGTGACTTATTTGCTGGATTACGATTGAAAGTTATATTGCATTATTAAGGTATATGTGACTGAACTGTGTAATTGGTGGTTGTAGCATTGATTTTGTCTGTTCGCAACTGTTGTTTGTATCATTAAGATGTGTGATTAAAAGAGTTCTAACGACGTCAAAGGAGTGAAAGTCGTGACGACGCCTTCGCACTCTGATCACAAGTAAAATTCTTTTAATGTGGTAGATATAAATTTGAAAGAAAGTAGTTTTTGTGACCTTAATTAGTTGGCTGCATGAGTAAGAGGGACTGATCACCCCAATCACTCATCCCCAATGAAAGAGGCGACAATAACTCATAGTTATTATTAACTTCGGATGCATGCACTAAATTTAATTTGATTGATTGCTTGAGTAGCTTATTAGAATATAGAGAGTACACTTATGCGACCTAAATCTTGGTAAATTATACACTAGACAATAATTGCAGGATTATTCGTTGAATATTGTTGTGCTTGATTGACATTTTTGTTATAGGTTGATTGTTGTTGTGACGTGTCGGGATTTGAGTTGACTAGTACTAAATTGTTTTCAAGATAGTATGCTAGAACGAAATGCTGCGCAATGCTAAATTTTCAATTGTTTCGTGAGCATAATGTGATTTGTCAAAGACTAAATGATTAACTTCTCTTACCTTCTGGGTTATGTTGGAAATCAAATTTTGAACTAATAAGTAGCGTTTATGTGGTTGCATGCTTGAGTGATAGTAAAGTTGAAGTTTGCATATAGTTTCCCTTTTTGACAAAACAATGAGTTTTATGATTTTCAAAAGGAAACAGTACATGGAAAATTTTATGCTATTGGAAAATGAATGTGAGGTCAAGTTAGTGTCGAATTCTGTTTCCAAATGTTCTAAGATTTTATTTCAAAATGTGACATAAATTCAGCTTTTGAACCGATTAGGTTGTGATTTAATGATGTTGAAAAATTAGGAGATTAGACATAAATTGCATGATTAAATGAGTTAAAAATTTTAGACTACGAGAATGTGAGATCGATAATAATTGTCAAGGTTTTAGAAACGAATGTAAACAATTTTAAGTACTTCTTGACTGTGAACTATAATTGTGAAAATTTTGTTCGATTATGACTTAACTTTGACATTGTGGCTGCTATCGCTAGTGTTGACTGTCACTTCTTAAAAATTGTTTTACGTGGGATATAAATTTAATGATGAAAAACCGTGCAACTAGATTTTGTGCACTTGTCTTACTTGATTGGTTTTATTTGCTAAATGTTGACAAGAGTATGTAATTTCATTTGGTTAAACTAATATCAAGTCTTGAATCAAATCAATTGTTTTAAGAAGCATGAGTTGGTTATATTATTTTTGTGATATGAAATCAATTGAATTTGGTAGAATTATATGTCCATGGTATTTTCTAGGGAAGTTGTAAAATCGCATATCGGCCAAATCCCTAGGAATAAAGAGATTGAAGATGAAGCTTACGTGTCTAAATCTTTCGGACGTGTGTGTTTGAATTATTTGCACGATTAGTTATGTTATTTGGTGTTAGGATTATAATTGGTTGATGATTGGACATGCTGAGTTTAGCTTGTTTATAGTTTTAGGCGCATCGACATCGCTTTGACTTTTTTGAAAACTGCATCGCTTTTGGTCGAGTCAAAAATTATGTGGCTGAGTGTTTTTGAAAATAGACGTAAAGCCGGTCGTTTGGCACTAGTTTCATTAAATTCGGAGTTGTGTAACTCCAGTTATGAGTCTCCAAAGTCGAGTCAAATTTTTAGAGTCAATCTGTGGGAAGGTCCAGTTTTTGCAAGTTTTATGTCCACAAACGAACTCCGTTTTATACTCAAAATGCTTTTATTCGGGCGGAAGTTTTGTACCATTTGGTCAAGTTTAAGTCGCTTTAGCGTGAAATGAAATAAGAGGGCGTAATCACAAGTCCAAAACTGCTTGGGTTGTTTCTAAAGACTGCATTTAATTGGCTCATTGTTTTGAAACTTTAAGGATATATTCGTAACTACACATCCGTGGCTTTCCAACAAGTATTTATTTGTCGAGATCCGAGGTCGCTTACTATTTAAATTAATTCGCCAAAGTAGGCGCAAAGTTGCGCAATTTTCTCACTTTGAGTTTAGAAAGAATAATTTGAACGTTGAATAAAATGATTAATTGTAGGATAGGTTAAACTTGAATTTTGTTGTTATGATTGTGTAATTGTTGATGTGAAACATATTGGATATATGATAATTGTTGAGACCGGTATTGTTGTGTTAATTACAGCTTGTTAGTTGTTGGGCCTCCGCCATAATTGTTGTTGTCCCTTTTGTTAGGTAGTCGGGTAGGATTTTGACAACCTACAGATTAGAATACCAAATTGGGGAGTAAGAATATAGGGAAGAGTGTTTGATCTGTTGTGTATACGATAGGACTTGGAGGAGGACAGTTAGAGGGAGTGGATGTTGATTCATGAGTTTAGCGTAGATCTTCGAGGAGGATAGCAATCGCTCAGACAAGATAGTGAAAGAGAAGAGGAGTTCTCGGTTTAGTAGGAAGCCTATGATGTGTCAAGTGGTAAGGGCAAGAGAGAGGAGAATTGGGCAAGAAGCCAAGTGAGGGAGTGGATGTCATTAATTCCTTGTACAACATCTATGTTAACACTATGGCAGCTTATCATATCATTTTTCATACATTTGGGGAAAGCAAAAGCACAATACTTTGTATCTTTGTGAACTAAAAATTAACTGAAAAGGAACACACCTAAACAAAAATAATTCAAAACTTCAAAGACTGACATCAAACAAATTATCCAAAAACAATAAGCAAAATTACATTCGGGGGTCTTTTAAGGTTATTTAAAGTTTCGATTCGCCCTCTAAGTTTGTTTTTCTCATTGAAGTCCTTACAAAATAAATCTATGAATTGCTCTAAAATAAATTTGGAGTTAGATAATTCTAGCTTACCGTTGTTAATCCTCTTACGAAAGGTCGATGTAATTGGAGTTTCTACTCCTCGATTGATCCTCGTAATCCTTTTCGGCGTTATGCCCCGCTTAATTTCAAAAAAAAAAAGCATCATTGAAACTATTGCAAATAAATAGTAGATTTTAGGGGTGGGGATAGCAAATTTTATCTTATCAAACCAAATTAATCATCCTTAGACTCAACTAAATTTTTATGCATCGAAATCATTCGTTAAACTTCAAAGAATGCAGCAAACAGAAAAAACTAGTAAGTAGCAGATTTGATGAAATAAAATAACACAGCAGCAACATTATACAAAGCCGAAAGGGATAACGGAAGTACGAAATGTCGACATGCAACTCTAAGATTTCCGTTGAAGATAACAGAGATAATGAAACCAAATCCCATAAACTACCCGCTGAAGCAATGAGATTCAAAAGAGGAAAAATAAACAAATTTTCACCAATCTAACCCAAACTTGGAAACACATATACAAACAGTTTCACCAATACAGATTTGTTCCAAATCAAGAACCCTAAATATAGATAATCTACTAAATCATAATCCCAAATTAATTTATGAAACCTCATAAACCCTAAATCCCAAAATACAGATAAAACCCAAAATACAAATAAACCCTAAATCTCAAAATACGATAAACCAAAGAGGGAGCGACAGAGAGCACTAAAGAGAAAGAGAACCATACAGGTAGAGAGCACGACACAGAGAGAGAGAGGGACCAAGAAGAGCCACAGGGAGAGCGAGAGAGAGAGAGAGAGAGATGGAGTGGGTAACGACGATGAAGATTGAAGACAGCAAATGATTTCACCAAGGCAACGAGATGAAGATTGAAGAAGAAGGAGCAGCGCTCTGAGAAGAAGAACCGAGAGAGTGAGAGCGCGATTTCCCAAAAAAAAAAAAAAATTTCGCTCATCGGGAATGAGAGGAGAGGGAGCGCGCTTTTGATGGGATAAGTATTTGGTAATTTTTTTTTTGTCAAGGTAAGTATCTATAAAATCTGGCAATATAAATGCGTGACTTTAGAGGTTGGGATAAGTATTTGGTAATTTCGTTCAATATAAACGTTTATAAAAGTTTTCAACTTAATTACAAGTTTGCCACCGCATTTACATTATAAGTCAGGTATTTCAGGGTCTGACTTTAGAGGTGAAATTCTTATCCTGATTTTGCACTAGTGCAAGCTCTCAATAAGTCTTCTAAGGACCGGATAGTCCTCTCGGATTGACCATCAGTCTGAGGATGGTATGCCGAGCTCAAACGCAACTTGGAACCCAACGCCTCTTGCAAACTTTTCCAAAATTCCGAAGTAAACCTTGGATCTCTCATGCGATACAATACTCAAAGGGATTCCATGAAGCTTCACAATGACATTGATATAAATTTCTCGCTAACCTCTAAGACTGGTATGTGATGTTAATAGGAATAAAGTGTGATGACTTTGTCACCTATCAACAATCACCCAAATGGTGTCAAACCTCTTGTTGTCCTCGCGAACCCTTACATAAAGTCCATGGAAATGCCAGTCCCCACTTCCATTCAGAATATGCAACGGTTGCATCAACCCCGCCGCCTCGTGCTCAACCTTTGACTTCGGCAAGTCAAACAAGCATAGACGAAAAACGAGCTACATCCTTCTTCATTCCTTGCCACCGTAATAATTTCTTCAAGTCTTGATACATCTTCGTAGCTCCCGGATGGATACTCAACCGACTTCTCGTGACACTCCTCCAGAATTGCCTTCTTGATCTCCTCATCATCAGGTATACATATCCGACCTCTGAACCTCAACAATCCTTGCGCATCCAACTCAAAATCTTTGTTATCAGCTTGGCCAACGCTCACAAACACATCAACCAACTTCACATCAACCTTCTGTGCTTCCCTTATACTAACCATGAACTCATTGGTGATCTTCAGCATACCCAACTTAACACTCCGAGGTGTTACTTCACATACTAGGCTCAAATCTCTAAACTGTTCAATTAATTCTAGCTCCTTTACCATCATCGATGACATATGCAGAGATTTCCTACTTAGCGCATCAGCTACAACATTGGCCTTCCCTGGGTGATAGTTCAGACCGAAGTCATAGTCCTTCAATAACTCCAACCATCTCCTCTGCCGCATATTCAACTCCTTCTGATCAAACAAGTACTGCAAACTCTTGTGATCACTAAACACTTCGAACCTCGAACCATAAAGGTAATGCCTCCATATCTTTAATGCAAACACTACGGCAGCTAGCTCTAAATCATGAGTGGGGTAATTCTTCTCATGAGTCTTCAGTTGCCTTGAAGCGCACGCCACTACTTTACCTTCTTGCATCAAAGACACACCAAACCTAACTTAGATGCATCACAATAGATCACAAAAGGATCCTCTGGATTAGGCAACGTCAAGATCGGCGACGTTGTCAATCTCCTCTTCAACTCTTGGAAAATCTCTTCGCATCGGTCATCCCATACGAAAGCCCTATCTTTACATGTCAATTGGGTTAATGGCAACGCCAATTTGGAGACACCTCAATGAATCTTCTCGTAGTAACCGGCTAATCCCACGGCTCCTCACTTCGGTGGTCGACTTGGGTGTCTCCCACTTCAACACAAACTTCAATCTTTGAAGGGTCCACCGCAATCCCATTGCCGGAAATCACATGGCCTAGGAAACTCACTTCCTTCAACCAAAACTCACACTTGATAGCTTCGCATACAGCCTTCTTCTCCTTCGTAACCTTCAAAGACTACCCTTAAGTGCTCTCTGCATGCTCTTCCGCGACTTGAGTAGACCAAGATATCGCTCTATGAACACTACCACAAACCGATCTAAGTACTCATGGAAAATACGATTCATATACTCCATGAATACCCCTAGAGCATTAGTGACACCGAATGGCATTACTAAGTACTCGTAGTGTCCATACCGAGTTCTAAAAGCCGCCTTTGGTACGCCTTCGTCCTTCACTTTGATTTGATGGTAGCCCGACCTCAAATCAATCTTGAAAATACCTAAGCACCTACTAATTGATCCATCAAATCGCAATTCTTGGTAGTGGATACTTGTTCTTAATTGTAACCTTGTTCAACCGTCAGTAGTCCACGCACAACCTCATGCTTCCATCTTTCTTCTTCACTAGCAACACAGTGCTCCCCACTGGTGACACGCTTCTGGCCTCACGAATTTCCTTTCTAGCAATTCTTCCAACTGCCTCTTCAAATGATGACTCTGATGCAGACATCCTATAAGGTGCCATAGACACCGGCCTTGTTCCAGAATCAATTCTATGGTGAACTCGATCTCTCTCTCAGTGGCACATCAGAATTTCTTCAGAAACACCTCGGCAAACTCTCTAACCACTTGCAGATCTTCAATCTTGACTTGATTCACTACTGCTAATGACGCCCATAATGCAAACAGAGTAACCCCTTCTCCTAACAACTTGCGCACTTGTCTAGCAGAAGTAAGGCTCGATTCCTTCACCTCAGTGAGCGGTGAAAACTAACCGATCTCTCAAATAAGCAATTGATATGAACATGGTTGTCTACCAACCAATCCATACCAAGGATGACGTCCATTCCCTCTAGTGGTAAACAAATTAAGTTAACAGAGAAGTCCCTGCCGAATACAGTCAGTGGGCACTTCGAACATACCGCAGAGGTAGTCACCAACCCATAGCCGAGTGTCAATGACCATCTCCTTACCAATGAAGACAACACTAAACTCAACCTATTAGCACACATGGCGTAAAATGAAGGAATGAGTTGCGCCAAAGATTCATAATTGCAACTAGAGGAACACCGCTGATATAACACGCACTGCGATTTCGCTTCACTACCTCTGACCCACCTAATGCAAACACTTTCCCACGCCTCTCTCTTCGCTTTTTGGACACTGGGACCGATGTGCCCCATCTCTCCACAATTGAAATAGACTATCTCCTTTCGCCCACACTCAGCAGATAGGTGGCCCTCCTTGCCACACCTATAACACCTCTTCACCTCAGCCTTGCACTCCTTCGCCTT
Source organism: Oxytropis ochrocephala (assembly GCA_020916435.1). Classification (NCBI taxonomy): domain Eukaryota; kingdom Viridiplantae; phylum Streptophyta; class Magnoliopsida; order Fabales; family Fabaceae; genus Oxytropis; species Oxytropis ochrocephala. The sequence goes on from CM037090.1 coordinate 82,626,775, forward strand.
GTGCCTGTGCAATCCACACTTGTAATAGTCAAAGATAGCAGAGCTGCCTCCCTACTAGGCTTTCCTCTCCCTCGCGAATTCCCTTCCTCTACCACCGTAATGGTCATAAGGTTTCCAACTGCATCGAGGTTGAAAAGTCTTCTTATCTTTCCTAGCTCGGCTAGTAGCCACACTATCCTCTTCATAAATTCTACAACTATCCACCAACTCTAAATATACCCTTATCCTTTGATACCCAATTGCCTCGCTTGATCTCAGTGCTTCAAACCGCTTCAAACTTGATACACTTGGAGAACTCTGCAGCTTGGTCCAAAGTGTAATGGGGAAAACTTTATCACTTCGGAAACTTGGCAAAGATACTCCGACACGGCCATGTTACCTTGCTTGAGCTCCAAGAATTCCATCTCTTTCTTTCCTCTCACATCTTCTGGTAAGACTTCCTCATGAACTCTTTCTTAAAATTCTCCCATGTGATCTCCTCCTCTCGCAGCCTTCCAGCCTTGGAAGAACTCCAAGCCACCGGGCGTCGGCTTCTTTCAATGAGCATATGAGTCCCAAACCTCACTTTTTGCTCATCTGCAATCCATCACTCAATATCCTCTCTATTTCTTTCAACCAGTGCAGAGCCCCATCAGATCATACCTCCTCAAGGTAGGAGGATTCTCCTCCGAAAGTAGCGAGCCTACGAGCTCCAAAGATCATCGGCATTCTCACGAGGTCGATTCCCATAGCATTAGCCATCGCTCCAATGCAAAGCCTATAGCAAAGATCATTTCTTCCAAATTTCTTCTAGCAATTCTTACTTCACTGATTACACAATCAAGAACTGGTTTAGAACGAGCCTAAGACTCGAGGCTTAAGACACTTAGACTCAATACTTGGTCGGACAAGACCGAACTTATGCTCTGATACCAACAATGTAACACCCCCTTATCTAATCAATTCGATCTACTAAATTAAAATCAGAGTTTCAAAATTCCACTCAAAGGAGGGCTACATTTGATGATTTAAAAAGGAAAACAGAAATTCAATTAAGATCAAACAGCTGCACAACATTATACTAAACATATAATCATGCGCATCACATCGGCAAAAGGGTCTAAGCCCATAACATAAGGCACCTCGGCCATAACATAAGGCACCTCGCCAAGAAACATCAAGTCATAATACTTAGTAAAAAGTTACAACAAAATGTGATAGTTTTAGTTCAAAAGCTATCTAGCATAAAATACACAAGATAGGCATAAACAAACACTAAAATCTACTCGGCCCCATCCCAGTGTTACACGACCAGAGCAGACACAACCGACTTGAGCTAGGCACAACCATCACTCATGCGTACCTGGAAGTTGCCGACATGAGAAGCAACATAAAAGCAGCTAGGGTGAGTCTCTTAACACAAGTAATATAATGTGAAGATGCTTAAGGTTAGAGATAGCACTAAAGCACCTCGGTTCAGCTAATACAGTCACTCACAGATAGTTCAAATAGCCACAACAATTATCAATCAGCTCAAAAACACATTAAATCATGAAATGTATGCATGTATGCAACCCAACCACAGGGCCATTATGCAATGAGGTACCTCCACCGCCGTATTTAGCCTATCGGCTCTCCGTCGTTACTCCGTCGTTATTTGATATGGAGACCGAAGTCCTACCATATCGAGGCCGAAACCTCCTCCGTCGTAATATGCACATGAACATGTGACTTCATGACAAATGCAATCACACACCAATCAATCATAACGCATGTGAATGCTTACACCGCTGCTCATCGTCGCATTCGCCGCTCTACTCCGCCATTCTACTCCGCCGCTCATACCGACGCCCACACCATCTGACATCATCACAGTGCTAAGGTCGACCCTACTACACCGGTAGAATCACCCTAGGACCTACAACCGACCTCTCAATCACCTCGGCACTCCATGGTGGACTAATTGTCTCACCGAGGACCGCAACGACACTTAGGGACCCAAATGTCACCTAAGGACCAAAATGGACTCTATCGCTCCCTTACTTATGCACATTGGTGCTAGAATAGCACTCACAAGTGGCGTCCCACAACTGCTAGGGGCAACATTGGCACTAACATCACCTCGGCACACTATGTGTGTACCTCGCTAACTACTCCAACTCGGCATTCTACATCACCTCGGCACCTAGCTCAGCTTGGCACCTCGGCATGTTACACTCAAACCCTCACTTCGGTGACATACTCACAACTACGCGCTCCCCTACACTAAAATTGTCTAACTCATGGGATTCACTTCTTGGCATTCCCTGGTTTAGTTCACCCACACTTAGGCATTTGAGCGCTTCACCCTATGACGCTACCTCGGCCCAAGACCTCCTGCTCACTCCTCTACACCCTGGTAACCTTAAGGCGAAACACCTACACTTCGGTTTATGCGTCCCTACCCTCGCTATGGTGTTTAGACACATACTCTCCTCAAACTCACCAACATGACTCTCAACACTAAGACACTCTAGGTGTTGACTTCCTCAACTCCTGGTTTCTCTCACTCTGTCGTGAAGGGTACTCGGTTTACGCTGCAGTAATAAAGGCGCTTAGCTCCCATTTTACTTCTTTCACTGCTTCTTTACTTAAACCCAACATGCAACCCATTTCCAAATTTCACACACACTCACGCACACTCTGGATACTCACCCATTGGCTCTGATCCTCTCCCTAACTCTACATGCAAGCTCATTTTCTTCACACTACACCGATTCACACTGATGCCTCACCATGCAATGCTCTCTTCAGACTCACGTAATCGTAGAGAGTGTTACACTCCTCTCTTTTTCCCAACTGATCCATCATCATACCTCACCACAATTCACAAAGAAGAGCAAAACACAAAGAAACATGTTATGAACAACACACAGAACACACATGCAAGGTGATCAGAACTACTCACACCAAAATACTACCAAGCACAAAACATTACAAGGATTAAAAGAGCCCCCTAACCTGATTATAACCGTAGACACACCCTCTTCACTAGCACTTCTTGGAATCCTTCAAGATTCAGCTCACTCTTCCCTTTTTCACTTGGTTCTCCCTTCGGTTCTCTTCCCTCTCTCTAAGCCTCACTTCTCTCTACTTTCTTAATTTGGTAACTTTGACTATTTTTGGAGCAATGTCAATGGTCTCCTACGAAGGCACCATTTAACATTTCCTAAGGGACTTGCCTTGGCCTTATTAGGCCGTGGGCTTCTTCTACCCACACCCTTTCCCAACTTAGACATTTTCCTAAAGAGTAACACATGCTTAATGTTCACTTAATGAATTACTTGACTTAAAAGTAAAATGTTGCAAACCCTTAATAACTCAACTAAGTTAATTTAATTGAATTATTTTGGGGTGTTACAGTGGTGAGTGTTTAAGTTTAAATGTCCATGATAGTTAGATTTTAGAGGACAGAAATATTCTAAGTGGGGGAGAGTTGTAACGCCCCAAATTTTATTAGAAATTATTTGGAGTTGATTTGATAAGATTACCTTATTTTGATTTATTGTGTGGTTGAGCCATTAAATTAGTTGAATAAATATATTTTTATATTTAAATGTATTTTTATAAGCTATTTGTGATATATGATTGTTATTCATATTTATACTTATTTATTTTGTTTTTATAAAATATTAGTGTTTGAGATATTATTTCCTTAGAACATTATTTTAAGCTATTGAGGTATTAAAATAAGAGTTGTAGTGAAATTGGGGGTTTTAAAATGATTTAGAGGTGAATTTCTACTCTTTTACTCGCATACAACCCCTCCCTTGATGCTTACACCCCCCTGTTTTCCAGCCCAATTGACCGAACCGGCCCACTTCCTTCTTCTTCTTCTCCGCGACGCAAATGCAGACGCGGAAAAGAACAAAACCCTCACGCCGCTCTTTCCTTCCACGCTGCTCCCTTCCTCCTCCACGATCGAACCCCCAAACTTCACCTTCCCACACGAAATCCACCGCTGATTCCGACCGACTGCTCCTTCAACCGTGGTTCCGCTTCTACACGCAGCGATCCTAACCGCGAACAGAGACTTTCGAAATGGCAGAATCGCGCGTTATCAACCGAGCCGCTGAGGAACCGCATGCGTGATTGATAAGCTTGGGAATATCTTCAATGAGCAAGCGTTGGTTGAAGCGTTGTTAGGAAGAAGCTTCCGAAGGAGTTTGGGCATATTAAGGGTTTAAAAGACATGATCACGGTTCGCTTTCTTCAATTACCTGCTCGTATGATGGGGCCAAGTTTCATGTCCTATCGCGGGGCTTGAATTCAATGGAAAGTATAGGTTTTTCGCTTTGAGGAATTAGGAGCTGCTGGAATTCTGTTTTGGGAGTATTTGAGTAGCTTGGTTTTCGGTTTTGGAGCGGTTGGACGAGTTAGGAGCGAGTTCGTGAAGTTCGGTCGTGAGTTTCAAACGCCTCGAAAGAGTTCGTAAGGTATGGGGCTCTCTTTCATGGTTAATAATTTATAAAACATGAAAACATAGGATTAGGTGTTAGGAGTGATTATTTGGTTGATTTAATAATGTGTTTGAATGACTTACTTGAGCAATTGAATGAATAGGTGATTATATTGATTGTTGTATGGAGTCTGAGTTGTTATTGGATTGATTATTGATATTAAGGTGTTATAGCATGATTATAATGAAAAACAATAGGAAGAATTAGGATGATGGCTAGGTGTTTGGTGATATGTTTGAATAATTTTCTTTATGGTGTTGTTATTATATGTGATGTGTTCTTGATTGGGTTTCGAACGTATTGGTAGATGTTAATTATATCAAGGTGATTAATTGTCAATTCAACATAATTTAAATAGGAGAAAGTATGTGCTTACTAGGTGTGCAAAGGTGTCCAGGTGTGGGTTCAAATAGTCCCTAAGTGCTAAAATAATCCTTATGGTGCTAAAATGGTCCTTAGGTGTGGGTTTAGTCCTTGATGTGACTTGTAGTTCAATAAGGAGGTGTGTTGTGTTTTGGTGACGATAAAGCGATGAGTGGGCTTCGGCCCAAAGCGATGTGTAGGCTCCGGCCAAATATTGTGATTGGAGTTGAGTTGCGAAGTGAAAAGTGATGAGTAATAATTGTTGTAGTAAATGTATTGTGTTGTGATGCATTGTCATGATGTCACATAAATCATGCATATTCGGGCCGACGATGGGCTTCGCCAAAGTGACGTGGGCTTCGCCAAAGTGACGAGGGCTTCGCCAAAGTGACGTGGGCTTCGCCAAAGTGACGAGGGCTTCGGCGAAAGTGACGTGTGCCCTCGAGGCAAAAAGCGATGATGATGGATCCACATGCATATTGCATATCATACATTGCATACATTCTGTTGATTGCTTGGGTGTTCGTAATTAATGGTATATTTGGTATAACTATATATTTCTGACGTAACTGTGTTTGGTGTGATTGTATTAACGGTGTATTGGAATTGACTGTATGTATGGTGTGCCTATTCTACTGTGTTTCTTGTTTTATTAATTATTATCTATGTGTTGAGACTCACCCTACTGCGTCGTGTTTCCTCGTATACCGGCAACCTGCAGGTGATGGTGACTAAAGGTGCTTAGAGATCTTTCTTCTAGTGTGGTCGAGTCGGCTCTGATACGTAGCACCGGGGGGATATTTAGTTGTTATTTTCTTTTATATTTGACCTAAGATGTTAAGTTGATATTCCACTACTGTAATATTTTATCCTCAGACTGGTTGGTGTTATGTATCACATACACTGAAGTTTATTTTGACTAATACCCTGAAGTCTATAATAATTAATAATTTGGAGTTGTATGTAAGGTGTTTTGATTAAATGTAGCACTCTCTTATGGTGCGTGGAACTTCTTGAAAACTCTGATTTTTACTAAATTGGCTAAATAGTAGTATATAGAAAGGGGGTGTTACATCTTGAATTAGTTCTGAATGGTTGTTTATGCTGCAGTGCTAGGTTGACATGGCCAGAAGAGTTGATGCTGCTCTTGCTGAGGCTTTGCAAGCCATAGCACAGGTTATGGGGACTCAGCAGAATACTGAGACCCGTAGTCTGGCAACATTCCAGAGAGAGAACCCTCCTACCTTCAAGGGAAGGTACAACCCAGATGGTGCACTGGCTTGGCTGAAGGAGATTGAGAGGATCTTCCGGGTGATTAGCTGCAATGATGAGCAGAAAGTCAGGTATGGTACACACACTCTAGCTGAGGAGGCTGATGACTGGTGGTTGGAGACCAGGGAGAGGTTAGGGGTTGCGCACGAGGAGGTTACTTGGGGCAGTATTCAAGGGAATTCTTGAGGAAGTATTTTCCGAGGATGTCGGGGAAGAAGCGGTGGAGTTCCTCGAAATGAGGCAGGGGAGTATGTCTATTTCTCGAGTATGCCGCCAAGTTCATCGAATCGCTAAGTTCTACCCCATTATGCTCGAAGTTGGTCTTTGAATTCTCAAAGTGCATTAAATTTGAGAATGGATCGAGAGCCGATATCAAACAGCGATAAGGTATCAAAAGATTAGAGTATTTGCCGATTTGGTTGATCGCCAGCAGGATTTATGAGGAGGATAAAGAATGCCCGCCTAGTGGTCATGAGAGACCGTAGGGTAAATTCCGCATGTGGTAAGCCATATGAGACATCCGCTGATAGGGGTAAACAGAGGTATGCTGGTGGTAGCAAGTATGCTGGTGGTAGCAGGTCTGCTGAGGGTAAGAGGTCTGCTGAGGGCAAGAAGCCTAGTGGGGGAGATGCTCTTGCTGATATTGTGTGTTTCAAGTGTGGCAAGCCGGGTCACAAGAGTTTTGAGTGCAAGGCTGGGGTAAGAGTATGTTTCCGTTGTGGGAAAGAAGGTCACATGGCATCTGATTGTGATCGTAAGGAGGCTGTGTGTTTCAACTGTGGTGAAGCTGGTCACTTTAGCTCCAAGTGCACTAAACCAAAGAAGGTGAGGTCCACTGGGAGAGTTTTTGCACTAGCAGGTTCAGAGGGACCTAATGAGATTAGAGGTACTTGCTTTATTTATGGCACACCTTTAGTTGCTATTGTTGACACGGGTGCTACACACTCTTTTATTGCTTCTGTCTGTGCTAAAAAATTGAATTTAGTCTTGTCTACTATGGAGAGGGGGATGGTTATCGACACTCCAGCTAAGGGTTCGGTAACTACTTCTCTAATGTGTGCTAGGTGTCCTCTGTCAGTCTTCGGTAGAGATTTTCTGGTTGATCTTATCTGTTTGCCTTTGGGTGGGTTGGATGTGATTCTGGGTATGTACTGGTTAGTAGATAACCATGTACACATCAACTATTTCAACAAGTCTGTTAGGTTCCTTCCTCCAGCAGAGGAAGAGTCTGTTTTGTTGTCTGCCGGTCATTTGCATGAGGTGATGAAAGAGGGTGGTCAGCTGTTTGCTTTGATGGCGTCTATGTCTGCTGAGAACCAGGCTGTAGTTGATGGGTTGCAGGTGGTGTGTGAGTTCCCGAAAGTATTCCCTGATGAGATTCCTAGTGTTCCACCAGAGAGGGAAGTTGAGTTCGGGATTGAGCTTATTCCTGGTACTAAGCCTGTGTCTATGGCACCGTACCGGATGTCAGCTTCTGAGTTGTCGGAACTAAAGAAGCAGTTGGAAGAGTTACTTGAGAAGAAGTTTGTGAGGCCTAGTGTGTCACCATGGGGAGCTCCAGTTCTGTTAGTGAAGAAGAAGGATGGAAGTATGCGTCTGTGTGTGGATTACAGGCAATTGAACAAGGTAACTATTAAAAATAAGTATCCTCTCCCGAGGATTGATGATTTGATGGACCAGCTGGTGGGTGCTAAGGTTTTTAGCAAGGTTGATTTGAGGTCAGGTTATCATCAGATAAAGGTGAAAGATGAAGACATCCAGAAGACAGTATTCAGAACGAGGTATGGGCACTATGAGTACTCTGTAATCCCTTTTGGTGTCACTAATGCACCAGGGGTGTTTATGGAGTACATGAACCGAATCTTCCATAGCTACTTGGATCGGTTTGTGGTTGTTTTTATTGATGATAATCTGGTGTACTCCAAGTCTGAGGAGGAGCATGCAGAGCACTTGAGATTGGTGCTAGAAGTGTTGAAAGAGAAGAAGTTGTATGCCAAGTTGTCAAAGTGTGAGTTCTGGCTGAAAGAGGTAGCTTCTTGGGTCACATTATTTCTGGTGATGGTATAGCTGTGGACCCAGCTAAGGTTGATGCAGTGTTGCAGTGGGATAGCCCAAAGTCTGTGACTGAGATCAGGAGTTTCTTGGGGTTGGCTGGTTACTAGAGGAGGTTTATTGAGGGGTTCTCTAAGCTAGCCCTTCCGTTGACCCAATTGACCTGTAAGGGAAGAGCTTTTGTGTGGGATGCAAAGTGTGAAGAGAGCTTCAATGAGTTGAAGAGGAGGTTGACAACATCTCCAGTGTTAGTGTTGCTCATGCTTGATCAACCTTTTGTTGTATAACGTGATGCTTCCAAGATGGGTTTGGGAGGTGTTTTGATGCAGGATGGGAAGGTAGTTGCTTATGCGCCCGTGCATACTTGAGGACACATGAGAAGAACTACCCTACTCATGATTTGGAGTTGGCTGCTATTGTTTTTGTGTTGAAGATTTGGAGACACTGCTTGTATGGCACTAGATTCGAGGTATTCAGCGATCACAAGAGTTTGAGATACTTGTTTGACCAGAAGGAGCTGAATATGAGGCAGAGGCGTTGGCTAGAGCTGCTGAAGGATTATGATTTCGGCTTGAACTATCACCCCGACAAAGCTAATGTCGTGGCTGATGCTTTAAGTCGGAAAACTTTACATATGTCAGCTATGATGGTGAAGAAATTGGAGTTGATTGAGCAATTCCGTGATTTGAGTCTGGTTTGTGAGGTGACACCACAGAGTGTCAGATTGGGTATGCTGAGGATTGGGAATGACTTCTTGGTTAGTATCAGAGACGCCTAGAAGTTGGATGTGAAGCTGGTTGATTTGTTGGTTGCTGGTGACCAAGTTGTGGATGGTGACTTCAGATTGGATTCCCAGGGTGTGTTGAGATTCAGGGACAGAATTTGTGTTCCTGATGATGTTGAGTTGAAGAAAATGATACTTGAGGAGAGCCATAGGAGTAAGCTAAGTATCCATCCGGGTGCTATGAAAATGTATCATGATTTGAAGAAACTGTTTTGGTGGCCTGGTATGAAGAAGGATGTCGCGCAGTTTGTATATGCATGTTTGACTTGCCAGAAGTCAAAGATTGAGCACTAGAAACCTGCGGGGCTGATGCAACCTTTAGAGATTCCGGAATGGAAATGGGATAGCATTTCCATGGACTTTGTGACTGGGTTGCCAAACACTGTGAGAGGGTTTGACTCTATTTGGGTGATTGTGGATAGGTTGACCAAGTCTGCTCATTTTATTCCTATCAACATCACCTATCCTGTGCCGAAGTTGGCTAAGATTTATATTCAGGTGGTCGTGAAGCTGCATGGGGTTCCGAAGAGTATTGTGTCAGATAGAGACCCGAGGTTTACATCTGAGTTTTGGGGGAGCTTGCAAGAAGCATTGGGGTCTAGATTGAGGTTGAGTTCAGCTTATCATCCTCAGACGGATGGACAGACAGAGAGAACCATCCAGTCCTTGGAGGATCTTCTGAGAGCTTGTGTGCTAGAACAGGGAGGTGCATGGGATACACATCTTCCACTGATTGAGTTTACTTATAATAACAGCTACCATTCGAGTATAGGAATGGCTCCATTCGAGGCATTGTATGGTCGGAGGTGTAGGACCCCGTTATGTTGGCATGAGTCTGGTGAGAATGTTGTTCTTGGACCAGAATTGGTTAGGGAGACTACAGAGAAGGTAAAGATGATCAGGGAGAAAATGAAAGAGTCCCAGAGTCGACAGAAAAGTTATCATGATAGGAGGACAAAGGACTTGGAATTTCAGACTGGTGAGCATGTATTCCTAAGGCGGTCACGCTATGACAGTGTGTTGGCGTGCAATCGAAGGCAAAGAAGTTGACTCTAGATTCATTGGACCGCACTCAAATCACCGAGAGGTGGGGGAAGGTTGCTTATAGGGTGGCTCGCCACCTAATCTTCGAACTTGCACGATGTATTCCACGTGTCACGCCTTCTAAGTATATTCCGCACTGCCTCATGTGATTCACATGGATGATGTAGAGGTACGTGAGAACCTCACTGTGGAGACTATGGCAGTGAGGATTGATGATAGAGAGGTGAAGGTGTTGAGAGGGAAGGACATTGCCTTTGTCAAGGTAGTGTGGTTGGGAGCCGCCGGTGAGAGCATAACTCGGGAGCCGGGAGAGCGTGATGAGGAGTCCTACCTGCAGCTTTTTGACTCACGTATGAATTTCGAGGACGAAATTTCCTAAGTGGGGAAGAGTTGTAACACCCTAAATGATTTAATCAAGTAATTGATTAAATTATTTAACGTGTTGCACTATTTTAATAATATTAAGTTATAATATGGTATTTTATAAATAGTATTTTATTTGATTGAAGGGAGTGGTATTGGAAATACCGGAACTGTAAGGATTGGCCCAGGAGCCCAAGCCCAATGACTTAGGCTCCTTGGAGTGATGCAATTCGCATCATTGTGCAAAGAAAGAAAGAAACGAATAGAGAGAAAGAAAGGAGAAGAGAGATGGGCGCTAAAACCCTAGAGAAAGAGAGAGATAGCTTCGCACCAAGCAAGGGAGGGAGAAGAAGACTCTTGTTGCTGTGGTTATTGTACGTGACTCAGGGATAAGGAAATTCTACGGTTAATTTAAGGTAAGGGGAGTCTCACTCTATAATAGAGAGTATAATAGGGTGTATGTAGATTATAGGGTCTCTAATGTTGTTAATTGGGATTGAATTTGATTATTGTATGTTTGATTTTGATGGATTGAATTGAATTGAGCATGAAAATCGATTTAGGGCTTATGTTAGGGTTCGTAATATGTGATTTTGTGTTTTGAGATGCATTTGATGATTTGAACATGCAATTGGGTGATAAATTATGAAATTGGAAGTGTTAGAGTGATTATAGGATGAATTGATTTATGAAAATTTGAGAAAATTGGGATTTTGGGGTATGGGCGCCAAGGTGCTAGGATTTGGCGCCTGGTAATCGTAGCGAGGAGTGGGTGTGAGTGTGTCATCGCTAGGGCGCCACATTGCTGGGAAAATGGCGCCCGTGTACTGTTCATGTGCTGGAAATGTGTTGGTCTTTGGGTTAGTCACTTTGCCAGGCGCCACATTGCTTTGAAAATGGCGCCCGGCACTTTGCTCATGTCTTTGGGTTGTGTTTTGTGCAGGAATGTCACTGGCTTGGGCGCCAAGTTGCTGGGAAAATGGCGCCCAGTGTACTGTTTGTGGTGTGTGTGTGTGTGTGTGCGCGATGTGGGCGCCAATGCCGCCCGTGGTGCCCGTAATGGCGCTGTGTCACCGCTTCATGTATCAGGTGTGTCTTGTGTGTCTAGGTGCAGGCGCCAAAAGTGGCCGCCAATGCGCCGGGTGTGTGTGTGCCAAGCAAGTGGCGCAAATGGCTGCCTGCGGCGCTGCTTTAGCGCCAGGTGAGTAGGTGCGTGGGTGTCTAAGGCATGGGCGCCATTTTGGCTGCCCATGGCGCCTAGGGTGGCGCCAGAATGTGTGTGCGTGTGTGTGGGTGTATGTGGCGCAAAGACAGGCGCCAATTGGCTGCCACTGCGCTGTGGTCGCTCGTGTTCAGGCAGTGGCGCCAAAAGTGCTTTGCAGGCGCCAGGCATGCGCTGGTTCGAGACCGTGGTCTCGGTTTGTGTCTAAGACCGTGTTGCTCGTGGGGCGCCAGACAGCTAGGAAAGTGGCGCCAAAGGGTCGTGTTGCCACGCAGAGGCGCCAAATTGCCGAGTTTTTGGCGCCTGGTGCTGTGTTGCACAGGGTGGCGCCAGATTGTGGGAGAAATGGCGCCTGGGGCTGCCTTGTGTCTAAGTGTATGCTGTTTTGGTCCCTAGGTGACAGTTTGGTCCTAAGGGTGTGGTTTTGGTCCCTAGGTGTTGTTTTGGTCCCTAGGTTCCAGTTTGGTCCAAAAGGTGTGTTTTAGGTCCCTAAGTGTTGAATTGGTCCTAAAGGGTGTTTTAGGTCCCTGAGTGAGGATTTAGTCCTCTAGTTGTGTTTAGTCCTTGGGACATGAATAATGATGAGCTAGTGAATAAATGTAATAATGATGATGTCATGGGGGCATGGGCCATGGGGGCCAGGCCGTGGGGCCAGAGTCATGGGGACTCAATTTATTGATGAAATTGATGAATGGTGGGCTGCGGTCTTGGTGTATAAATAATTGTGATGATGTGTGTTCATGAGTCACATGCATACATTCGGCTGCGGTCTGGTGTTTTATTTCGGCTGCGGTCGCGACGTATAATGAGTGATGATGAGGCCATGGGGGCCAATGGTACCACATGCATCTTTGCATTACATTGCATCCATTCTTATAAATGATATTGAACAGATTGTGATGGTTGTGATTGATTGATGTAACATCCTGCATCGCTTCTTGAATCGCTGATCGCTTCACGAACCAACACGAGTCTTTTCAAAGATGCTTTGTCCTCACTTGCATGCTTTCCGGAAAACTTCCCAGAAGGTCACCCATCCCACTACTACTCCAAGCCAAGCACGCTTAACTATGGAGTTCTTCTGGGATGGGCTCCCGAAAAGAAGATGCATCTTGTTGGTATAGGTAGTCCAAATCAATTCTTTTAAGCCTTCCTTCAATCAGCATACCCCATACCGCACACGGCCTCGTGATCCTCTCATTCCGGTGCGTATTCGGTTCATTCACGCGCCTTCGCTTTGAAGTCGCCAGCCTCTCTTTGCCATGCCACCTTTTTATGCACCCGGCGATCACTCCCGCCCTCGCCGGCCCCGGATGTCACATGCCCACGGCTTTCCGCTTGGTTCGCCCTCGAACCACACCGTCTCGAGAGAGGTCTGCAACGCTCGATACCACTAATGTAACACCCCTTCTATATAATACTAATTCAATTAATAAAATCAGAGTTTTTCAATAACTTTTCCACGCACCTCAAAGAGAGTGCTACATTTAATAAAAACATTATCAAAACATATTTAAAATTCAAACGCATCAAGTGCGCGAAATACATATCATAGTCATGTGGGTTAAAACCCTCAAAACCTGTTTAGAATTTACAATAATCCAAATCAGTCTAATACATAAAATAAGATGGCAATACTACAATCCCCGCCCCCCGGTGTTACTAATCGTAGTCGACACAGCATTTACCCAAAAGGCTTGAACACCTTCACTCAGTATCACCTGGCGTTGCCACGAGAGCAGGCAACATAAAAATTGCTAGGGTGAGTCTCTTTACATAAATAATAACAAGTAAGATAAGCATTATATTCGGAAAACATCTAGTAACAACAATCCAGAGCAATTAAGCATTCACCATTCAATTAGAACATCAACAAGTCACAACAAGGATTAATTGAGCATCAATGAGAATCCAAGGGATGCATGATTGAATGCATGTATTCAATATGCATGTGGATCCATACTCACCTCAAAACCCCGTCGGGTAACTCATCAACTGCTTGGCCGGCCACTCATCAATCGTTTGTCGGGCCACTCATCAACCGCTTGGCCGAAGCCATGCATATGTTATATGTGACATTATGACAATGCAATCACACCGCAATAAGCACATTACATCCATTATTAACCACCACCTCATCAATTGTTAACCACCACCTCATCAATTGTTGGCCACCACCTCATCAATTGTTAACCACCTCATCAATTGTTAAGTTACTTCTTACTTAAAAGCCCAACCACTCCATAAGGACCCTTTTCTACACTTAGGGACTATTTTGACCTCCAAGGATTAATTTTATACTCAAGGGATTATTTTGTCACGTTATGATTAATTTAGTATTTAGGGACCTTTATTAACCTATTAGGATTAATTGGACTCTAAGGGACTATTTTGTCACGCCAAGGATTAATTAATTCTTAGGGACCATTTAGTCACGCCAAGGATTAAATTAATTCTTAGGGACTAATTTGTCACTTTGGACACAATTTGGGCACCAAGGCACCAAAAGGGCAGCCAAAATGGCGCCCCATACCTTGACACACCAGCCACCACGCGTGCACAAAAGTAAGACACACATACTAGCACAGGGCGCCAAGTTGCTAGTAAACTGGCGCCCCCCCTGCACCGGCCCACCCTTGCGCGCACACAGCACATACTCACGCACCGGGTGCCTAAATGCCTAGCATTTGGCGCCCCACACCACCCAGACACGAGCACAGCCACACAGGCGCGCACACACTTGGTCACTGGAGCCAGATTCCTAGGGAATTGGCGCCCCCACCTGCCAGAACCACCCAAACCGAACACAAGGCACCAAAACAGAATACTGGGCGCCACTTTGCCTAGCAAATGGCGCCCTGCCCAACACAACACAGTTTCTAGCACATAGTCACCCCACCAGGCGCCAGATTCCTAGAGAATTGGCGCCCTACACTATATTCCAGCCACACACGCAGCCTGGCGCCAGATTGCCCAGCAATTGGCGCCCCCTCCTCACTTGCACGCACGCACGCCCATAATCCAGCAACCAGGCGCCAATTGCCAAGACATTTGGCGCCCCCCTTCCAACACTCACACTCAAAACACTTCAAAACCTAATTTCTATTCAACAATCCAATTATCACCTTAACAATCATTCATTTAAACATTAAATTAACATTTTTAGTTCATCATATTCACCCACTTCTCTTCATGGCAACATTTTCTCAAACATATAGCATACATAATTCACAACTCACATTTTCCAATAATTAGCAATATGAAATCACCAAATCAAGCATTACACACAACAACCAACATATAATCAACATAAGCTCACACCATCAAGTCAATCCTAGAGCTATCCACACACAATACATATCATACTAATTATTATAAACATAAATGAGAATCCCCTAACCTTGCTTAAGCTTGAACCTTCAAACCAACACCAAGAACCACAAGAATGGAGTATCTCTACCTTTCCTAGTTGCTGGAAAAACGTGACCCTCCTACTCCTTGGGGTAAAACGCAATAATCAACAAAAATGGAGGAATAAGACACTAGAACTTAAGGGAAATGGAACAAAGAGAAGAAATGAGGAAGATTGGGACTAGAAACCTACTTACCAAACCACATCCAAGCAAGCTTCCTTCTTCCCTCTTCCTCCCTCATGCTGCACTACCCTTCTCTCTCTCTCTCTATTTCTTTTCTTCCTTTCATGCGTTTCTTTTCTTCTCCCTGCCGTAAGCTTCCTTCTTCTCTCAATTCTATTCCTTTTAATCCTCATTTAACCCTAGGCCCACTCAATTTGGGCCCTATTACTTACACCTCCTTTTTACTACCACCACTCCTAATACTTAAACACCTCCTAACTAATAGAAATAGATCCTAACTTGATTATTCTACTTAATTGCAGTAGACCCCTCATTTATTTACTACACCTCACTCTTTAATTTAATTGATTACCTTATTATTATTTAAATATGGCCAACTAACATATTACTTAATTAAATTAGTCATCACTTAATTAAGTAAATTAAATAATCACCTAAATAAATTAGTTAAATACTCACCTAATTAATTTTGGGGTGTTACAACATGTGACATCCGGGGCCGACGAGGGCGGGGAGTGATCGCCAGTGCATAAAAAGGTGGCATGGCAAAGAGAGGCTCCTGGCAGCTTCAAAGCGAAGGGGCGCGTGAATGAACCGAATACGCACCGGAATGAGAGGGATCCTGAGGCTGTGCAGGTATGGGACTGTACAGTTGAAGGAAGGCTTAAAAGAATTGATTTGGACTACCTATACCAACAAGATGCATCTTCTTTTTTTGCCCATCCCATCCCATAAGAACTCCATAGTTAAGCGTGCTTGGCTTGGAGTAGTAGTGGGATGGGTGACCTTCTGGGAAGTTTTCCGGAAAGCATGCAAGTGAGGACAAAGCATGCTGAAAAGACTCGTGTTGGTTCGTGGGGCGATCAACAGCAGCTCAAGCGATGCGGGATGTTACAAATGGTATCAGAGCAGTTTGGTCCGTCCGGCCAAGTTGTCGAGTCTGTTAACCCTCGAGTCCCGGTACTCGTTCTAAATCATAATTATGTTGTTTGCTTATTATCGTTAACTTTGTTGGTTTGTTCATTCATTGACGTGCCTTGTGGTGACCGAACTGTAAATCGTGGTTGTAGTATTGATTTTGTCTGCTCGCAAATCGTTGTTTGCATCATTAGGATATGTGTGATTAAAAGAGTTCTAACGACGCCAAAGGAGTGAAAGTCGTGACGACGCCGCACTCGGATCACAAGTTAAAAATCTTTTAATGTGGTAGTTATAAATTGAAAGAGAGTAGTTTTTGTGACCTTAATTAGTTGGTTGCATGAGTAGGAGGGATTGATCACCCCAATCACTCATTCCCAATGAAAGAGGCGACAATAACTCATCGTTATTATTAAATTTGGATGCATGCACTAATTTTAAATTGATGGACTGCTTGATTAGCTTGCTAGAATATAGGGAGTACTTTTATACGACCAAATCTTGGTAAATTATACACTAGACAATATTTGCAGTATTATTTGTTGATTAATTGTTGCGCTTGATTGACATTTCTGCTATAGGTTGGTTGTTGCTGTGATGTATAGGAATTTTTGTTGACCTGTGCTTAATTGTCTCGAAGTTAGTGTGCTAAAAAGAAATGTGGTGGAATACTATATTTTCACTAACTCAATGAAAGTTGCATAACTTGAAGTTTTGACATTGTCTGTGTTTCAATTTGGCTTGTTTCGTGAGCATAATACGATTTGTCAAAGACTAAATGACTAACTTCTCTTACCTTCTGGGTTATGTTGGAAATCAAATTTTGAACTACTAAGTAGCGTTTATGTGGTTGCATGCTTGAGTGATAGTAAAGTTGAAGTTTGCATATAGTTTCCCTTTTTGACAAAACGATGAGTTTTATGATTTTCGAAAGGAAACAGTACTTGGAAAATTTTATGCTATTGGAAAATGAACGCGGGGTCAAGTTATTGTCGAATCCTGTTTCCAAAATGTTCTAAGATTTTATTTCAAAATGTGACATAAATTCAGCTTTTGAACCGATTAGGTTGTGATTTGATGATGTTGAAAAATTAGGAGATTAGACATAAATTGCATGATTAAATGAGTTAAAAATTTTAGACTACGAGAATGTGAGACCGATAATAATGGTCAAGGTTTCAGAAACAAATGTAAACAATTTTAAGTACTTCTTGACTGTGAACTATAATTGTGAAAATTTTGTTCGATTATGACTTAACTTTGACATTGTGGCTGCTATCGCTAGTGTTGACTGTCACTTCTTAAAAATTGTTTTACGTAGGATATGAATTTAATGATGAAAAACCGTGCAACTAGATTTTTGTGCACTTGTCGTACTTGATTGGTTTTCTTTGCTAAATGTTGACAAGAGTATGTAATTTCATTTGGTTAAACTAATATCAAGTCTTGAATCAAAGCAATTGTTTTAAGAAGCATGAGTTGGTTATATTATTTTTGTGATATGAAATCAATTGAATTTGGTAGAATTATATGTCCATGGTATTTTCTAGGGAAGTTGTAAAATCGCATATTGGCCGAATCCCTAGGAATAAAGAGATTGAAAATGAAGCTTACGTGTTTAATCTTTTCGGAATTGTGTGTTTAAATTATTTGCATGACTGGTTATGCTTATTTGGTGTTTGAATGAAATGCATGAGTATGTGATAACTATAATCGGTTTTGGTGATTTATAATGGTGAGTTTTATTTGCGTATGATTTATGTGCGTTACTAGATGCTGTTACAGTCTTATAGAAACTGGTATTATTTGGTCAATTGAAAAATTAGGTGGTTTGTTATTTCGAAGACTTGATTGAATGCTTGTTAATTTGCCGCTGATTGGGTTGAATTTGGAGTTATAGAACTCAAGTTATAGGTGAAACAAGTTTGGTTAAAATTCTGGAAAACAATCTGGACACTGTTTCAGTCTTTTGAAAACTGGTACTGTTTGGTTGAGTCAAAAATTATGTGGCTGAGTGTTTTCGAAAATAGACTTAAAGCCGGTCGTTTTGGCACTAGTTTCATTAAATTCGAGTTGTGTTAGCCCAGGTTATGAGTCTCCAAAGCCGAGCCAATTTTTTTGAGTCAATCTGTGGGTAGGTTCGGTGTTTGCAAGTTTTATGCCTCCAAACGAACTCCGTTTTGAACGATTCTCTTTCCATTAGAAACTACACTCAAAGTGTTTTTATTCGGGCTAAAGTTTTGTCCCATTTGGTCAAGTTTAAGTCAGTTTAACGTGAAATGAAGTAGGAGGACAGAATCTGTCAAGTCTAGGGACTGTTCGGGTTTCTTCTAAAAACTGTACCAATTGGCTCATTGTTTTGAAACTTTAATGATGTATTAAGAAATTACACATCTGTGGCTTTCCAACAAGTATTTATTTGTCGAAATCCGGGGTCGTTTACTATTTTAACTAATTCGCCAAAGTAGACACATAGTTGCAGAATTTTCTGCACCTGAGTTTAAAAAGAATAATCAGAACGTGGAATGAAATGATTAATTGTAGAATAGGTCGAACTTGAATTTTGTTATTATGATCGTGTTAATTGTTGATGTGAATGATGTTAGAGATACGATAACTTGTTGGGATTGGTATTGTTGTGTTAATTACGGTTGTTAGGGTTGTTGGGCCCCTGGCCATAATTGTTGTTGTCTCTTGTGTTGGGTGGTCGGGTAGGATTTTGACAACCTACAGGTTAGAATACCTAATTGGGGAGTAAGAGTGTAGGGAGAGTGTGTGATCTGTTGCGTGTACGATAGGACTCGGATGATAACGGTTAGCGGAGATAAGAAGAGTGGGTGTTGATTTCATGAGTTAGCGTAGATTTTCGAGGGGGATAGCAATCGTTCATATAAGATAGTGCAGGGAGAGGAGAGTTCGGGCAAAGAGCCAAGTGGGGGAGACGCTACTGTGGGAATTGTGTGTCATTCTTGAACCTGTAGTGGCAATTTATGCTTAGAATGAAAGTACACAGTTATGTAACCTAAGCGGTGGAGTCAATATATTAGGTTGAGACCCATGAGGAGAAATAGACGCACACGTAGTATTTCACAAACCAAAGAATAGAACTTTGAAAGGGTCGCAGGTGGATGTACCGGGGTTAACATTAGGATTTAAATCGTGTAAGTTTTCGAAGAGATTAAGTGCGAACTAGATTCATCTTGTTGTTGAGATTAGCGTGATTTTCGAGGACGAAAATATTCTAAGTGGGGGAGAGTTGTAACACCCCAAAATTAATTAGGTGAGTATTTAACTAATTTATTTAGGTGATTATTTAATTTACTTAATTAAGTGATGACTAATTTAATTAAGTAATATGTTAGTTGGCCATATTTAAATAATAATAAGGTAATCAATTAAATTAAAGAGTGAGGTGTAGTAAATAAATGAGGGGTCTACTGCAATTAAGTAGAATAATCAAGTTAGGATCTATTTCTATTAGTTAGGAGGTGTTTAAGTATTAGGAGTGGTGGTAGTAAAAAGGAGGTGTAAGTAATAGGGCCCAAATTGAGTGGGCCTAGGGTTAAATGAGGATTAAAAGGAATAGAATTGAGAGAAGAAGGAAGCTTACGGCAGGGAGAAGAAAAGAAACGCATGAAAGGAAGAAAAGAAATAGAGAGAGAGAGAGAGGTGAAAGGGTAGTGCAAATGAGAGAGGAAGAGGGGAAGAAGGAAGCTTGCTTGGGTGTGGTTTGGTAAGTAGGTTTCTAGTCCCAATCTTCCTCATTTCTTCTCTTTGTTCCATTTCCCTTAAGTTCTAGTGTCTTATTCCTCCATTTTTGTTGATTATTGCGTTTTACCCCAAGGAGTAGGAGGGTCACGTTTTTCCAGCAACTAGGAAAGGTAGAGATACTCCATTCTTGTGGTTCTTGGTGTTGGTTTGAAGGTTCAAGCTTAAGCAAGGTTAGGGTATTCTCATTTATGTTTATAATAATTAGTATGATATGTATTGTGTGTGGATAGCTCTAGGATTGACTTGATGGTGTGAGCTTATGTTGATTATATGTTGGTTGTTGTGTGTAATGCTTGATTTGGTGATTTCATATTGCTAATTATTGGAAAATGTGAGTTGTGAATTATGTATTCTATATGTTTGAGAAAATGTTGCCATGAAGAGAAGTGGGTGAATATGATGAACTAAAAATGTTAATTTAATGTTTAAATGAATGATTGTTAAGGTGATAATTGGATTGTTGAATAGAAATTAGGTTTTGAAGTGTTTTGAGTGTGAGTGTTGGAAGGGGGGCGCCAAATGTCTATGCAATTGGCGCTGGTTGCTTGATTATGGGCGCATGTGCGTGCAAGTGAGAGGGGCGCCAATTGTTGGGCAATCCGCGCCAGCCGAGTGCGTGTGTGGCTGGAATATAGTGTAGGGCGCCAATTCTCTAGGAATCTGGCGCCTGGTGGGGTGACTATGTGCTAGAAACTGTGTTGTGTTGGGCAGGGCGCCATTTGCTAGGCAAAGTGGCGCCCAGTATTCTGTTTTGGTGCCTTGTGTTCGGTTTGGGTGGTTCTGGCAGGTGGGGGCGCCAATTCCCTAGGAATCTGGCGCCCGTGACCAAGTGTGTGCGCGCCTGTGTGGCTGTGCTTGTGTCTGGGTGGTGTGGGGCGCCAAATGCTAGGCATTTAGGCGCCCGGTGCGTGAGTATGTGCTGTGTGCGCGCAAGGGTGGGCCGGTGCAGGGGGGGCGCCAGTTTACTAGCAACTTGGCGCCCTGTGCTAGTATGTGTGTCTTACTTTTGTGCACGCGTGGTGGCTGGTGTGTCAAGGTATGGGGCGCCATTTTGGTCGCCCTTTGGCGCCTTGGTGCCCAAATTGTGTCCAAAGTGACAAATTAGTCCCTAAGAATTAATTTAATCCTTGGCGTGACTAAATGGTCCCTAAGAATTAATTAATCCTTGGCGTGACAAAATAGTCCCTTAGAGTCCAATTAATCCTAATAGGTTAATAAAGGTCCCTAAATACTAAACTAATCATAACGTGACAAAATAATCCCTTGAGTATAAAATTAATCCTTGGAGGTCAAAATAGTCCCTAAGTGTAGAAAAGGGTCCTTATGGAGTGGTTGGGCTTTTAAGTAAGAAGTAACTTAACAATTGATGAGGTGGTGGCCAACAATTGATGAGGTGGTGGCCAACAATTGATGAGGTGGTGGTTAACAATTGATGAGGTGGTGGTTAATAATGGATGTAATGTGCTTATTGCGGTGTGATTGCATTGTCATAATGTCACATAAAACATATGCATGGCTTCGGCCAAACAGTTGATGAGTGGCTTCGGCCAAATAGTTGATGAGTGGCTTCGGCCAAACAGTTGATGAGTTACCCGACGGGGTTTTGAGGTGAGTATGGATCCACATGCATATTGAGTACATGCATACAATCATGCATCCCTTGGATTCTCATTGATGCTCAATTAATCCTTGTTGTGACTTGTTGATGTTCTAATTGAATGGTGAATGCTTAATTGCTCTGGATTGTTGTTACTAGATGTTTTCCGAATATAATGCTTATCTTACTTGTTATTATTTATGTAAAGAGACTCACCCTAGCAATTTTTATGTTGCTCGCTCGTGTGGCAACGCCAGTGATACCGAGTGAAGGTGTTCAAGCCTTTTGGGTCGTCTCATGTCACTCCGATTAGTAACACCAGGGGACGGGATTGTAGTATTGCCATCTTATTTTATGTATTAGATCGATTTGGATTATTGTAAATTCTAAACGAGTTTTGAGGGTTTTAACCCACGTGACTATGATATGTATTTCGCACTTGATGCGCTTTGAATTTTAAATATGTTTTGATAATGTTTTTATTAAATGTAGCACTCTCTTTGAGGTGCGTGGAAAAGTTTTTGAAAAACTCTGATTTTATTAATTGAATTAGTATTATATAGAAGGGGGTGTTACAATTGACTCCTATAAACCTGATATACTGCTTATTATAGTTTCTATTATATAGTTCGAGACTCACCCTTTCTGTTGTTGTTTACCACAGGTAGTCATGAGTGAAGGCATAGCTCCTTCACTTCCCCGAGTCGGTCTGCTCTGATACGTAGCACCTAGGGGAGGGGATTGTAGACTTAGTTGTTTTATTTTGCTCACTGTTGAGCTTTGTATTTGATATACTATGCTTTGTTGACGTTGCTGATTACCCTTGAGATGTAACCTTATTTTCCGCTGCGTGATATGAGATATTATCCCACGTGTTTTTATGGTGTTACGTATTGATTATATTTATGAGCTGAACTGGCTGTTTGAGTAATTTTAAGAGACATGTGTAACATTCCATTGAATGCTTCCAATTCTAGAATTTAATTTTTATACTCTGATTTTGAATTAAATTGCCGGGTAGAAATGGGGTGTTACAGAGAGCCCAAAGTCAGTGACTGAGATCAGAAGCTTTTTGGGGTTGGCTGGTTACTATAGGAGGTTCATTGAGGGTTTCTCTAAGCTAGCCCTTCCGTTGACTCAATTGACGTGTAAGGGAAAAGCTTTTGTGTGGGATGCTAAGTGTGAAGAAAGCTTCAATGAGTTGAAGAAGAGGTTGACAACATCTCCAGTTTTAGTGTTGCCTATTCCGGATCAACCCTTTGTTGTATATTGTGATGCTACCAAGATGGGTTTGGGAGGTGTGCTGATGCAGGATGGTAAGGTAGTAGCTTATGCATCCAGACAGTTGAGGACACATGAGAAGAACTACCCTACTCATCATTTAGAGTTGGCTGCTGTAACGCCCCAATTTTATCCAAATATATTTTTAGTTGAATTGGTAGAATGATCGAAGAAATTGGAGAATATGTTGCCTTTGATGTATTTGGTGTTTTGGGGGTGATTTTGAGTGTGTGATTGTTGATTTCAATTGGTGTTTGGTGGTGGGAATGGTGAAAAATCAAGAGAAAGAAAGGAAAAAAAATGATCTGCGCAAAAAGCTAGCCATGTTGCTGCCGCTAATCAGCGCTCCATTCGCGCTCAAGTGGCGCTCCACGCGCAACTACGCTGTCTTTGTTGCTGCCGCTTTCGCGCCCATTCGCTGCGCGTGGCTCGCGCTCCGCGCGCAATCTGCTATTTAATCGCGTTTACGCGCGCCTAGGGTTCTTTTTAGCCGTTTTTCACTCTTTTGAGCATAACTTTGTCTCTCTCGAGCTCCGCTTTGTGACGCGGTTTGTTGCGTTCTTCTCGTATCGCAGAGGGCTTCGATAAGAGAGCAGTTTCTGAGTTAGAAGCCAGGAGAGGTGAGAACGAAATTGGATTTTCCCAAATCTAAGGATAGGGTTTTCGCGAGTTGGAGGGGGATTCCAAGGGAGCTGAGATCGTTGTGTTGTTGTGGTTCTTGTACGTGACTTTCTTCATCGTTGTTCCGGAACATATATATATATATATATATATATATATATATATATTAGAGGTAAGGGTGAGCGTTTTGATTTAACATGATCGAGTATATAATGGGGTTTTGTGGGGTTTGTGGGATTTGATTTTGTGGCTGGAATTGTTGATGTTTGATTGATTTATTATTGTTGAGGAGTTTGGTTGATTTTGATGAAATTGATAATGTTTGATGAATTGACATTGTTATGAGATTGATGACGTTGGATGAATATATATTGTTGAATGATTTTAGTGTTGTTTGATGAATTTGATGCCTGGGGAGTGTTTGATGACTGAGTTGGTAAATAAAACGTGAAATTCCTGCACAATTGGCTGTTTCTGCACAATCACGCTTCGCCTGCACTGGAGTGGCGCTGCACGCGCAAGTGAGCTGCGCAGAAACCTGATGTTTACGCCAATCCAGCGCGCCGATTGCGCTTTCGACTCGCTCGCGAAAGCGAGTCACTTTTTACAATCGCTTTTTCACTTTGCTTTGTTACTGTTTTTGTAAATTGAATATCTTTTAAACCGGGAACCCGATTGAGGTGTTCTAAGATGCGTTGGAAAGCTTATTCAGAGGCCTAACTGAATATTCTACTTTTAAGGCAAAATAAACTGTTTTGTGGTAGTGAATATAAGAATGAAATGTTATACTATTAGTGTGCTAATTGACTATGGCTAGATTGTGGTTTACCACTAAGGTCAGAATTTCTTTCACTGGCGTATTTACAAGGGCATCACTGAGAGCCTTGCAAAGGTGGCCAATGCCTGTTGCAAGTAGTATCAGTTACCTGAGTAATCCCATAGTCAATCAGTTCACTATTTTATAACACACTAAACCAAAAGATAACCGAAAAATATATATACTTTAAATGATGTTGGTGTGTATGGTTTTGACGAGTTGCGGTAAATGTTCCCTATGAGTATAATTATGATGGTGTGGTAGTATGATTTGTGTGAAAGGTGATGAGTTCACTCTATGAGTGATTATGATGTTGTGATATGACTTGTGATGTTTTGTGAAGAATATACTCTATGAGTATAGTTTTAATAATGCTGTTGTGTGATTGTGATGAATTGCGACGAATACACTCTATGAGTGTTTTATGATGATGATGAGGAGTACTCCAGGTGAATATTTTGATGAAATGCACATATGTATATAGAATCTCATGGCATGTGCATAATTGTGAAGAATAGGCTTCGGCCTCTTGCGAAGAATAGGCTTCGGCCTCCAGTGAAGAATAGGCTTCGGCCTCTTAATTGTGATGAATATGGTACCATCATGCATTATGCCCTGGTGGGGGTTGCACTTTCATACATAATTATAACTGTGAATTGTGCTGTTTGTGATTGGAGCTGTTGTTGTGTGACCATGAATTGGTGGTGATGATGATACTATGTGATTGCCTGCTCTCATTTCTCTATTATGTATCTGATTATGTTTTATTGAAATTCTCACCCCTTCTGCTTGGAATGTTGCTCTATTGTGGCAACGCTGCAGGTAATCGCGAGTGAAGGTCTAGCCGCCTTCTTGTTAGTCGTCGGAAGTCTGTTTGTGTCGCCTCTCGATCACCGTAGCACCTAGGGGCGTATTTTTGGGATTTGATGTTAAATTACTTAACTGTATGAGGTTTATTTGAGGATTATGAGACATGTTTGAGTGGACTAGTGAGCCAATATTTATTTCCGCTGTGATAAGATGATTTTTGAAGTTTTAACTTTGTGATGTATGTGTTGTTGCACAAATTTAATGGTGCATACGATGAGTTTAATTTAATGGAGACGTAACATTTCTTTCTACTACTTAATTAATATTTTTGAGTAGTGGAATACTCCGATAATGACGTTGGAAATTAAGGGGTAGATAAGGGGTGTTACATTAGTGGTATCGAGCGCCTTCCGTCCTACCGCCGTTGGTTGAGTCGTCAAGTTGAGTAACATTTGAGCTGTGTTACTCGTTTCTGATTTTTGTTTTCTGTTGTAGTGCTAGAATGGCAGGACGGAACGATGCTGCACTTGCTGCTGCTTTGCAGGCTATTGCTGGAGTTGTGGGTAACATACCCAATGCTATTGGTGATGGAACGCGTAGTTTGTCTACGTTCCAGCGTGAGAAGCCTCCTACTTTTGAAGGCGGGTATAGTCCTGATGGTGCCCTTGAGTGGCTAAGTGAAATGGAGCGGATCTTCCGCGTTATGGATTGCACCGATGCTCAGAAGGTTCGCTATGGCACTCATATGTTGAAGAAAGAGGCTTATGATTGGTGGAGGGCAGCTAGTCAGGGGTTGACGACTGCCAATGAGGAGATTACTTGGACCGTGTTTGTGAGGGAATTCAAGAGAAAGTACTATCCGGAGGATGTCCGCGGGAAAAAGGAGGTTGAGTTTCTGAGACTTGAGCAAGGTAGCATGACTGTCACTGAGTATGCTGCAAAGTTTACTGAGTTGTCTAAGTTTTATCCTCATTATGACGGAGAGGGGGCGGAGTTTTCTCCAAGTGCATCAAGTTTGAAAACGGGTTGCGTGCTGATATTAAGAGAGCCATAGGGTATCGCGAAATTCGTGTGTTCCCATTGTTGGTTAATAGTGCGGAATTTTTGAAGAAGACAATAATGCCTTCTCCAGAGTTATGAAGGAAAGGCAAAAGAATTTTTCGGGTCGTGGTAAACCATATGAGGTGCCTGCTGGTAAGGGCAAAGGGAAGTTTGTTGGTAAATTTGTTGGTGGGTCTAAGCGAAGTGGGGGAGATGCTGCAGCCAGTGTTACTTGTTACGCGTGTGGGAAGGCGGGCCATAAGAGTCCAGATTGCCCAAACAAGGAAAAGAAGAGATGTTATAAGTGTGGGAAGGAGGGACATATGTCCTTCAACTGTGATAAGAAGGAGGTGGTATGCTTCAATTGTGAAGAGAGTGGTCACGTCAGTGCACAGTGTCCTAAACCCAAGAAAGAGAAGTCGTATGGAAAAGTATTTGCTCTAGCTGAGTCTGCCGTAGTAAACGAGATTCGAGGTACGTGCTATATCAATAATACTCCTCTTGTTGCTATTGTTGATACTGGTACTACCCATAGTTTTATTGCTGCTGCATGTGTTGAGAACTTAAGCCTTGTTTTATCTGATATGTTGAGGGAGATGGTTATCGATACTCCAGCTAAGGGTTCGGTGAGTACCTCCGTTGTTTGTGCTAAATGCCCTGTATCTATGTATGGTAGAGAATTTTTAGTTGATCTGATCTGTTTGCCGCTGAGTGGGATGGATGTCATTCTGGGTATGGACTGGTTAGTTGATAACCATGTTCATATCAATTGCCGTGAAAAGTCCGTGAGTTTTGCTTCGCATGAAGAGAAGTCTGGTTTGCTATCTGCGGGTCAGCTACACCGGATGATGAGAGAAGAGGTTCATCTGTTTTCTCTATTAGCATCGTTGTCTGCTGAGAGCCAAGCAAGGATTGATGAATTGCCAGTAGTGCGTGAGTTTTCTGAGGTGTTCCCTGATGAGATTCCAGATGTACCACCAGAGAGAGAGGTGGAGTTTACTATTGACCTGGTTCCTGGCACCAAGCCTGTGTCTATGGCACCATATAGAATGTCTGCAACTGAGTTGGCAGAATTGAAAAAGCAACTTGAAGATTTGTTAGAAAAGAAGTTTGTGAGACCAAGTGTGTCACCTTGGGGAGCCCCAGTGTTGCTAGTGAAAAAGAAAGATGGGAGTATGAGGTTGTGTGTAGACTACCGTCAGTTGAATAAAGTTACAATCAAGAACAAGTACCCGTTGCCAAGGATTGATGACTTGATGAATCAATTAGTGGGTGCTAAAGTATTTAGCAAGATTGACTTAAGGTCTGGTTATCACCAGATCAAGGTCAAGGATGAAGATGTTCCGAAGACGGCATTCAGGACAAGGTATGGGCACTATGAGTAGTCCGTTATGCCTTTCGGTGTGACTAATACGCCGGGAGTATTCATGGGATACATGAACAAAATTTTCTGTGAGTACTTGGACGAGTTTGTGGTGGTTTTCATTGATGACATTCTGATTTACTCTAAGTCAGAAGAGGAGCATGCGGAACATCTGAGGTTGGTGTTAGAAATTCTGAGGAGTCGAAAGTTATATGCCAAGTTGTCCAAGTGTGAGTTTTGGTTGAAAAGAGTCAGTTTTCTCGGTCATGTGATTTCTAGTGAAGGGATTGCGGTGGTTGGAACTATTGAAAGATTATGATTTTGAATTGAGTTATCACCCGGGTAAAGCTAACGTGGTTGCAGATGCTTTGAGTCGGAAGACCTTGCATTTGTCGGCATTGATGGCTAGAGAGCTTGAGTTGATTGAGCAATTCAGGGACATGAGTTTAGTTTGTGAAGTCACACCTCAGAGTGTCCGGTTGGGCATGTTGAAAATTGGCAATGATTTTATGACTAGTATCAGTGAAGCGCAGAAGTTAGATGTGAAATTGGTTGATGTGATGAGTGGGATTGGTCAGTCTGGGCATGAGGACTTTGAGATAGATGCGCAGAATGTGTTGAGATATCGAGGGAGAATTTGTGTTCCCGAAGATGAAGAAATGAGGAAGGCGATCCTCGAGGAGGGCCACAAGAGTAAGCTGAGTATCCATCCGGGAGCAACAAAAATGTATCAAGATCTGAAAAAGATTTTCTGGTGGACTGGATTGAAGCGTGATGTGGCAAAGTTCGTGTACTCGTGTTTGACCTGTCAGAAATCGAAGGTCGAGCATCAGAAGCCTGCGGGAATGATGCAACTGTTGAATGTCCCAGAGTGGAAGTGGGATAGTATCTCCATGGATTTTGTGACTGGGTTACCCAATACGGTGAGAGGGCATGATTCAATTTGGGTGGTTGTGGATAGATTGACAAAATCTGCTCATTTTATTCTTATCGGTATTAAGTATCCGGTGTCGAGATTGGCTGAAATCTACATTTAGGTGGTTGTGAAGCTGCATGGTGTTCCTTTGTGCATTGTGTCGGATAGAGACCCAAGGTTTACTTCGGAATTTTGGAGTAGTTTGCAGAAGGAGTTGGGTTCGAAATTGAGGTTGAGTTCAGCTTATCATCCTCAAACTAACGGGCAGACAGAGAGGACGATCCAATCGTTGGAAGATTTGTTGAGGTCATGTGTTCTAGAGCAGGGAGGTGCGTGGGATACCCATCTTCCATTGGTCGAGTTCACCTACAACAACAGTTATCATTCCAGTATCGGAATGGCGCCGTTTGAGGCGTTGTATGGTCGGAGGTGTAGGACTCCGGTATGTTGGTATGAGACTGGGGAGAGTTTTGTACTTGGACCTGAACTGGTCAGAGAAACTACTGAGAAGGTAAAGATGATCCGGGAGAAAATGAAGGCATCGCAGAGTAGACAGAAGAGCTACCATGATAAGAGAAGAAAAGATTTAGAATTTGAAGCGGGTGACCACGTGTTCCTGAGGGTCACACCTATGACCGGTGTTGGGCGTGCCCTGAAATCTAAGAAGTTGACTCCTCGTTTCATTGAACCGTATCAGATTACGGAAAGAGTTGGAAGTGTTGCATATCGGGTGGCCTTGCCACCTAATCTTTCGAACTTGCATGACGTGTTTCACGTGTCACAGCTTCGGAAGTATATTGCGGATCCGTCTCACGTGATTCAACCAGATGATGTAGAGGTGCGGGATAATCTCACTGTGGAGACCGTGCCTGTACGAATTGAGGATTGGGAAGTGAAGACCCTTCGAGGTAAGGAGATCAATCTGGTGAAGGTTGTCTGGTTAGGAGCTGCTGGAGAGAGCATGACGTGGGAGCCGGAGAGTAAGATGCGGAGTCTTATCCGTAATCATTTGAATCAGGTAAGAAATTCGAGGACGAAATTTTCTAAGTGGGGGAGAGTTGTAACGCCCCAATTTTATCCAAATTTATTTTTAGTTGAATTGGTAGAATGATCGAAGAAATTGGAGAATATGTTGCCTTTGATGTATTTGGTGTTTTGGGGGTGATTTTGAGTGTGTGATTGTTGATTTCAATTGGTGTTTGGTGGTGGGAATGGTGAAAAATCAAGAGAAAGAAAGGAAAAAAATGATCTGCGCAAAACTGCTATGTTGCTGCCAATCCGCGCTCCATTCGCGCTCAAGTGGCGCTCCACGCGCAACTACGTTGTGCTGTTGCTGCCGTTTCGCGCTCCATTCGCGCGTGGCTCGCGCTCTGCGCGCGGGTCTGCTATTTAACTGCGTTTCTGCGCAGCTAGGGTTCTTTTTAGCCGTTTTTCACTCTTTTGAGCATAACTTTGTCTCTGGAGCTCCGTTTGTGACGCGGTTTGTTGCGTTCTTCTCGTATCGCAGAGGGCTTCGTTAAGAGAGCAGTTCCTGAGTTAGAAGCCAGGATAGGTGAGAACGAAATTGGATTTTCCCAAATCTAAGGATAAGGTTTTCGCGAGTTGGAGGGGGGATTCCAAGGGAGCTGAGATCGTTGTGTTGCTGTGGTTCTTGTACGTGACTTTCTTCATCGTTGTTCCGGAACATATATATATATATTAGAGGTAAGGGTGAGCGTTTTGATTTAACATGATCGAGTATATAATGGGGTTTTGTGGGGTTTGTGGGATTTGATTTTGTGGCTGAAATTGTTGATGTTTGATTGATTTATTATTGTTGAGGAGTTTGGTTGATTTTGATGAAATTGATAATGTTTGATGAATTGACATTGTTATGAGATTGATGACGTTGGATGAATATATATTGTTGAATGATTTTAGTGTTGTTTGATGAATTTGATGCACGGGAGTGTTTGATGGTAGAGTTGGTAAATAAAGCGTGAAATTCTGCACAATTGGTCATTTTCGCACAATCACGCCGCTCAAGATCGGAGTGGCGCTGCACGCGCAGTGAGCTGCGCAGAAACCTGATGTTTCGCCAATCCGCGCGCTTGATTGCGCTCGACTCGCGCTTTCGCGCGCGAGTCATTGCTTTTACAATTGCTTTTTCACTTTGCTTTTATTCTTGTTTTTGTAAATTGAATATCTTTTAAACCGGGAACCCGATTGAGGTGTTCTAAGATGCGTTGGAAAGCTTATTCAGAGGCCTAACTGAATATTCTACTTTTAAGGCAAAATAAACTGTTTTGTGGTAGTGAATATAAGAATGAAATGTTATACTATTAGTGTGCTAATTGACTATGGCTAGATTGTGGTTTACCACTAAGGTCAGAATTTCTTTCACTGGAGTATTTACAAGGGCATCACTGAGAGCCTTGCAAAGGTGGCCAATGCCATTGCAAGTAGTATCGATTACAGAGTAATCCCATAGTCAATCAGTTCACTATTTTATAACACACTAAACCAAAAGATAACCAGAAAAATATATATACTTTAAATGATGTTGGTGTGTATGGTTTTGACGAGTCATGTAAATGTTCCCTATGAGTATAATTATGATGGTGTGGTAGTATGATTTGTGTGAAAGGTGATGAGTTCACTCTATGAGTGATTATGATGTTGTGATATGACTTGTGATGTTTTGTGAAGAATATACTCTATGAGTATAGTTTTAATAATGTCTTTGTTGTGTGATTGTGATGAATTATACATGAATACACTCTATGAGTGTTTTATGATGATGATGAGGAGTACTCCAGTGAGTATTTTGATGAAATGCACATGTGTATATAGAATCTCATGGCATGTGCATAATTGTGAAGAATAGATTTCGACTCTTGCGAAGAATAGGCTTCGGCCTCGATGAAGAATAGGCTTGGCCTCTTAATTGTGATGAATATGGTACCATCATGCATTATGCCCTCGTGGGGTTGCACTTTCATACATAATTATAAGCGTGAATTGTCTTTGTTTGTGATTGGAGTCGTTGTTGTGTGACCATGAATTGGTGATGATGATGATACTATGTGATTGCTCGCTTCTCATTTCTCTATTATGTATCCGATTATGTTTTATTGAAATTCTCACCTCTTCTGCTTGGAATGTTGCTCTATTGTGGCAACGCTGCAGGTAATCGCGAGTGAAGGTCTAGCTGCCTTCTTGTTAGCTGTCGGGAAGTCTGTTTGTGTCGCTCTCTGATACCGTAGCACCTAGGGCGTATTTTTGGGATTTGATGTTAAATTACTTAATCGTATGAGGTTTATTTGAGGTTTATGAGACGTGTTTGAGTGGACTAGTGAGCCAATATTTATTTCCGCTGTGATAAGATGATTTTTGAAGTTTTAACTTTGTGATGTATGTGTTGTTGCACAAATTTAATGGTGCATACGATGAGTTTAATTTAATGGAGACGTAACATTTCTTTCTACTACTTAATTAATATTTTTGAGCGTTGGAATACTCCGATAATGACGTTGGAAATTAAGGGGGGTAGATAAGGGTGTTCTTGTAACACCCCAAAATAGTTCAATTAATTTATTTAGTTGAGTTATTTAAGGTTTGCAACTTTTTAATTAAGCTAAGTACTAATTAGGAGGTTATTTCATTTAGGGGATGCTTAAGTGAAATGGAGAAGGTGGGCGTAGAGGCCCATGAGCCAATTGAGGCCCATGAGCCATTAGAGGTCCAAAGGCTTGCATTAAAGGGAAATGTCGAAGGGAAGGAAACATGTTTCACAAAGAGAATCTTAGAAAAGTCAAGGGAAGTAAGAGAGAAGTTGGTAGGTGAGATCGAAAATTCTAGAGAGAAGGGAGAGCATTTTGGCGAGGAAGAAGCTCAAGCTCAATGGAGAAGTGTTGCTGCGAGGGTTAACTGGAGGAATCGGTGAAGAGAGGGTTGTTTGCTCTACTGATCAAGGTTAGGGGGCTCTCTTCTCACGTATGATTCTGTAGTATGATGAGTGTTATGTGTGAGTCGTTGTATCTGTTCCTTCTTTGAGTGTGTTACATGCTTATGTGTGTTTTTCCGATGTTGTTTGATGTTCCGCTTTAGCTCGTTTGGTGAGTTTACGTTGGGATGTTGAGGTGTTGGTCCCGAGAGACTACTGAGTGAAATGGGAGCTGAGAGAACTCACAGTCCCAGTGAGCTAAAGTGAGAGACGTGAGAGTGTAAGGTCTTACGTAGTTGAACACTAGACTACCGAGGTGTAGATTGGGAGTTGAGTGTTCATAGCACAGAGAACGTGTGTTTGAGCTTAAGCGAAGGGGTTGACTTGGGGTAGTAGAGGTGTATCTATCTATCACTAGTCTAATAAAACTTAAGTGATGATCGTAGTCAAAACGTAAGTAACGAGGTCATAGAAGCCGAGGTGAGTGATAGAGCACTAGTAACTAAGTGTACGAGTACATAAGACTAGGTATAAGGATCGGTTTGTGCTTGCTGAGGTGTAGAGTAAGTAGGCCGAGATGCTTAGGCCGAGGTAAAGTACTTAGACTTAGCTGCTGAAGTGTCGTTGACAACGTGTAGAGTGAAGTAACCGAGGTGTTATGGCCGAGACATAGAGTATATCATACCTAGGTGCACTGGACGAGGTGAGACGTACGTTTAGTGTGAAGTGGAGTGACCATGAGTGGAGCAGAGCGTAGGCATGCCGAGGTGCCGAGTGTCTTTGAGGTGCTATAGGCGCCGAGGTGTGTTTTTAACGCTAGCAACGCTGGTTGTTCTTTGGCGCGCGAATCGTGAGTGTCGTTTTGGAGTACCAAGTGCGTGAGGGGTTAAATGTGTAGTCATTTTAGTCCCTAATGGACGTTTTAGTCCTAAGTAACCTGGTAGTCCTCGTAGCGACCGTTTGGTCCGCTACTAGGCGCCGAGGTGGTTGGTGAGCTAAGGGCGACAGCCTTAGCGTCGTTGGCCGATGCAGAGACGTCGGCCTTTGCCCAGAAAAGGGTATATGTGCGTTGTTTGGCCTTATGGCTATGTGTAGGGGAGTACTACACGATGAAGTCCCTGATGGGCATCAAAATAAATGAAAATGGTGATGCAGAGGACTTCGGTCCTAGAGGTGAGCAGAGGACTTAGGTCCTATTGTGAATAAAAGGCTGCGGTCTAATTGGTGAGTTGCCGAAATGGTATTATGATTTAATTTGAATAATGTATATGTTGTGTGTTATGCATTGTTCATGGCGTCGCATAAATCATAAGCATAAGGTGATAGCAGAGGACTTCGGTCCTAAGGTGATAGCAGAGGACTTCGGTCCTAGGACTTCGGTCCAAAGGTGATAGCAGAAGACTTCGGTCTTAATGGATCCATCATGTATATACCCTGAAAGGATGGGTCTGCATCATTCATATAACTCATGCACTTTAAAATTGTGTTTCCTGTGTGCTGTGCCGAGGTGTTTATATGTGTTTGCTTAGCATGATACTTGTCATAAACCTTATTATTTGTGTTCAGAGACTCACCCTAGCTGCTTTTATGTTGCTCTCATGTGGCAACTTGCGGTATCCCCGAGTAGGTCCGGGTTCTCACTCGATGTCATTGGCGTCGTCATTTTGCTCTGGTAGTGTAACACTTGGGGCCGAGTAGTGTAGTAGTCCAGTATGTAGGTTATTTTGTGTTATGAACCTATGCCTTTTGGAACTTGTATTATTTTGATTATGTTGTAACTAACAACATATGACTTGTTGAGCTCGGTTCCTTCTTGGCCGAGGTACTGTTTGTACATTGCACTACCACTGTTTTAGCTGCGCAAAATGTGACTGGTTGTGTTTTATTGCTTTGCTTGGTTAAGTTCTTGTAGAAAAATGTAGCACTCCTTGAGTGGTTTTTGAAAACTCTGATTTAAATTGTTAAATAGTGTTAGAATTAAGGGGGTGTTACAATAGTGGTATCAGAGCAAAAGTCTGGTCTTGTCCGACCAAGTGTTGAGTCTTGAGTTCCCAAAATTTCGAGTTTTATGGCTCGTTCTAAGTAGATTTGTTTATGTGTTTAGTGTAATGGCTGGAAGAGCTGGGAGGAATGATCTTTGCGTTAATCTGCTTTGCTTTAGGCGATGGTCGCTGCTTATAGGGAATCGACCTCGGATGGCACCCGAGGATCTTTGGGCGAGGAGGTTGGCTACGTTCGGAGGAGAATCCTCCTACGTTCAAAGGGAGGTATGACCATGACGGAGTTATGGCCTGGTTAAAGGAAATAGAAAGGATCTTTCGGGTGATGGAGTGTTCGACTGCGCAGAAGGTGAGATTTGGTACTCACATGTCGCCGAGCCAGGCAGACGACCCAGTGGCTTGAGAATCTTCAAAGGTTGGAGATTCTTTGAAGAAGAAATCACACAGGATATTTTCAAGAGGAGTTCTGAGGAAGTATTATCCCGAGGATGTCGGCGGAAAGAAAGAAATGGAATTCTTAGAGTGACGGGGGAATAAGACGAGAGGCAGTCACGCGGCCAAGTTTACCGAGTTGGTAAAGTTCTACCCCATTACACCGAGCTAATCTTTGAGTTCTCCAAGTGTATTAAGTTTGAGAATGGTTTAAGACCCGACATCAAGCAGGCCATTGGGTATCAACAGATAAGGGTGTTTGCTCAGTTGGTGAATAGTTGTAGAATCTGCGAGGAAGACAAGGTGGCTGCGACTACCACCTATAAAGCTGGAAGGAGAAGCGAGAATCTCGATCTGCAGTGCTAAGCCATACGAGTTACGTGGAAAGGGTAAAGGGAAGTGGAAGGCTGGTTGGGCCAAGGCGCCAAGTGGGGGAGATGCTCCCCCGGGTATTATATGTTTCAAATGTGGAAAACCGGGTCACAAGAGTTTTGACTGCCCAGTCCTTAAGTGTTTTAAGTGTGGCAAGGAAGGCCACAAGGCTTCAGACTGTGAGAAGAAGGATATAACTTGCTACAACTGTGGGGAGGTAGGACATATCAGTTCGAGGTGTTCCAAGCCGAAGAAGGAAAAGAATGTTGGTAAAGTATTTGCGCTAGCTGGGTCCGAGGTGGTGAACCAGATAAAAGGTACGTGTTTTATAAGTGGAATTCCTTTGATTGCAATCGTGGACACTGGTGCCACGCACTCTTTTATTTCTGCATTGTGTGCTAAGAGATTGGATTTAGCGTTGTCTACTATGGTGAGGGAGATGGTTATTGGCACTCCAAAGAAAGTCGGGTCGACTACCTCTCTCGCTTTGTTTGAAGTGTCCTCTGTTAGCCTTTGCGCGAGACTTCATAGTTAATTTAATCTGTCTACCTTTGGAAGGGATGGACGTCATCCTGGGTATGGACTGGTTAGTGGCTAACCGAGTTCATATCAATTGCGCTAGTAGGTCGCTAAGTTTCCTTTCTTCCGAGGTGGAAGAATCTGTTCTAATGTCTGCCGAGCAGCTGCGCAGAGTAATGAAGGAAGGGGCTACGTTGTTTGCGTTGAGTGTGACGATGTGTGCACAGAGCCGAGCTAAAATTGGTGAAGTGCCAGTGGTGCGAGAGTTTGCAGAAGTGTTTCCAGACGAGATTCCGGAAGTTCCACCAGAAAGAGAGGTCGAGTTCAGCATTGAGTTAGTACCAGGAACTAGGCCGGTGTCTATGGCACCTTATAGGATGTCTGCAGCTGAGCTAGCCGAGTTGAAGAAGCAGTTGGAAGAATTGCTGGAGAAAGGGTTCATAAGGCCAAGTGTGTCGCCTTGGGGCGCACCTGTGTTATTGGTGAGAAAGAAGGACGGAAGTATGAGATTATGCGTGGATTACAGACAGTTGAACAAGGTAACAATTAAGAACAAGTACCCACTCCCAAGAATTGATGATTTAATGGACCAACTGGTGGGTGCGCAAGTATTTTCAAAGATCGACCTGAGGTCAGGGTACCATCAGATCAAGGTGAAGGACGAGGACATTCCTAAGACAGCATTTAGAACTCGGTATGGACACTACGAGTATTCAGTGATGCCTTTTGGTGTTACTAATGCTCCTGGAGTATTCATGGAGTATATGAATCGTATCTTTCATGAATATTTGGATCGGTTTGTAGTAGTGTTCATTGACGACATTTTGGTCTACTCCAAGTCCGAGGAGGAGCACGCCGAGCATCTGAGATTAGTGTTAGAGGTATTGAAGGATAAGAAGATGTACGCCAAGTTGTCTAAGTGTGAATTTTGGTGAGGCGTTGAATTTCCTAGGTCATGTGATCTCCGGTGAAGGTATAGCGATTGATCCTTCCAAAGTAGAAGGCGTGTTGCGTGGGAAGCACCCAAGTCGGCTACCGAGGTGAGGAGTTTTCTGGGTTTGGCTGGGTATTACAGAAGGTTCATAGAAGGGTTTTCCAAGTTGGCGTTGCCACTAACTCGGTTAACATGTAAGGGGAAGGCGTTTGTGTGGGACTCACAGTGTGAAGAAAGTTTCCAAGAATTGAAGAAGAGGTTGACAACGTCTCTTGTCCTGACGTTGCCTAATCCAAATGAGTCGTTTGTGGTGTACTGTGATGCGTCTAAGATGGGTTTGGGCTGCGTGCTGATGCAAGAAGGTAAGGTAGTTGCTTCCGCTTCAAGGCAATTGAAAATTCATGAGAAGAACTACCCTACACACGACTTGGAGCTTGCTGCCGTGGTGTTTGCATTGAAGATATGGAGGCATTATCTATATGGTTCAAGGTTCGAGGTGTTTAGTGACCATAAGAGTCTGAAGTATCTGTTTGATCAGAAGGAGCTGAACATGAGGCAGAGGAGATGGTTGGAGCTACTGAAGGATTATGATTTTGAGTTGAACTATCACCCCGGGAAGGCAAATTTGGTGGCTGCATGCATCAGCGATGATGCACTAAGTAGGAAATCGCTGCATGCATCAGCGATGATGGTTAAGGAGCTAGAGCTAATTGAGCAATTCAGAGACCTTAGTTTGGTGTGTGAACTAACTCCTCAAAGCATTAAGTTGGGAATGCTGAGAATCACAAATGAATTTCTGAGTGACATCAAAGAGGCGCAGAAGCTGGACGTCAAGCTTGTAGACGTGGCAGCAGGTATTGGCCGAGCTGAGAACAAAGATTTTGAGTTGGACGCGCAAGGATCGCTAAGGTATAGAACTTCGGTTTGTGTCCCGATGACGAGACGATCAAGAGAGCAATCTTGGAAGAGTGTCATAGGAGTAAGTTGAGTATTCATCCAGGCGCGACCAAGATGTATCAAGACTTGAAGGGGTTGTTTTGGTGGCAAGGTATGAAGAGGGATGTAGCCCGTTTGTGTACTCTTATCCGGTTTGTCGAAATCCAAGCACTACATAGAAAGCGGAGGAACGGCAGCGGTTCAAATTGAGATCGGCGGCGTTCTAACCGCCGTGGAGTTATCTTTGTGGCGCGTTCTCGTAGCGCCGTTATTTCTAGCGTCGCCCGAGTAGTTTTGGCGGCGGTTCCAAGAATCGCCGCGACAAACCGCCGCCGACGTGTGGCGGCGGTCGCAAATCGCGTCAACAAGCGGTTTGAATTTTCTACAAAGCAGTTCGCGGCGGTTCATAATCGCCGCCAAGTTGCGCGCCAAAAATTCCCACCAACACTAGCGGCGGTTATTAATCGCCGCAAAGCTACGCTACCAAACTTTTCCTCACCAACACTAGCGGTTGCAAATCACATGCAAGTTAAAAATAATTTTTTTAAATTTTAAACCTGATTTTTGTTTCTGGTACCTTTCTAACCCACCTGTACCTATTAAAGAAACTACAATTATGCCAAAATCACATACAGCCTTCTAGAAACCAAATTTAGTTCATAATAACTAAAACTTAGTTCATACATCCAAATCTAGTTGTTCATGGCACCAAAATACAACCAACTAAATTAGTTCATAACATAAAAGTACAACCGACTTAATTAGTTCATAAAATCTCAAAGTACAACCAACTAGCAAAACTAGTTCATAACATCAAAATACAACCAAATAGAATCATCTATCTAGATGTCCTACGGGATGGGCTTGCTTCATTTTGTCCTGTGTGACTGGCACCAGAAGAGCGTCTCAAATCATCTTGTGATTCCAAGTTAAGCGACTGGAAAAAAAGAGCCATAAATTAAGTTAGAAACATGGATGACGAACAAACACAACAACTCATTACAAATTAATTCACTCAATCAATCAATCAAACTAATACAAAGAGTTTTGTAATAGCTAAAGCATTACTACACATTCGGAAAAAAGTAACGATTACGTTCACTAAGATCGAATATAAATGGTAGAACCACCACCATAATCATCACTATGCATGATATCCTTGAATCCATCTTCCAATTATCCAAATAAACAACCTGCTTGACAGCCAAAAAACAAACCAAAAGATAAAAACCATAGCAACCCTCTGCACCTTCACACTCCTAATCTTAACAAGACCATGAGTCATAAACGCCAAAAGCAAACCCGCAATAAAGATACAAAAATCCCACAAGAAAACCCTCAAAGACTAAGCCGCATCCCGCATCCCCGATAAAAAAACACATAACATATAACAACTAATCAACTAAGCCTCAAATTCGCACGATGAATAGAAACAATGCATTCAGCCAATTGTTGTCATTACAACAATAAAAAAATCTGCCACGCCCCATTGACATGTTTCTAAAGGTAATAGTTGATCTTGATAGAGCGATTCATCCTATAAACTCTCTAATAGAACACCGGCTTTTTCTTGCAAAATCGCCACGCCCCATCGACGTGTCTCACTTCATCAATGGTGCTCCTACTGCAAAAACGAATGTACTCACACGATAGAACTCGCACATATTGGTTGCTATCATTAAAGAGAAGAACATATTACATAGGTGATAAAATGAATAAAACATCAAGATTTGTTATGCATACCGTGTGTGTTATGAAAACACTTCTGTTGAATTTATCGAGTCAAGTAGATCACGGTTCAGACTTATTGCCATTATCTTCGTAGTTTTGGGAGGCAAAAGCCTAAACAAACTAAAGAGAATGTACGAGGCGCAACGACTGTGCATATAATTCGTTGTAATTTTTTCATGACATGCTAAGAAAATTAAATATAGTAAGTAATTCGAGATAAGACATTCATTAATTGGCAATGGCATGTTTTGACTTCCAAACAAATGATTTAGAGCAAAACTCCAATACGAAATCTTTGTTTTCTATATTACTATGCATTATGCGATTTTGCCTTGAAGGAAGAATACCTTGAATCTTATGTCTTGACCAACAAGCTCCTCAAAATGAGCAGCCATTGCAATGTGGTTTCTTATGTGAGTTTGCAGGCCTTCCAATCCGTAGAGTCGCAACACCATCCACGATTTTAATGATCTGGATCCCAGTGTAGGTTAACAGCAAGGTTACATAATCTGCGACAATGAATCTTTAATGTGCATAGATTGTTTTTTAGAAAAGATAATAATATACTACCAAGGATTTAATAAAAGTCATGACATCGATAAAAGCAGATGCAATTATGATTCATAACAAAGGCATAACATATAACATGAAATTGGTGTGACATCATGCACGATTTCCTATAGCACCACTAATAGCAGCAGTAAATACTAAACTTCATACTTAAGGAATTTTGACAAAAACACTCTAATTAATAGCTTGAACAATTGTAAACAACATATATTAAAGATAAATATGAAGTAAGTAGGATAAACATCAAGAAGACAAAATATATTGAGATCTCGAATGATACAAAGAGGAGGAAGAGAATTGTACCTGAAGCAACAAACAGCAATGGAAACCGAATCTAGCCTTTAGTGATTGTACATCTCTGTGTTTCCAACCCTAAATCCAAAAGTTAAAATAGGAAGCAAATAAGTACAAGAATCAATCAAAGGGCAATCTACATAATTGCATTTTCTGTTTCATTTTATACATTATTATGCATTTGATTTAGCTTTATCAAATGCATAATATAAATTTGACAATTAAGGAATAACAATGAAAGTAGAAAACATTAATAGAAAAGGGTTGATCTCCAAAATCCATGACAATACAACAAACTCAGCAATGATATATATATTAATTGTGAATTTTGCATTAATGGCCACAGAAGGACTTCCCCTCATTGTTGTTACCCTAAACGAAAATAAAAGGGAAAAACCAACGTATCAAGTTAAGAATGTCTTCCAAGTATATGTAAAATGATGTAGCTCCTATATCATTTCTAACTACTTAAAATAACGTACCAAACATTATGTTTCAGAAAGCATGTGCCATAAGCTTTTATAAAAACATTTGCTTAAAATAGACTAATGGCCATAGCTTTGGCCTTTTCCTTTCAAGCAGATATAGTTTATAGCTTAAATTTTGCTTTCATGTTTACATGTTTTAGTTCGTTTCTTATAAACAACATAGAGACCTAAACTGAAAATATTCCTCTCTTATGAAAGTTAATCCCTATTGCGTTGGCTTTAGTTATTCTTTTAAATCATGTAACATATCATAGTTTCATATATAGTTCACCCCATTGCCTAAAAATTCCTTCTAATAGTTTCAAACTCTCATGAGTTCAAATTTATTCGCAAGATATCAACAACCCGACATAGTGACATCTAACTTAAATATTACTTCAAAAAATGTCTTAATATTATCAATTTTTCAATTTATCACTATCAAGTTTATTAACAGAGCATCAATTTCATAACTTAACAGCCTAAACCCATGTTTATGAATAATATTAAAAAAATCTAAAGACAACAATAATCTAATTGCATATATATACACATGTTTATGAATAATATTAAATAAAGCTAAATCAAAATATTTAAAAGAAGGTATCCAAATCGCAGCAGATATGAGTTTAGTTAGTATTGAGATTCCAAATCCCCTATAGAGTCCCCGCGGTCCATCACAACGCATAATTTTCCTAAACACATCAAATCCGTTCTTATAATATTCAGAGTTGTTATTATTAATATGGGCGAAAATACTCTTTACCCCTACATTGCCTTGAACCATAAGTCTTTGACTAACAACTTCACAAGGGATTCGAACCAAATGAATAGCAATAAAAGAAGCAATTACCCCTGTTGCATTAATGGTTTTTTTGGGTAAATCACGTTCAACAGAATTAGTGTTGCTATTGCTAAGTTTTCTTTTGGTGATTTCGGAGACAGCAGTAAGAATTGCTTGTGCAGAGATATATCCTAACAAACAAATCCCAAAACCTTTGTAAAAACCTCCGAAGCCTTCATAGCGGATGATGACACGACACATGTTGCGGTAAGAGTGTTGCGCTGAAGAAACCTGTCGACGAGCCTTCAATACAAGCATAGGATAAGAAACAATAGCTACACCTAAAGTCTTGGCACCAACTGCACCTAAAGTTTTTGAACGCAAATCCTCGTTTGGTGAGCTCAAACTCATTTTTTCCGGAGGAAGAACCCTCGCTACACAACTCACAATTAGGGAAGGATGTTTTAAAGTGAAAGAATGAGGCCTAAGGCGAATGAGAGTGAGAGTGAAGTGTTGGAATTAAAAGTAGAATGAGTGAGAGTGAAGTGTGGGTCAAATAGTTGTTGGCACTTCACAACCGTAGAAGGAAGAAGCAGCGTGAGAGAGAGAGAGAGAGATGGATGGGTCAGTCAAGGTTGTTAGGTTGTTATGCTACGTGTCCATTGTTGCTATCTCGATGGCTGCATTTTCGGTACTATTATTAGTCTCTTTTGTTTTTTGATTACCACTTTATTAATTTTTTTGTGGCTTAAATATCAGTTCTGTTACATACAGTGGTTGAAATCTATTCAGTTACTTTGGACATTGACAAAAACAAGAGGGACTCCTGAGGAAATTGCTGCACTAAACCAAGCCATGCACCTAGCAGTGGTAATATTGATGCAGTGCTCACTAATTAGTGGCACAAACAGAATGGAGCTTATAACTGAACAATTTTGGTCAGGTAGTTAGGTGGTGCTTACTTTCATCACTTTGAGGTTGTTGCTGCAAGCAAGAGTTTGCCTCTAATCTGACTCCTCCAAAATAGGAATATACAAATCAGCAACAAAATGACTATAGTTGCAAGCAAGAGTTTGCCAAGTTTTTAAATAGTTTTATTTACAGAATCACATAAAGGCACAAGATAAAGGCTTATCACCTATACAAATATCCTTTCGTCTAGTTGTGTATGAGCTTGGTTTTTCTTATCAATTTGTTTCTTTGCTTACTCAATAGTCTCGACAGAGAGTTTTTTTGGGTGGAAACTCAAGAGTGCAATCCAAGTATGTTGAAAAATCTTTAAAAGGTAGACTCGTGAACCCAGTAAACAAGTTAAACTAAATAATGACGTGGCTCAAATAACAACGTGAGTGTTAAAGAGAGAGTGATTAAGCGACTGACGGTAGCATTACTCTTCGATACAAACACATGCAGGCAGCATCTAAGGTGATCATCACAAAAAGAAATCTGATACATCTTTGATCAAAAATTGACAACATTAATCTTTACAATAGCAATCTTGTAATAAAACAAAAACTAGTTTAGCTTCAAATTAAAAGAAAATAAGATAAAGCACCACAAATCACACTAGTTTCAGAATCACAAATTGGAAAATCGAAAACCCTAAGCGATAATCTATATGCGAAGGATGGAAATTGATTGAAGAAAGTTTTCGATTCAGAATATACTCAAAGGGGTAAACGCATTCACAAACTTTTCGATTCTGAGTTTCAATTGGTAAGAACAAAATAGCGATGAAGGAAAAGAAGGAACTAGTTAGTGATAAAGGAAGAAATCAGTTACCTGATGAAGCTAGGAAGCTTTTCTAATGAAGGAAGAGGAAGCGTTTCTACAACCCGCCCTGAAAATCATTTATCAGATGAAGGAAGAGGAAGATGAAGCTTGTCAAAAAAATGGATGAAACCCTAACAGGAAGAGGAAGGAAATACGAGAGGAGAAAGAAGTACCTGAGAGATGAGAGGGGAAAAAACGAAACCCTTCTTCTTCGTTGAAACCTGAAACCCAAATCTTCTGCTTCTCTTCTCTCTTCGTTGAAACCCAGATCTTCTGCTTCTCTTCTCTCTTCGTTGAAACCTCCTTCTTCTTCGTTGAAACCCCAAATCGATTTTGCTCACTACCCCCAAATCGTTTTTGCAGTAACCCCAAATCTTCTTCGTTCGCAGGTGTTACACTGTAACGCGCTACTTCTTTTTTTCTTTAAAATTGGAACCGCCGCGATACAATATTGAACGGCCGCGGTGTAGATGGCGGCGGCGGTTGCTAGAAGAATGCCATGAGCCTAAATGAGCGACGGCGGTTGTAGCACCCGCCGCGAATTATGTGCCGCTATTTAGTCAATTTTTTGTGGTGAAGGTGGAACATCAGAAGCCAGCAG
Source organism: Oxytropis ochrocephala (assembly GCA_020916435.1). Taxonomy (NCBI): domain Eukaryota; kingdom Viridiplantae; phylum Streptophyta; class Magnoliopsida; order Fabales; family Fabaceae; genus Oxytropis; species Oxytropis ochrocephala. Next base: position 82,670,422 of record CM037090.1, read on the forward strand.
GGTTGTTGCAACCATTGAAGATTCCTGAGTGGAAGTGGGACAGTATTGCGATGGACTTTGTAACCGGTTTGCACGAAATGCAAGAAGGAGGTTTGATACCATTTGGGTAGTAGTGGGCCAGTTGATGAAGTCGGCTCATTTCATTCCCATCAACATCACCTATCCGATGTCAAGGTTGGCAGAGATATACATCCAAGTGGTCGTGAAGCTACACGGGGTTCCTCGAAGTATTATTTTAGACCGAGATCCAAGGTTTACTTCAGAATTCTGGGGAAGTTTGCAAGATGCGTTGGGTACGAAATTGCGCCTGAGCTCGGCATATCACCCACAGACTGATGGTCAGTCCGAGAGGACCATCCAGTCGTTGGAGGACTTGCTGAGAGCGTGTGTTCTTGAGCAAGGAGGAGCGTGGGATTCGTATCTACCACTGATTGAGTTCACGTGCAACAACAACATTTTCATTCCAAAGATAGGGATGGCACCGCTTTGAGGCATTATATGGGAGGAGGTGCGGGACTCCATTGTGTTGGGTGAGTCGGGAGAAGGTGTGGTACTCGGACCGAGGTCGTGCGAGAGACCACCGAGAAGGTAAAAAGCAAATTCAAGAGAAAATGAAGGCTTCACAGAGTAGGCAGAAGAGCTACCATGACAAGAGAAGGAAGGACTTAGAATTTCAAGTCGGTGAGCATGTGTTTCTGAGAGTCAATCCGGTGACTGGTGTAGGTCGAGCTTTGAAGGCTAAGAAGTTGTCCCCTCGTTTCATTGGTCCATATCAGATCCTAGAGAGAGTTGGGAAGGTGGCTTACCGAGTTGCTTTGCCACCTAATCTATCAAATTTGCATAATGTGTTCCATGTGTCTCAGTTGAGGAAATACATTTCAGACCCGTCCCATGTAATTCAAGTGGACGACGTGCAAGTAAGGGAGAATTTGACTGTGGAGACAGTGCCGATTAGGATTGAAGACCGAGAAGTGAAGACTTTAAGAGGAAAAGAGATCAAGCTAGTGAAGGTGATCTGGTTTGGAGCTACCGGTGAGAATGCTACTTGGGAGCTGGAGAGCAAGATGCAGGAAGCCTATCCCGAGCTGTTTGCTTCAGGTAAGATTTCGAGGACGAAATATTCCAAGTGGGGGAGAGTTGTAACACCCCAAAATAGTTCAATTAATTTAATTAGTTGAGTTATTTAAGGTTTGCAACTTTTTAATTAAGCTAAGTACTAATTAGGAGGTTATTTCATTTAGGGGATGCTTAAGTGAAATGGAGAAGGTGGGCGTAGAGGCCCATGAGCCAATTGAGGCCCATGAGCCATTAGAGGTCCAAAGGCTTGCATTAAAGGGAAATGTCGAAGGGAAGGAAACATGTTTCACAAAAAGAATCTTAGAAAAGTCAAGAGAAGTAAGAGAGAGAAGTTGGTAGGTGAGATCAGAAATTCTAGAGAGAAGGGAGAGCATTTTGGCGAGGAAGAAGCTCAAGCTCAACGGAGAAGTGTTGCTGCGAGTGTTAACTGGAGGAATCGGTGAAGAGAGGGTTGTTTGCTCTACTGATCAAGGTTAGGGGGCTCTCTTCTCACGTATGATTTTGTAGTATGATGAGTGTTATGTGTGAGTCGTTGTATCTGTTCTTCTTTGAGTTGTGTTACATGCTTATGTGTGTTTTCTGATGTTGTTTGATGTTCTGTTTAGCTCGTTTCAGTGAGTTTACGTTGGGATGTTGAGGTGCTGGTCCCGAGAGACTACTGAGTGAAATGGGAGCTGAGAGAACTCACAGTCCCAGTGAGCTAAAGTGAGAGACGTGAGAGTGTAAGGTCTTACGTAGTAGAACACTAGACTACCGAGGTGTAGATTGGGAGTTGAGTGTTCATAGCACAGAGAACGTGTGTTTGAGCTTAAGCGAAGGGGTTGACTTGGGGTAGTAGAGGTGTATCTATCTATCACTAGTCTAATAAAACTTAAGTGATGATCGTAGTCAAAACGTAAATAACTTGAGGTCATAGAAGCCGAGAGGTGAGTGATAGAGCACTAGTAACTAAGTGTACGCAGTACATAAGACTAGGTATAAGGATCGGTTTGTGCTTGCTGAGATGTAGAGTAAGTAGGCCGAGATGCTTAGGCCGAGGTAAAGTACTTAGACTTAGCTGCTGAAGTGCCGTTGACAACGTGTAGAGTGAAGTAACCGAGGTGTTATGGCCGAGACATAGAGTATATCATACCTAGGTGCACTTTGGACGAGGTGAGACGTGCGTTTAGTGTGAAGTGGAGTGACCATGAGTGGAGCGGGCGTAGGCATGCCGAGTGCCGAGTGTCTTTGAGGTGCTATAGGCGCCGAGGTGTGTTTTTAAAAGCTAGCAACGCGAAGGTTGTTCTGGGCGCAACTGTGAGTGTCGTTTTGGAGTACCAAGTGCGTGAGGGGTTAAATGTGTAGTCATTTTAGTCCCTAATGGACGTTTAGTCCTAAGTGACTTGGTAGTCCTCGTAGCGACCGTTTGGTCGCCTACTAGGCGCCGAGGTGGTTGGTGAGCTAAGGCGGCGACGCCTTAGCGTCGTTAGCCGATCTGAGGCGTCGGCCTTTGCCCGAAAAAAGGGTATATGTGCGTTGTTTGGCCTTATGGCTATGTGTAGGGGAACTACACGATGAAGTCCACGATGGGCATCAAAATAAATGAAAATGGTGATCACGAGAGGACTTGGTCCTAGAGGTGAGCAGAGGACTTAGGTCCTATTGTGAATAAAAGGCTGCGGTCTAATTGGTGAGTTGCCGAAATGGTATTATGATTTAATTTGAATAATGTATATGTTGTGTGTTATGCATTGTTCATGGCGTCGCATAAATCATAAGCATAAGGTGATAGCAGAGGACTTGGTCCTAAGGACTTGATCCTAAGGTGATAGCAGAGGACTTGGTCCTAGGACTTGATCCAAAGGTGATAGCGAAAGACTTGATCTTAATGGATCCATCATGCATATACCACGAAAGGATGGGTCTGCATCATTCATATAACTCATGCACTTTAAAATTGTGTTTCCTGTGTGCTGTGCCGAGGTGTTTATATGTGTTTGCTTAGCATGATACTTGTCATAAACCTTATTATTTGTGTTTAGAGACTCACCCTAGCTGCTTTTATGTTGCTCTCATGTGGCAACTTGCAGGTATCCCTGAGTAGAGGTCAATTCTCACTCAGTGTCATTGGCGTCGTCATTTTGCTCTGGTAGTGTAACACTTGGGGGCCGAGTAGTGTAGTAGTCTGTATGTAGGTTATTTTGTGTTATGAACCTATGCCTTTTGGAACTTGTATTATTTTGATTATGTTGTAACTAATAACATATGACTTGTTGAGCTCGGTTCCTTCTTGGCCGAGGTACTGTTTGTACATTGCACTACCACTATTTTAGCTGCGCAAAATGTGACTGGTTGTGTTTTATTGCTTTGCTTGGTTAAGTTCTTGTAGAAAAATGTAGCACTCCTTGAGTGGTTTTTGAAAACTCTGATTTAAATTGTTAAATAGTGTTAGAATTAAGGGGGTGTTACAGTTACAGCTGCGATTGTGTTTGTGCTGAAGATTTGGAGGCACTATCTGTATGGTACTAGATTTGAGGTGTTTAGTGACCATAAGAGCTTGAGGTATTTGTTTGACCAGAAGGAGCTGAATAATAGACAGAGACGTTGGTTAGAGCTGTTGAAAGACTATGATTTAGGCTTGAACTATCATTCGGGCAAAGCTAATGTCGTGGCTGATGCTTTGAGTCGGAAGACTTTGCATATGTCAGCAATGATGGTGAAGGAGTTGGAGTTGATTGAGCAATTTCGTGATATGAGTTTGGTTTGTGAAGTAACACCGCAGAGTGTTAGATTGGGTATGCTGAAGATTGGCAATGACTTCTTGGCTAGTATCCGAGACGCCCAGAAGTTAGATGTGAAGCTTGTTGACTTGTTAGTTGCAGGTGATCAAGCTGTGGATGGGGATTTCAGGTTGGATTCCCAGGGTGTGTTGAGATTCAGGGATATAATCTGTGTTCTTGATGATGCTGAGATGAAGAGAATGATCCTTCAGGAGAGCCATAGGAGCAAGTTGAGTATTCATCCAGGGGCTACAAAAATGTATCATGACTTGAGGAAGTTGTTCTGGTGGCCTGGTATGAAGAAGGATGTGGCGCAGTTTGTATATGCCTGTTTGACTTGTCAGAAGTCAAAGATTGAGCACCAGAAGCCTGCGGGGTTGATGCAACCACTAGAGGTTCCGGAATGGAAATGGGATAGCATTTCCATGGATTTTGTGACTGGGTTGCCAAATACCGTAAGGGGGTTTGTGAAGCTGCGCATGGTGTTCCAATGAGCATTGTGTCTGATAGAGACCCTAGGTTCACTTCTGATTTCTGGAGGAGTTGCAGGAGGCCTTGGGGTCCAGATTGAGGTTGAGTTCAGCTTATCATCCTCAGACTGATGGACAGACAGAGAGAACCATTCAATCATTGGAGGATTTATTGAGGACATGTGTTCTAGAGCAGGGAGGTGCGTGGGATACACATCTCCCATTGATTGAGTTCACTTACAACAACAGTTACCATTCGAGTATAGGGATGGCTCCTTTCGAGGCACTGTATGGTCGGAGGTGTAGGACTCCTTTGTGTTGGCATGAGTCTGGTGAGAGTGTTGTTCTTGGACCGGAGGTTGTTCGGGAAACTACGGAGAAGGTGAAAATGATCCGTGAGAAAATGAAAGCGTCGCAGAGTCGACAAAAGAGTTACCATAATAGGAGGAGGAAAGACCTAGAATTTCAGGCTGGTGAGCATGTATTCTTGAGGGTTACACCTATGACTGGTGTTGGGCGTGCGCTGAAATCGAAGAAGTTGACTCCTCGATTTATTGGACCGTACCAGATTACTGAGAGGGTTTGAAAAGTTGCCTATAGGGTGGCTTTGCCGCCTAATCTTTCGAACTTGCACGACGTGTTTCACGTGTCGCAACTTCGGAAGTATGTTTCAGACCCGTCTCATGTGATTCACATGGATGATGTGGAGGTACGAGAGAATCTCACTGTGGAGACTATGCCAATGAGAATTGATGATAGAGAAGTGAAGGTGCTGAGAGGGAAGGACATTGCTTTGGTAAAGGTGGTTTGGTTGGGAGCTGCTGGTGAGAGCATGACTTGGGAGCTGGAGAGTAGGATGCGGGAGTCTTATCCAGAGCTATTTGAATCAGGTAAGAATTTCGAGGACGAAATTTCCTAAGTGGGGGAGAGTTGTAACACCCAAAATAATATAATTAATTATTTAATTGAATTATTTAAGTGTTGCATTAATATTGTATATTAAAATATTAATATATTGTTGTATTTTTTTAAAATGAAGGAGGTGGTGTCGGTAATTCTTGGGTGGTAAGGAATGGCCCAAGAGCCCAAGCCCATTGACTTAGGCTCCTATGCGCGAGGGTTTGAGACAAGCGTCTCATTTGTGCAAAAGAAGGAAAGAAAGAAACGTGAGAAGAGAAGGGAGAAGAGAGAGCGCAAGAGAAAGAAGGAAATCGCATGAAGAGAGAGGAGAGGAAGAGGCTCATTGTTGTGGTTACTTTGGGGTTCGTAGAATGATCATCATCTTCGAAAAACTTAAGGTAAGGGTGGGTCTTACCTTATAATAGGGTCTATAATGGGATGTGTAACACCCCCTTTCTAATTAATATTAATTAGCCAATTTAAAATCAGAGTTTTCAAAAATACTTTCCACGCACCACAAAGAGAGTGCTACATTTCTTCAAAAACATAAAACAACACGTTGAAGTTTCATAAAACAATTAGTGCGTGATATATAGTGTAACACCCCTTTTCTACCCTTATATTACGTGTCATTTATCAGAGTAATTCTTTTTCAAAAATAAAAATTGTTTTAATTGATAGAAAAGAAATGCTACAGCTTCCTTAAAAACTCATCAAATATGCACTCTTCAAATTTGTGCAATCAAACATCAGTTATGGAAAATCCCATCCTCATAAAACACAATCGCAGCGGCATAAACACCAACTCACCAAATACTCTCAAACACGTCTCAATGTATCATTTCTTTTAACCTCATCACTTTAGTTCAAATACATCATTCCTCCACACATGCATCTTTCAAAAAAGGAAGGGGCATTGGCATTTCATACTTTGCCTTGCCTCTAAAAAAAATCATCATTTAGAAAAAAAACATCATTCTTGCATCTTTCATCATTCAAAAGAAAATGGGGCATCGACATTTCATATCTTGTCTTGAAAAGAAGCATCATTCTTGCATCATTCATCATCCAAAAATGCATTGGCATTTCATATTTCGTCTTGCGTAAAAAGAAAACACCAAAAAGAAAAAACTCTTAGAATAATCACACTTTTCAAGTGAACATGCTTTCATGCATTTCATTTTCATCATGCATACATCATAATGTTTTCATCCATGCATTGCATACAACAAAAACGTTGTGATGAGAGACGAGATGTTCTTGCAAAAGTAATCTTTCTTTTTTGGAAAAGTTTACCCTCACTCATTTGCAAATTCAAGGTGTTCCAAGGCCCTCAGTTTTTCACATCAATAGCTCATTTGTGTTTCCTTCAAAAAAAAAAAAAAGGCATTGCATCTCATCCATTCCATGATAAAAGACTGAAACAGTTCATCAAAAAAGTTTTTATATCATGTTTTAACCAATGCTAACTCTCTGTGAAGCGTTCTTCTAGTAAGTATGCATGCCACGTGCAGTTTCTCTTGTTTGAGTCAGTCAATTTTCTTCATTTATCATCATTCCCCATCCAAGTCTAATCCCACCCCGTCCACCCATAAAGCGCATATTCTCTCCCATCAGTACATACTTGACTTTTTGGTTCATTCTCGCTAACACTTTAAGTCCTCCATGCTGGGGCAATTCTGTGATCACTAATTTTCCTTGTTAGTATCATATTCCTTTAGTGCAAGTATTTCTAAAAACAATATATATAATAAACAAAAAAGATAAAATAAGCTCGCTAGGTTGAAAACCCGCAAAGGGCGGCCTAGGCAAAAAAAAAGCGCCCGGTGGGTTGAAAACTCGTAAGAGCGGCCTAAGCAAAAATTAGGGCATAAAAAAAGAAATAAAAAAGGAGCAAATATATAAAAGTAAATAAATTATTGTCCTTAAGTTAATTTTTAAGAAAACGAGCAATCATGTTTTGAAATGAAGTTTGACCATCTTCCCATATCCTCAAAAAAAAAAAATCTTTGCTACCCACTTTAGGCCAAAATTCCAAAAATCTCCCAATCACCCTAGACAAGGATCGATTCCGCATCAAAAAAATAAACGGTGCATTAGTTTTATCAGCTCACTCGCAAAAAAAAAAGAAACAAAAATCACAAAAGAGTGAAGTCAAAAAAGAGGATTTAAAATCCCAAAAAAACAAACAAAAAAAACAAAAATAGTACAAATGGTGAGCTGATACTTCTTACCATTAAATGCATAAGAGATCATTGTCTGAAACAAACCCTCAAACACTTCCCTTGTCCTCAATATCCTATCCTTCATAAACCCTTGGCCAAGTTACATCCCTAAATAGGTCCATTCTACCATTAGGCACATCATTTCTTGTCTCAATAAAACCTCAAACACTCCTTTGAGCCTAAAAATCGTTTCCTTCATAAATCATCACCCGTTAGCCAAGTCACATCACCAAATCATTTGTCCCATCAATCCCCAAACACTACTTTGAGCCCAATAACCATTTCCTTCATAAACCGCTTGACCATCGGCCAACACCGAATAAGACCCATCCTCCCCATCAACCCCAAACACTTAATTAAGCTCAATCATCCCCTTTTCCACATCACAACCCTAAAAAGTCCATTACGATCAATGACTAATTGCTTTCGTTTTCTCAAGTTTTAATCTTAGGACAAATAAGTTTATCTATTTACGACGTGTTTGCTCAAAAAAAAAAAAACAAACAAGCGAAAAAAAGAAAGCTGCTCAAAAGGAAAAAACAAACATTCAAAAAAGAAAGTTGGTAAAAAAGGGAGAAGGACTTGCACTCCAAGATGCATTCATGTTGCATTAAAACAAGGTTTAGTGGTCACCAAGTGGAGCCTCTCCTCATACTAAAAAGTCAAAACTTGCATTGCATTTGAGTTGTTCTTAAAGAGAACCAAAAGTGTGTACTAGGGGGGCATTCCCTTCACCTCTCACTCCACTCAACTTTGGGGAGGTTTGTTCAGTGCCCACCCCATTCATATATCACCCTCAGTTCATAACCATCACCATAACTCTGTCGCCTTTCACAACCTCGAAAATGGGGCAAGTGCGTTCCCATTCCTTCACCCCATTCATTCCTATAGAACCTCACCGGGGCAATCTCTCTCGACTCACTATCCTAAACAAGGCCTTGTCATTCTAATCGGGCAGCGTTGTCCTTGTTATGACTGGGGCAACATCAAACTTTATGGGTTGAGACAAAATCTTTTTTGCTCCACCCTTCATTTCAAAAGCCGAAGCATTCCCAATTCATCATCTTTTACACCCCTAGTTGTTGTCACCACTAGACAGGGCAAACTATTCACTCATCCAAGACTGAATTGGGGCAATCTTGTATCTCTTGATCCCTCACGAGCTTCGGAAATAACCATGTCTGTCATTCCTTCACTTGCCGTAAATGTCCATGCCCTAAACCAATTCCAAGTTAACTGACTCATTCATTCACATTTGCACTCCTATGCATGCTTACTAGACAATGCTTCAAAAAGAGAGAACACAAGTTGTTTCGTGATATCTAAAATTCGAGTCATCATGGAAAGAAAGAGAAAACAAGTGAGGTTGTTTGTAAATAAAAACCTTGAGACCACCGGAGTTTGAGTCAAATTCAAATTTTCAACAGAATGGTCAATAATCATCTCAATTCCTTGCATCCAAAGTCTCGCATCTCATCATCACAAAAATGTTTACCTCATGCATCTAGGCAGTTCATCTATTCATTATGGCATATGCATCAAAGCATTACATTTGCATCCTCACATTTTGCGCATTCATCACATAGCAAAAAAAAGTTCCACATCAGAGCATTGCATCATATTAATGTTTGCATTTCATAGAAGAAGCAAAAATGAAACAAACAGAAGTTAGAACAGGAGCATTTCATTCATCAAAGCATCAATCACCGCATACACTTGCATTCAAACATCAAAGCATTATGTTGATATTTGCATTTCATAAACTACAAAGAAGAAGCAAATACAAAAGAACAAAATCATTCCATAAAGCAAAAGAACCAAAAATGCATTCAAACATCAAGGCAATACAGTTGCATCACATCAATACTTTCAAAGAAAGCCAAAACATCCCATGTCATTCATCATTTCATGTCATTCATCATTTTATTTCGCATAATAGGAATATTCACATTTCATAGAAAAAAGGCAAAGAAGGAAAAGTTTTCCATTGCATTTGCATCTGCCATTTCATCAAAACACAAGAGCATTACATGTCATCAAACATCAAAATTTTGCATTCGCATGCCCGCATTTCATGAAAAGAGAAAGAAATGGGCAGAAAATAAAACAAGAGCATTCCATTCATCAAAACATGAATCACTGTCATTGCATCGCACACTTGCATTACAATTATCAATCTCTGCATCAAACATCAAAGCGCTACATTTGCATATTCGCATTTCATAAAGAGCAAAAGAAAACAAACAAAGAAAAACAGATGATCAGAAAAAGAAAGTTGATCAAGAAAAATCAAATCAAAAGGAAAACCTCAAGAGTGTTCCACCACATGCATCATCACACCAAAATCATAGCATTGCATGCACTCGCATAACATGCTCCTGCATAACATGCCTTTGCATAACATGCACCCATGCTTCATGCACCATCCCTTGCATCAACTGACGTATGCAGGTACCTCAATTCAATACGCTAGCATTGGCCATCTCAATTAGTCAATCAACAAGATTTGTGAATCCGCCGGGACCGCGTGTCCGCCCGGGACCAATCGTCCGCCGGATCCGTCGTTATCGAGCAGCGACGAATCATCGGACCACAGGGTCCTTCAGTTTAGTTCAAATCAACAGTCCAAACAGCGACTTTGAACTCGACCTTCACTTCGCCAAGTCATCACTGAGCATGACGGATCGGCCCCTGAGACCTCGTGTCCTTCATTTTGCCAAGTCATCACTGAGCAAGACAGATCGGCCCCTCAGACCTCGTGTCCTTCATTTTGCCAAGTCATCACTGAGCATGACGGATCGGCCCCTCAGACCTCGTGTCCTTCATTTTGCCAAGTCATCACTGAGCATGACGGATCGGCCCCTCAGACCTCATGTCCTTCATTTTGCCAAGTCATCACTGAGCATGACGGATCGGCCCCGGACCGTGTCCTTCATTTTGCCAAGTCATCATCGAGCATGACGGATCGGCCCCGGACCGTGTCCTTCATTTTGCCAAGTCATCACTGAGCATGACGGATCGGCCCCTCAGACCTTGTGTCCTTCATTTTGCCAAGTCATCACTGAGCATGACGGATCGGCCCCTCAGACCTCATGTCCTTCATTTTACCAAGTCATCACTGAGCATGACAGATCGGCCCCTCAGACCTCGTGTCCTTCATTTCGCCAAGTCATCACTGAGCATGACGGATCGGCCCCCCCAGACTTCGTGTCCTTCAGACTAGCTGTTTCAGTATAAAGCATAGCGTAAGTCCATCAAGGTAAAATGTATCGGTCCACAACTTGATATTGAACCTCGGTAGCTCGAGTAGGCCACCTTGAGCCCAAGTGCTCCTTGAGAGCGCAGTGCTCCTTCGAGAACCCAAGTGTTCCTCCGAAGCAACGAGCGCTCCTTCTTTACCGCATTCTTTATCACTTTCTTTATTCCCCGCCAAATTAATCGGCTTACGGCAGGTCGGTACGCTTCTTTCTTTGCTTTCTTTACCGCTTTATTTTTTTCGCTTACGCCACCCGAGGTTGGCACCAATTTATTTCTGTTTTTGTTGGCTTACTGAGGTGACACTTCATTCATTCTGATCATTTACGGTGGCATCCATTCACCCCAAAAAGAAGAAAAACTAGAAGGTAAAAAAGGAAAAAAGAACATTCGGGTTTTTCCCTAAGTAGACAAAATCGGTATAATTTCTGAATTCTTTATCTCTATTTTGCCTCGGAATATGTTTCGGCCAATTCATATTCCTTGTTAAAATCTAGATAAAGAGGGGCAAGTTGTCATACCCCAATTTTGTCCTAGCAGAAGGTCAAACCTAATTTTCTCCAAAAATAAATAAATAAAAGAAAAAAAGAGCATCATGCATTGCATTTAGGGTTCTAAAAGTCATTCCAAAGTTTCTAAAATCATTTTTGGAGTTGGAATGCACTTTTTAGACAAACTAGGGTTTTTCAATGCAAAAGGGTATTTTAGTCATTTTTGCAAATAAGGGACAATTCCTCAAGACAAGCCATTCAACATGCCTTTCAAGGTATTAGAAGTCATTCCTATGGTGAAAGGTCATTTTTGAAGTGAAAATGTGTTTTGGGCAAAGAACTAGTGTTTTTAGTGCAAAAGGGCATTTTGGTCATTTCACAATAAAAACGGTGTTTCGTCCCAAATCACTGAACAATCATCAATGATCTATTTGAGGAATATTTGGGCCTAATTGTGATTGTTTTTTGCATAAATATTAAACCTTTTGGCATAAAAATCATTTTTTTGGATAGAAGGGTAAAATGGTCATTTCCTTTGAGGTGGGGTCAACAAATCAATTTTGGGATTGGTGAGATCATAAAATTCAGAGCCCAATCATTGAATCATGGGACATGGCCCAAAATGGCATGAATTTAGAAGAATTATCTTGAAAGGAATAATCAATATTCTTTTGAATTTTGAAAGGTCAAGTGTAGTACTGATAGTACAAGTTGCAATTCCACTCACTCTCTCTCCATTAGCTGCGTCCAAAACAGCCATATTCCTTCAATTTTGATTTATTTTATTGGTTGTAAATTGTGTTTAAATCATGGCCTTCCATTCAAGTCTTAAGTACAATCCTCACCTTTCATTTGAATTAAAATGGCACTTGTGTAATAAGCTTCATGGAAAAATACAATTTTGTAAATGAACTTATCATTCACCCCCCTCCTTACGCTGCACACCCAGCCCTCTCTCTCCTCACTTTATTGCCCTTAATCCATGTGACATTGCATCTTGACCATTGGTTCAAAATTAAAATGCAATCCTAGAGCACAAGGGAAATCAAAATGACCTAGATGCCACTTAATGATAAGTGAGCACTATATATACCTTCATATGACCAGCCCCTAGGACTCTCTCATTCATTTTTACCCTAGCACACTCTTCCTCCTCTCCTCCCTCTCACAAAACCGAAATCCCCCCTCCTCCTCCTCCATTTTCTTTTCAAGTTTCATCCACCAAATCACCTCAAATTCACTCCATCTTCATATATCTTCTTCCTTTCATCCTTAATTCCATTCTTATATCATCAAAGAGGTTGTTTCTTCAAGATTTTCGTGGTCATTGTTGGTGATTTTGGAGGGTTGTTGTTGAGTTGTTGCTCTTGAGTTTCATTTCTACTCTTGTTTAGCTTGGAACTAAGGTATAACATAAACCCTTTGCATTTTCATCAATTTTCTTGCATTAAAATCTTTTTCAACTTATATTTGCATTTCATAACATCATTTTAAATGTAGATTAGGGGCTGTTGTGGGTGAGAGTTGGTCCATCACCCACTAAATAATTTGTTCTTATGACTATGTGTTGATTATGTGTTGTTCTTGTGATTTGTTCTTTGCTCATGTGATTTTCACCAAATAAAAGCATGTTTTCCTCTTCTTTTTGCTTTAGCCTTGGGCCTAACTCATGACCCTTGTGTTGTTCTTGTTCATTAGATGGTTTGAAGTTGAATAATGCATGATTAATTGTGCTAATTTTGTGAATGAATGATGAGCTATACTTGTTGTTGAATCTTGATGTTTTGACCTTGAATTTTGGGGAGTATGGTTTCGGTTTTGGGTCCCAAATTTTAGGGTTCTTGCTTGTTTTCTTGTTGTTCATCATGTATGCATGCTTATCCATGTGATTGGTTAAATTTTGATGAAAGAATTTGATGATTTTTGGGCTAAATGATACCTTGGGTTCAAACCAAGTTTTAGGGTTTTGTTGCTTCTTCTTTCTTTTGGTTTTTACATGAAATAAATTTTGGTTTGGACTACAATATGTTTCGGCCTTGGGGCCCTTTTATGCTTACTTGATATGCTAAATCACAAAAATAATTGTTGCTAAGTCTTGTGAAAAGAAAATAAAAATTGTTTCAAAGTTCTTGTGTTTTTGCAACTTATGATGTGAATTAGGGTTTGTGACCTCACTTGTAAACCAAATTGAAATGGGTTGTAAAAAGTGATTTTCTCAAGTTGTTATGACATGATTTGCTTGCCATTTGTGGTTGATTGATGATTGGCAATATGAGGCTCACTTGTGCTTCATGCACTTTAACCATAGTGGGAGGATTGCTTAGCATGATTCAATTTTCTATTCTTATGCTAATTGTTTAATTGTTGATGTTTTAATGTCATTCTTGTGCATTATTGTTGTAAATGATAATGAGCATGCTTGTGTCCTAATTGTTGATTACTTTGCTTGCGAATTGGTAAGTATTGCGTCTCGGTTTTGACTTGAAAATGATTGAATGTTCTACTTTCTTTCTTTGTGGCCAATGCCACACCCTAAATTCTCTTCTTATCCTTTCTAATCAATCTTTTTCAAAGACTTTTTCCAAGAGTCAATACTCTTCAAATCGCTTTCACAAGTTAATCAAATCTTTTGAGATCAATAAACAATCTTTTTTTAAAAACTCATAAGGAGGCAAGTCGGACGTGCGGCGGTGTTGTCTAACGTCCTAAGACCGAGTCGCGACTCAAGCGTCTTAGGGATACTTATGATAAATAAAGCAAGTAATTAACAACTTCAAACCCTTTTCCAAAATGAGTAAGGTATCGATTCGGATGTACTTATATTGGTTAGCGTCTTAGGGTTAGCGGTACATGCAGTTCGTGCGAGCCTAAGATACTTGCTCAATAAAAGCAACCAACCTCGCAACAAACCTTTTTCCTAAGAAAATCAAAAATATCATTTTTCAAAAAGTAGTGGGGCACGCGTCGTGCATGCAGTGGAGGGGTGTCTTTGTTCTAGGTCTATTGGGTATGCGAGTCTAGGGCCGAGAACCCCTACAATAAAAATACCCACACACTCAAAGCCGTCTTGGACGCAAGAAAAAAAAGAAGAACTACGTAGCTTTGATTCCTCATCACAATGGGGATACGTAGGACCGGGTTCCTGTCCCGTCAAGCACACTTTCAAAAAAATCACAAAGCCGCCTCTTGGACGCAAAAAAACCAAGAACTACGTAGCTTTGATTCCTCATCACGGTGGGGATACGTGGGGACTGGGTTCACGTCCGTCAAGCACCCTTTTAAAAATCTTTGTTTTGTTCCGCTTTTCAAAGATGCCAAAAATATTCTTTTTCCGTTTCCAATAAAATAATTTCTCAATCGAAACCAAAAGAAAAGAAAAGGAGTAGAACGATCGTTTCAAATCAAACATTTCAAAACCACACATCAAATTAATGGTTCCCTTTCGGTAGAAAGGAGGTGTGAGTGCTAATACCTTCCCATACCTAACCGACCCCCGAACCTCCATCTCTGTTTTGAAAAGACCACCCGCTTGTATAAAAAGAGCGTTTTTCAATGTTTTCGTCTCAAAACTAAAATATTGGTGGCGGCTTCAAAATTTTTCCACGTTGTACATTGAGAAGTCCAACCCGATTTTTCGGGCGCAGCGATGTTACATACACCGTCACCTAAGGACCAAACGGGCTCCACCATTCAGCCACTTAGGCGTATTCGGCACCAAACATGCAGAAAGTTGCGCTGGCGACAACTGCGCCACATCGGGCGTCAAAGCGACACCTCGGCACACTCATACTGCACCTCGACACACCACACTACACCTTGGGACACTACACTGCACCTCGGTACACTACACTTCGACACACTACGCTTCGATACACCTACAATTCAACACACCTATACCTCGACAACACTAACTTCGACATACATACACTACACCTCGGTACATCTACACTTCGGTACACCCACACCTCGGTAGATATACACTATACCTCGACAACTGCACTTCAGCAACTACACTTAAGTATATATGTACGCTACACTTTGGCAACTACACTTTGGTATACCTGCGCTACACTTCGGCAACTACTAGTCGACACCTACACTTCGACTCACACACCCTTACACTTCGTCACCTACACTTAGTCACCTACGCTTCGCCACACTTACACGTCGACTTCCATAGACTTCGACACATCTACAGTTAGGCAACTACACTTCGGCTCATATGTCGCCCTAGGCACCTAACCTTCATCTTCCCTCGTTTCTTTGATTCTCATACTAAGATCAAACTTAAACCACAAATACTACACCTATATTCATTCAAAATTTGTCCCACACACACAACAAAGTATTCAACAAAGGTGACTACACCAAAGATAACGTCCTGATACTTTAGAGTTCCTCAAATCCCATTTCTTTCTTAGGTCTCTCGTATGACCCATCATCAACAAAACATACACACTTCACAAATTCACCAAAGTGAAGCAAACACAACATCAATCACACAACAAGCAACACAAACAACTCAAAAATCATTCTAGAGTCTAACTCACGCATAACACTCATCATATACTCTATTATAGGTGAAAGAGAGCCCCCTTACCTCAATAGATTGTAGAATAAGCACTTTTTCCACCAAGACTTCAAGATCCCCGAACAATCAAGCTCATCTTCCTTGAACTTGAGCTCTCCACGCCAATCTCCTCTCTTCTTCTTCCTCGAGCTATCACCCTCTCTCTCTCTACTCTCTTACTTTACTCATTGACTTTTCTTTGTTTTGAATGCAAAATGAACTTTCTCCCTTCGATGCCTTCACTTAAATCATGGATATGGGCCTCTTAATGGATCATGGGCCTCTAATCACACTTCCTCCATTACTCAAACACCTCCTAAATGAAATGAAACTTCCAAATTAATTATTTGACTTAATTAAAATGTTGTAAGCCTTAAATAACCCAATTAAATAAATAATTGAATTATTTTTGGGGCATTACAACTCTCCCCCACTTAGAATATTTCGTCCTCGAAATTTTACCTGAATCAAACAGCTCTGGATATGATTCCTGCATCTTACTCTCCAACTCCCAAGTAGCATTCTCACCGGCAGCTCCCAACCAAACTACCTTCACCAAATTGATCTCCTTCCCTCTTAAAGTCTTCACTTCTCGGTCCTCAATTCTAATCGGCATTGTCTCAACAGTGAGGTTTTCTCTCACTTGCACATTGTAACACCCCCCTTCTACATAGACTACTATTCAATTAATTTTGAAAATCAGAGTGCGTGAAAAACATTTTCGGTGCGACCACTCGAGGGTGTCACATTTAAAACCAAACACCTTAACATACTTCAAAACAATTACTTAAAATAAACTCCAGTTTAGAGGATACATAGCACCAAAATAATAGTCGGGAATAAACATTATAGCCATGGAAAAGAACAACTTAAATAATAGTTCAAAAGTAAAAGACATAACAAATAAACATTCCCCCCCGGTGCTACGTATCAGAGCGACTGACGGCCGTACTCAAGGAAGGATCTCTAGTCACCTTCGATCCACCGTCACTGCGGGTTGCCGACATACGAGGCAACACGACGCAAAGAGGTGAGTCTCAATGCACGAGATAATAATAAATAAAGCAAGGAACACGAGAAAGCAGGCACACCGAGAGAACAACGAATTTAGATACACTATTAAAACGATTACACCAAAGGCGATTACACTAACTACGGTCACACCAGAAAACAGTTACACCATTTGCAATCACACCAGAAACAGTTACACCAGAACATGTATGCAATGTATGCAATGCAACCCAAAACTCCACTGGGCATATGCATGCGGTACCGATCTCGTAAAATAAGCCACGACGGGCAAGAGGCCGAAGCCTATACCACCGAAAATATTCACAAAGAGGCCGAAGCCTATACCATCGAAAATATTCACAAAGAGGCCGAAGCCTATACCACCGAAAATATTCACAAAGAGGCCGAAGCCTATACCACCGAGAAATGCATATGATAATGCGACTCATGACTCATGCACCAACTACACAAACTCAAAGTATTTAATTAATAAATACTATAACATCATATCTCATTATAAAATCACTTCACAAAAACATCACGTGTTGTAGCATCACAGCTACCTCGTAATTCCCACCAGTAACACGCATAGGCGCCTGGCGACGACGACACACATCTGACTCACGACACGCCATAATAGGCGCGCCACACTCAAACACAGACACACAGCACAAAGCATCCACTGACACACCTCGGCACACCCTCACACACCTCGACACCCACTCAAACAACTCGGCACCCACTCACACACCTCGGCACACACAAAACACACCTCGGTACACTCTCACACACCTCGGCACCAACCTCCTTCACCTCGGCACCTCACCTCACCTCACTCACCTATGTCACCTCACCTCATTCACTTCGGCACCTCACCTCACCTCACTCACCTAGGTCACCTCACCTCATTCACCTCTGTCACCTCACCTCATTCATTCAACTTGACACTTCACCTTGTAACATCCCATCGCTTCGGAATGGCCGATCCCCCCACGAACCAACACGAGTCTTTTCAGCATGCTTTGTCCTCACTTGCATGCTTTCCGGAAAACTTCCCAGAAGGTCACCCATCCCACTACTACTCCAAGCCAAGCACGCTTAACTATGGAGTTCTTATGGGATGGGCTCCCGAAAAGAAGATGCATCTTGTTGGTATAGGTAGTCCAAATCAATTCTTTTAAGCCTTCCTTCAATCATGCATATGCCCCGGCCCGCACGGCCTCGGGATCCTCTCATTCCGGTGCGTATTCGGTTCGATCCACGCCGCCGCCGCTTTGAAGTCGCCAGAGCCACTCTTTGTCATGCCACCTTTTTGGGCACCGACGATCACTCCCGCCTCCTCGGCCGGATGTCACATGCCCACCGGCTTAAGCTTGGTTCGCCCCCGAACCACACCGTCTTCGGAGAGGTCTGCTTTGCTCGATACCATTTGTAACATCCTGCATCGCCTGGAATCGCCGATCGCTTCTACGAACCAACACGAGTCTTTTCAAAGATGCTTTGTCCTCACTTGCATGCTTTCCTAAAAACTTCGAGAAGGTCACCCATCCCACTACTACTCCAAGCCAAGCACGCTTAACTATGGAGTTCTTATGGGATGGGCTCCAAAAAGAAGATGTATCTTGTTGGTATAGGTAGTCCAAATCAATTCTTTTAAGCCTTCCTTCAATCATGCAGTCCCATACCCACACGACCTCGGATCCTCTCATTCCTGGTGCGTATTCGGTTCGATCCACGCGCCTTCGCGCTGAAAGTCGCCAGAGCCACTCTTTGTCATGCCACCTTTTTTGGGCACCGACGATCACTCCCCGCCTTCCTCAGCCCCGGATGTCACACACCTCACCTCACTCACCTAGGTCACCTCACCTCATTCCCCTCGGTATTACACCACCTCGGCTACACTACTCCAGTTACACGCCTCCACGTCACCATCACTCACCTCGGTATTACACCACCTCGGCTACACTACTCCAGTTACACGCCTTCACTTCACCATCACTCACCTCGGTATTACACACCTCGGCACACTACCTCATTCACCTAGGCTATATCACCTAATTCACCTCGGCTATACCACCTCATTCGCCTCGGCTATACCACCTCATTCACCTCGGCTATATCACCTAATTCACCTCGGCTATACCACCTCATTCACCTCGGCTATACCACCTCATTCACCTCGGCTATATCACCTAATTCACACACACGGGCTGTCACCTTGGGCGCCCTACACCCGGGCACACACGCACATGGGGCTGCCACAATTGGCGCCCCATCAAGCAACACGCACCAAAACCCACACCCACACCACATCACCTCGGCACTTGGGCTTGCCATTTCGGCGCCCATGGCCGTGACACCCAACACACACCACCTGAAGCACTCACCTCACTCGTCACAACACAACACTCGACGCGCATCAAATTCCACACGTTCAACAACCTCATCATCACGTAAATAACAACAACAACGCAATTAATAACAACAACAACCAATTCTACAACAACTTATGTCGATATATTCTCTAGGATAGCCACTTCCTCACCTACTTGCATTATAACAGCATCATCAATTTAACAATTCATGGCTCAATCACGGAATCAACATCATCATGCAAACAATCACAATAACGAAAACACAACTTCATGCAAAGATCACTCAAATCCTAACTACCCACATACTGTAACACCCCAAAAAATTAATTAGGTGAGTATTTAACTAATTTATTTAGGTGATTATTTAACTTACATAATTAAGTGATTATGACTAATTTAAGTAAATAATATGTTAGTTGGCCATATTTAAATAATAATAAGGTAATCAATTTAAAGAGTGAGGTGTAGTAAATAAATGGGGGGTCTAATTTAATTAAGTGGAATAATTAAGTTAGAACTTATTACTATTAGTTAGGAGGTGTTTAAGTGTTAGAAGTGGTGATAGTAAAAATGAGGTGTAAGTATTAAGGCCCAAAATGATTGGGCCTAGGGTTAAATGATGATTGAAATGAAGGGAATTGAAAGGGAAGCTTACGGCTGGAATGAAGGGAACGCAGGAAGAAAGAAAAGAAATAGAGGGAGTGAAGGAAGGGTGTGATGCAACGTGAGGGAGAGATGGGAGGAAACTTGATTTTGTGGGTTTTCAAGTGGGAAGGCTAGGAAGCCTTTTGGTGTTCGATTCTTCTCCATTATGGTGTTTTGATTTCCTCTCTTCTAATTCCATGTTCAAAGCTCACCTTGGCCATTAATGGGGTTTTATTCCCTTTGACTCTAGGTAAGGAGAACTTGGTCTCAATCTTCATCATTTTCCTTCCTTGTTCCATTTCTATGAGTTCCATAGACTCATTCTCACTATTTTAAATTTCCATTTTTCACCCAAGCAAGGTAATATTTCGGTTTGGGGCTGGAAATCAGTTTTGGAGGCTTCATTTAGTTGTTTTCTTGGTGGTTGATTGAAGCTTTAGCTCACCCAAGGTTAGGGGATTCTCCATTACATCCTTTATAACTTGTAGGATGTGTGTTATAGTTGGAATAGCTCTAGAAATGATGTGTTGTGTGACCTTGTGTTGCTTACATGTTGATTTATGTTTGAAATGTTTGTTTTGGTCATAACATGTTGATTGTTGTTGTGGAAGCATGAGTTGTGATTTATGCATGGTATATGTTTGATGAATTGGCTATATGAGAATGAGCATGTAAATATGATGATTTGGTATTAATAATTCAATGGCTATGTTGGTGTGGTTATGTGAGAAATGGTTTGTTTGTAAGAATTTAGGTTTAGAATTGTGTTGGGTGTAGGTCTTGGAAGGGGGGCGCCAAATGCCTAGCATTTTGGCGCTGTTTCTTGATGTTCTGCAGCGTGCGTGTGTGTGTTGAGTGAAGGGGCGCCAATTGCTAGGCAATCCGGCGCCCGGTGTTGTGTTGTGCCCGACATAGAGTGCGGCGCCAAATCACTAGTGTCCGGCGCTGGTGTGGTGTTTATGTCTTTGAGTTGTGTGTTGTGCGAGGAGGCGCCATTTGCTAGGCAAAGTGGCGCCCGGTGTTGTCTGTTTGTGGGTTTTGTGTCTCGGTTGGGTGGTTTTGGCGGTGGGGCGCCAATTCCCTAGGAATCGCGCCCATGACTAAGTTTGGCGCGCCTGTGCTGAGTGTGTGAGTGTGGGTCGTTGGTTTTTTTGGTTTTGGGCGCCATTTTGGCCGCCCTTGGCGCTAGGTACCCAAATGTGTCTAAGTGATGGTTTAGTCCCTAAGAATTAATTTAATCCTTGGTGTGACAATTTAGTCCCTAAGAATTAAATTAATCCTTGGCGTGACAAAATAATCCCTTAGTGTCTAATTAGTCCCAATATGTCAAATAATTTTCCTAAGTCCTTAAATTAATTTTTGTGTGTTAAAATGGTCCTTAAGTGAAGAAAAGGTCCTTATGAGGTGGTTTGGTCCTTAGGTGGGATTTAATCTAATAAGTGTTACGATGGTGGTTAATAATTGATGAAGTGGTGAGTAATAATCGAGGTGATGATGATTAAATAATTGAGGTGGTGGTGATTAAATAGTTGAGGTGGTGGTGATTAAATAATTGAGGTGGTGGTGGTTAATAATTAACAATTGTGGTGAGTTAATGAATGACGCGGGCTTCGGCCAAAAAGGTGGTTTAATACTTATTGTGATGAATTGTGTTGTGATGCATTTGTCATAGTGTCACATGAATCATATGCATTACGTGGTGATGGTGATGGTGATGTGGCTTCGGCCAAAATGAGGTGAGTGCCCGACGGGGTTTTTGGTGATGATTATGGATCCACATGCATATTGCACACATGCATACACTCATACCTTCATAAAATATTGTTGATGGTTAATTCATCTATTATTGTGTATTGTGATTGCCTAGATGCTTTCTAATTATAATGCTTATCTTACTTGTTATAATTTATGTAAAGAGACTCACCCTAGCATTTTATGTTGCCTGCTCTCGTGGCGACAAACAGGTGATTCTGAGTGAAGGTGCCATGCCTTCATGGGATATGGTGTCGGCTCTGATCTAGTAACACCAGGGGATGGGGTCTTAGTATTATTTTATTATGGCTATGTATTAAACTGATTTTAAACTACGTATTGAGTATGTGAACTCAGTTTCATTTTCCGCTGCGCTGCGAACTATTTGATGGATTACTGTAAACACTAAACAGGTTGTTTTGAGGGTTTTAACCCACGTGACTATGTTATGCATTTCTGCGCTTGATGCGTTTGGATTTTAAATATGTTTTGATGTTGTATTACTGAAATGTACCACCCTCCTTGAGGTGCGTGGACAGGTTTTTGAAAAACTCTGATTTTTATTAGCTCAATTAGCATATAATATATAAGGGGGTGTTACATTAGTGGTATCAGAGCAGTTCGGTCCGTCCGGCCAAGTTGTCGAGTCTGTTAACCCTCGAGTCTTGGTACTCGTTCTAAATCATAATTATGTTGCTGTTTATTATTGTTAACTTTGTTGGTTTGTTAGTTCATTAACGTACTTTGTGACTTATTTGTTGGATTACGATTGAAAGTTATATTGTATTATTGAGGTATATGTGACTGAACTGTGTAACTGGTGGTTGTAGCATTGATTTTGTCTGTTCGTGACTGTTGTTTGCATCATTAAGATATGTGTGATTAAAAGAGTTCTAACGACGTCAAAGGAGTGAAAGTCGTGACGATGCCTTCGCACTCGGATCACAAGTTAAAAGTCTTTTAATGTGGTAGATATAAATTTGAAAGAAAGTAGTTTTGTGACCTTAATTAGTTGGTTTGCATGAGTAGGAGGGATGATCACCCCAATCACTCATCCCCAATGAAAGAGGCGACAATAACTCATAGTTATTATTAACTTCGGATGCATGCACTAATTTTAATTTGATTGATTGCTTGAGTAGCTTATTAGAATATAGAGAGTACTCTTATGCGACCTAAATCTTGGTAAATTATACACTAGACAATAATTGCGGGATTATTCGTTGAATATTGTTGTGCTTGATTGACATTTTTGTTATAGGTTGATTGTTGTTGTGATGTGTCGGGATTTGAGTTGACTAGTACTAAATTGTTTTCAAGATAGTATGCTAGAACGAAATCATTTGCATGAATGCTAAATTTTCAATTTTTCAAGTAAGGTTGCATAACTTGAAGTTGTGACATTTTCAATGTTTTAATTTGACTTGTTTCGTGAGCATAATGTGATTTGTCAAAGACTAAATGGTTAACTTCTCTTACCTTCTGGGTTATGTTGGAAATCAAATTTTGAACTAATAAGTAGCGTTTATGTGGTTGCATGCTTGAGTGATAGTAAAGTTGAAGTTTGCATATAGTTTCCCTTTTTGACAAAACAATGAGTTTTATGATTTTCAAAAGGAAACAGTACATGGAAAATTTTATGCTATTGGAAAATGAATGTGAGGTCAAGTTAGTGTCAAATTCTGTTTCCAAGTTGGTTTATGTTTTCTCTTTCAAAATGTGACACGACTTCGGTCTTTGGATCGATTAAGTCATAATTTGATGTTGTTTGAAAATGATGGAGTTTTACACTAATTGCATAGTTAGATGAGGTAGAATTTTTATGATATGAGGAGGTGAATTCAAAAATGACTGTCAAGGTTTTAGAAACAAACATACCTAATTTTAAGCACCTTCTAAGTGTGAATTACAAATGTAAAAAAATTGTTCCACGTGGATTATAAATCTAATGATGAGAACCGTGCAACGGGATGTTTTGTGTACTTCCATGTCTTGATTTGTTTTCTTTGCTAAATGTTGACAAGAGTATTTAATCCCATTTGTTTAAACAATAGTAAGTTTTGTATCAAAACAATTGTATTGTGAAGTATGTGTTGGTTATGTTATTTTGTGATATGAAGTCAACTAAATTAGGTAGAATTATATGCCCATGATATTTTCTAGGGAAGATGTAAAATCGCATGTTAAGCCAAACCCCTAGGAATAAATAGAGTGAAGATGATACCTACGTGTTTAAATCTTTTCGGACTTGTGTGTTTAATTTGCTTGCACGATTGGTTATGCTTATGTGTTTTCTACGTGTGTTCTTTGGAGACAGAGAATTAATTAAATCTCGTTATAATTTTCGTGTCCTCAATGAACTTAGTAGTGTTTTGTGCTTAGAATGAAAGCATGATTGTTATACAACTCAGGAGTAGGAATGATGTCAGAATCAATGTCTTAGGTTGAGATTCATGGAGACCGGTAAAGCCATGCATACTTTTTGCGAACTTTCTGAAAATGCTGTTTTATTAAACTCGGTGTAGAATTATTAGTAATGGTGGCTGAATTATGATGGTTGTTTGTGTTGTTGAATTCACTGTTTTAAGATGTTCTGACATGGGTTCAGTATTTCAGTGACTGAGAACGTTTTACTAATTGAAAAATAATGTGGTTTGTCATTTCGAAAACTTGATTGAATGCTTGTTAAATTGCCACTGATTGGGTTGCATTCGGAGTTGTAGAACTCGAGTTATAGTTAAAACAAGTTAGGTTAAAATTTTGGAAAACAATCTGGACACTGTTTCAGTCTTTTGAAAACTGGTACTGTTTGGTTGAGTCAAAAATTATGTGGCTGAGTGTTTTCGAAAATAGACTTAAAGCCGGTCGTTTTGGCACTAATTTCATTAAATTCGGAGTTGCGTAGCTCCAGTTATGAGTCTCCAAAGTCGAGCCAAATTCTTGGAGTCAATCGGTGGGTAGGTTCAGTTTTTGCAAGTTTTATGTCCTCAAACGAGCTCCGTTTTGAACGATTCTTTTTCCATTAGAAACTACACTCAAAGTGTTTTATTCGAGCTAAAGTTTTGTCTCGTTTGGTCAAGTTTAAGTCGATTTATCGTGAAATGAAATGGGAGGACATAATCTGTCAAGTCTGAAAACTGTTTGGGTTATTTCTAAAAACTGTACTAATTGGCTCATTGTTTTGAAACTTTAAAGATATTTTCAGAAACTACACATCCGTGGCTTTCCAACGAGTATTTATTTGTCGAAATCCGAGGTCGTTTACTATTTCAATTAATTCGCCGAAGTGGGCGCATAGTTGCAGAATTTTCTACACCTGAGTTTAAAGAGAATAATTTGAACGTGGGATGAAATGATTAATTGTAGAATAGGTCGAACTAGAATTTTGTTATTATGATTGTGTTAATTGTTGATGTGAATAATGTGGAATATATGATAATTGTTGAAACCTGATCTTTGTTGTGTTAATTACGATGTTAGGTTGTTGGGCCTCTGGCCATAATTGTTGTTGTCCCTTGTGTTGGGTAGTCGGGTAGGATTTTGACCACCTACAGATTAGAATACCAAATTGGAGAGTAAGAATATAGGGAAGAGTGTTTGATCTGTTGCGTGTACGATAGGACTTGGATGATAACGGTTAGCGGAGATAAGAAGAGTGGATGTTGATTTCCTGAGTTTAGCGTAGATTTCGAGGGGGATAGCAATCATTCATATAAGATAGTGAAAGGGAAGAGGAGTTCTCGGTTTTGTGGAAAGCCGTATGATGTTTCCGGTGGAAAGGGAGATGGGCGTTCCGGGCAAGAGCCAAGTGGGGGAGACGCTACTGCGGGAATTGTGTGCCATTCTTGAACCTGTAGTGGCGATTTATGCTTAGAATGAAAGTACATAGTTATGTAACCTAAGCGGTGGAGTCAATATATGAGGTTGAGACTCATGAGGTGAAGTAGACGCATACGTTAGTGTTTCACAGACCAAAGAATAGAACTTTGAAAGGGTTGTAGGTGGATGTACTGGGGTTAACATTAGGATTGAAATCGTGTAAGTTTTCGAAGAGATTAAGTGCGAACTAGATTCATCTTGTTGTTGAGATTAGCGTGATTTTCGAGGACGAAAATATTCTAAGTGGGGGAGAGTTGTAACACCCCAAAAAATTAATTAGGTGAGTATTTAACTAATTTATTTAGGTGATTATTTAACTTACATAATTAAGTGATTATGACTAATTTAAGTAAATAATATGTTAGTTGGCCATATTTAAATAATAATAAGGTAATCAATTTAAAGAGTGAGGTGTAGTAAATAAATGAGGGGTCTAATTTAATTAAGTGGAATAATTAAGTTAGAACTTATTACTATTAGTTAGGAGGTGTTTAAGTGTTAGAAGTGGTGATAGTAAAAATGAGGTGTAAGTATTAAGGCCCAAAATGATTGGGCCTAGGGTTAAATGATGATTGAAATGAAGGGAATTGAAAGGAAGCTTACTACCGGAATGAAGGGAACGCAGGAAGAAAGAAAAGAAATAGAGGGAGTGAAGGAAGGGTGTGATGCAACGTGAGGGAGAGATGGGAGGAAACTTGATTTTGTGGGTTTTCAAGTGGGAAGGCTAGGAAGCCTTTTGGTGTTCGATTCTTCTCCATTATGGTGTTTTGATTTCCTCTCTTCTAATTCCATGTTCAAAGCTCACCTTGGCCATTAATGGGGTTTTATTCCCTTTGACTCTAGGTAAGGAGAACTTGGTCTCAATCTTCATCATTTTCCTTCCTTGTTCCATTTCTATGAGTTCCATAGACTCATTCTCACTATTTTAAATTTCCATTTTTCACCCAAGCAAGGTAATATTTCGGTTTGGGGCTGGAAATCAGTTTTGGAGGCTTCATTTAGTTGTTTTCTTGGTGGTTGATTGAAGCTTTAGCTCACCCAAGGTTAGGGGATTCTCCATTACATCCTTTATAACTTGTAGGATGTGTGTTATAGTTGGAATAGCTCTAGAAATGATGTGTTGTGTGACCTTGTGTTGCTTACATGTTGATTTATGTTTGAAATGTTTGTTTTGGTCATAACATGTTGATTGTTGTTGTGGAAGCATGAGTTGTGATTTATGCATGGTATATGTTTGATGAATTGGCTATATGAGAATGAGCATGTAAATATGATGATTTGGTATTAATAATTCAATGGCTATGTTGGTGTGGTTATGTGAGAAATGGTTTGTTTGGAAGAATTTAGGTTTAGAATTGTGTTGGGTGTAGGTCTTGGAAGGGGGGCGCCAAATGCCTAGCATTTTGGCGCCTGGTTGCTGATGTTCTGCGCGTGCGTGTGTGTTGGTGAAGGGAGGGCGCCAATTGCTAGGCAATCTGGCGCCAGGGTGTTGTGTTGTGCCTGACATAGAGTGCAGGGCGCCAAATCACTAGTAACTGCGCGCTGGTGTGGTGTTTATGTCTTGAGTTGTGTGTTGTGCGGGGGGGCGCCATTTGCTAGGCAAAGTGGCGCCCAGTGTTCTGTTTGTGGGTTTTGTGTCTCGGTTGGGTGGTTTTGGCAGGTGGGGGCGCCAATTCCCTAGGAATCTGGCGCCCATGACTAAGTTTGGCGCGCCCTGTGCTAGTGTGTGAGTGTGGGCTGTTGGTTTTGGTTTTGGGGCGCCATTTTGGCTGCCTCTTGCGCCTAGGTACCCAAATGTGTCTAAGTGATGGTTTAGTCCCTAAGAATTAATTTAATCCTTGGTGTGACAATTTAGTCCCTAAGAATTAAATTAATCCTTGGCGTGACAAAATAATCCCTTAGTGTCTAATTAGTCCCAATATGTCAAATAATTTTCCTAAGTCCTTAAATTAATTTTTGTGTGTTAAAATGGTCCTTAAGTGAAGAAAAGGTCCTTATGAGGTGGTTTGGTCCTTAGGTGGGATTTAATCTAATAAGTGTTACGATGGTGGTTAATAATTGATGAAGTGGTGAGTAATAATCGAGGTGATGATGATTAAATAATTGAGGTGGTGGTGATTAAATAGTTGAGGTGGTGGTGATTAAATAATTGAGGTGGTGGTGGTTAATAATTAACAATTGTGGTGAGTTAATGAATGACGCGGGCTTCGGCCAAAAAGGTGGTTTAATACTTATTGTGATGAATTGTGTTGTGATGCATTTGTCATAGTGTCACATGAATCATATGCATTACGTGGTGATGGTGATGGTGATGTGGCTTCGGCCAAAATGAGGTGAGTGCCCGACGGGGTTTTTGGTGATGATTATGGATCCACATGCATATTGCACACATGCATACACTCATACCTTCATAAAATATTGTTGATGGTTAATTCATCTATTATTGTGTATTGTGATTGCCTAGATGCTTTCTGTTCCAGAGTGGGCTCAAGGCCCAATGCAGTCCAGCATGGCCCAATAACTACTACTATAAATATGGCACGAATCTCAAGGAGTTAGGTACGTCATTTATTACTATTCACTATTCACTATTGATTGCTGACTTGGGCGTCGGAGTGTACTCGCAGGTACCACCCAGGTGCGACCTAGACTTTGACACCAAGACGTTCAGCGACCGAGCTACAAGACTACATCAGAATCATACCTAGAGATCAGTACGGATCATTGGCGACCACAGTGGGAGCAACTGAACACTTCCACCATGCAACAAAAGAGGCACGCCACGCGAGCCTCATCGAGAGCCGACCCTTCCGGACGGAATGCAATCCTCAAGAAACCCCGAGGCGCCCCACCGACCATTCACGAATCGCAGACAACGCTGCGTCAAGAACCTCCGTGCGGCGCGAGGGGCCAATCTTGGAGCGATATCGCACTGCTCAACAAAGAATCGCCGACCGAGCCGGTCGATGCAGAATAGATGCCTCGTGCGCGCGCCACGTGACTCGAAGCTTTCCTACGATTCTGCAAAACAAAAATCAGATTATCGCCGACCGGGAAGCACTTCTTTCTCACTACGAAAGGGGATCCATCCCTCCTCGCCCGCGTGCGAACGGAGAGGGACCCTCCAGACAAATGCGTCCTTCCAGTAAGCATGCAACTCCTCCTGGACGGAATGACCGACCTTTCCGCGCTGGCCCAGCACACCGATCCCCAGCGCGCAGGGTTAGGACTAGAAGGTCTCCCACTCGCAGGGGCGTGCGCAGTCGCCGCTCCAGGTCACACGGCCAAGATTATGAAGACTCAAGTTACAACCCGGAATCAGACCGCTCCCCTACTAGGTATTCCTCGGCCGAGTCGTCCGGTTCACGCAAGTCGAGGAGCCGGTCGTGGGATTCGTATGGTGATTTGGACAACTACAAAGGCAGGGACACATCCCACCGGTCGAAAAGAGATGTGCTCGAGCGAGAGAGAGGGCAATCGTTCCAGCCCCCTCCCTTGTACGGCCACATGACGGGCGGCTACGGAGTACCCGTCAATGAACTACGCGCATTACAACCTTATGGAGCGGGGGAGTTGGCGACCGGGCATGGGCCGTTCTCAAGAGAAATCAGACGTTACCGCATCCCCAGGGATTTGAGAAAGCCACCCAACATGAATAAGTTCGACGGTCGCGGCGATCCGGATAAACACGTCCGTTATTTCAACAACTACTGCAGCTATAGAGAGCTAAGCCCGACGATGAAGTGCAGACTTTTTCCTCAGTCGCTCGATGGGAGAGCGCTCGAATGGTGGGAATCATTGCGGCCCAACACCATCACCTCTTGGGAAGGTTTGGTCGCAACCTTTTTGGCCAATTACACCGCCAACCGTTGTCAGTACAAATATGAGGAACACGCCCGGCGGCCGTTCGGGGGAGAACGAATCATCGAGGCATTATATTGATCGCTTCAACACAGAGGCGAGAGACTATCCGCGACTTGACCGACAAAGACAAACCGAAATATCTCAAGCGGGAATACGAGCGGATCACGCATTTGCGGAGGAGTTCATCCTCAACCGTTACATGGATCTTGGGGTATTTTTGAGAAGGGCCAACGACCACATGGGCTACGAGGAGACGCTCGCAGCTAGGCAGGGCGCCCGTGTGCGACCCAAGGAAGAGCATGGTAGGTCGGCAAAAGAGCCAGAAGGGCGCAAGGAAGGTCGGTCGGATTTTCGTCAGAAAAAGTTCGAGCACCGCACCAGTACGAATACGCCCATCGCACAAATATATATGGATCGCCGAATAACGAGTTTGCCGATGTCAAGCGTCCCGACCCACTCGTTCTTAAGAAAGGCGGCGGTTTACGAAGAAGTATTGCGGTACCATAAGAGCAAGGGCCACGATACTAACGAATGTATGGCCCTAAAAGATGACATAGAAAACCTCATTCGAAGGAAAAGTTGACCAAGTATGTCGGAGGAAGGAAACGACCGATCGGAAGAAAAGACGAGAGGCCGAGATGGTCGTTCAAAAGAAAAAGTAACCACTCAAGCAATTGAGGTCATTGCGTGAAAAGAAACTTCTGAGGAGGACGCGAGCGATCCAGGTCGCAGGTCGTAATGGTCATCCACGGAGGAACCCCTTTAGATCGCTTGGATTCAAAGAAGGCGACCAAGAGAAAGTGGAACGAAATTCTAATGGTCGGGTCTTCTTCAAAGACGACCAATCTCTAACAGATCGATTTCGTTTGGTGACGAGGATTTGCTCGATGGGCGGGTTAACGCTATGTTCCTCTGGTCATATCTGTGGGTCATGGGAAACTCCGTCGGGAGAATACCGGTCGATCGTGGAAGCTCGGCAGATATCATGTTCAAGAATTGGTGGACAAATTGAGTATCGATCAGTAGCGAAATCATCCCTCAGAACGACCCAACCCCCTTGACTGGTTTTAACGGAGCAATCACTTACCCGCTGGGTACCTTGGAGTTGTTGGTCACTTTCGGCGACGATGCCAATGGGAGTACATCTTACAGGACGGTCAGGACGACGTTCTTAGTATTGCCAATCAAGTCATGCTATCATTGCATTATCGGCCGGCCGACTTTGGGGAAACTTGAAGCGGTCGTGTCAACAGTCCACTTAAAGATGAAGTTTTACGATAAAAATGGCCAGGTCGCTACCTTAGCGGCAGATATGGAAGCGGCCAAGAAGAGTCACTACATTTATCGTGACATATGTGACACTCGGGACTTTGGACCGCACGCTCACAATTCGGGAAGGACACCAAGTAAACCTAGTGATCCGGATGCCCGCTATAACTCGGGAGATAGCGACTTCGGAAGAGGAGATGATGATTTAGCCCGTGAGCTAAAGAAGAAACTCAAACGACCGAACCCCATGGGCAATTTCTCGACGTTCACTTGAGGCGATGACCAGCCAAAATCAAAGATTGGAAGCGACCTTCCGCAATGTCAAGCGAGGATTAATCACTTGTCTCGTAAAATATGTCGATTTGTTCGCTTAGCGTGCATCGATATGCCCGAGTTCCTATGGAGGTCGCTTGTCATCAACTATCGATTGATGCAAAGAAGAAGGCGATCGCTTCGGCGAAGAAGAGTCCGTAATGAAGAGAAGGCGAGCAAAGCCCGTGCGATTAACGACTTGGTTAAAGCAAATTTCGTTGAGGAGATTAAGTACACAACTTGGCTTTCGAACGTCGTGCTAGTAAAAAAAGAAGAACGGAAATGGCGAATGTGCGTTGATTACATCGACCTAAATAGGCGTGCCCTAAGGACGCTTTCCCTGTACCCAGTATTGACAAGTTGGTCGACGGCGCTTCGGGTTACAAGTTGCTTTCCTTCTTGGACGCATACTCAGGCTACAACCAAATCGCTATGCACCCGCCGGATCGTCACAAGACTGCTTTCATGACCGACCAGGGTAATTTTTGCTACAAAGTGATGCCTTTTGGATTAAAGAACGCCGGGCGACATACCAAATGATGAGCAAGATATTTGAAAAGGTCATCGGGTGGCAGAGGTGTATCTCGATGACATGATCATAAAGAGCAAATCAGATGATGAGCACGTTAGCGACCTTAACGAAGTTTTTGAGGAGGCAAGGAAGAATTCTCTTAGGCTGAACCCTGAGAAGTGCACGTTTGGGGTGCGAGCTGGGAAATTCTTAGGTTTCCATTTAACGGAGAGAGGAATCGAAGCAAACCCTGACAAGTGTAGGGCGGTCATTTGAAATGAGACCGCCAACCACTAAGAAGGAAATCCAACAATTGAACGGCATGGTCGCCGCCTCTCCGCATTCATACCCCCCATGCATGCAAGTCGCTCCCTTTGTTCAAGCTTACGAAAAGGACGCTGATTTTGAATGGATGATCGGTGCCAATGGCGTTGGACGATCTAAAAGCGGCCCTGACCAATCCGCCCGTCATGACCAAGCCGCTCCCAGGGGATACACTGTATCTGTATTTAGCAATTACGGAGGAAGTTTTAAGTGCCGTCCTGGTCAAAGAAAGCGACACAAAACAAAGTCCTATATACTTCATTAGCAAAGTCCTACAGGACCGTAATCCCGCTATCGAGGATCGAAAAGTTGACGCCGCGACGCATCGTAGCCGCCTCGCAGTTAAGGCCGTATTTTGTTGCGCATCAAGTAGTGGTGAGAACCGATCAACCAATACGATGATTCTCCACAGGCCGGACTTGGCGGGCGCATGATTAAATGGGCGATCGAACTAAGTGAGTTTGGAATAAAGTTTGAGCCAAGGTCGGCGCTAAGGCGCGCAGATTTTGGCCGATTTCATAGCCGAGATGACCCGATTCAGTGGCAGCGCCAATCACCACCGGACGTTACACGCCGATGGCTCGCCAAACTCCAAAGGAAGTGGGGCCGGCTAATTTTGGAAAATTCTGCGCAGGTTTGGTCGTAGAAGTGTCACTTACTTTCGCTTTCCACACTTCAAATAATCGAGCAGAGTATGAGGCTTGCATAGCGGGTTATTGCTCGCCAAAGAATTCAACGTCGAACAAGTGGAATTGCACTCACTCTCTCTTGGTCGTTTCCCGGATCAAAGAGTTATATGATACCAAAGATGAAACATTGAAGCACTACCTGACTAAGGTAAGGGAGTTGCTCAGTAAATTCGACCGAGCAGAGGTGAAGCACGTCCCAAGAACAGAAAACGTCCGAGCGGACATTCTCTCGGTCGGCTAGCACCAAAGTGCCCGGAACCACCGAAGCTTGATACAAGAAACCCTTACTCGACCGTCCGTGGCGACCAAGATCGACAAACCTGCTTCATGTCTATGCATTGACCCTACAAAAGATTGGATCACTCCCATATTACAATATATCTTGAACGGTGCGGAGCCAGACGATCAAAGGGAGGCAAAACTTTTAAGGCGGCGAGCAACAAAGTATTCCGCTGCTCGCGGGAAGCTTTATAGAAGAGGTTTCTCATCCCCACTCGTTGAGGTGCTTAACGTCACTGGCGGACCATGTTTTAAGAGATATCCACGAAGGTTTATGTGCGATCCACGGGGAGGTCGCTCGTAGCAAAACGGGCGTTAAGAGCGGGTTTCTATTGGCCAACCATGGAGGAGGACGCCAAAAACTTGGTTCAAAAGTGCAACAAGTGTCAAATTCACGCAGACGTCCACATCGCCTCGCTCGAAAGCTCAGAGCCTAGCGCCCCTTGGCCGCTTTGCACGGTGGGGATGGATCTCCTCGGGCGCTCCCACCGCCCTGTGCCAATTTAAATTTCGATTGTAGCAGTTGATTACTTCACCAAATGGATAGAGGCCGAGCCATTAGCGACCATCACAGCGGCCAAAGTGACCAAGTTTTTCAATCGCAATGTTTTAGCCCGTTTCGGCGTTCCCCAACAATTGATAACAGATAACGGACGCAGCTTTGCGAGCAGAAATTCGGAGAGATCTTTGGCGGTTTGGGTATAAAGCGACGTTTTACCTCGGTCGAGCATCCACGGACCAACGCCAAGCCGTAAGCGGCCAACAGGGTCATCCTGCGAGGACTGAAGAGAAGATTGGACGAGGCCAAAGGTAATTGGGTAGAAGAGTTGCAGTCGGTCCTTTGGGCGTACCGAACGACCCCACATTCAACGACGGGTGAGTCGCCTTTCAGGTTAGTCTATGGTATGGACGCCGTAATTCCAATCGAGATGGGCGAATTGAATTGGAGGGCGACCAACCCACCAGCTGCGGAAGAAAATGAGCGAGCCACCAGAGAAGAGCTCGATCTAGTAGACGAGCTACGAACCAAAGCTTCCCTCAAAGAACAGCTAGTCAAGCAGAAGGTCGCTGCAAGATATAATTCTCGCGTGCAGAAAAGGGAATTTTCAATTGGTCACTTCGTTCTCGACGGGCGGGCGGGGAAACAAGAACGCTTCGGCAAGGGAAGCTCGCACCAAATTGGGAAGGACCTTATCGCATAATCAACAAGACAGAGCAAGGAGCTTATGAGTTAGAGACTATGAATGGAGCGACCATCCCTAGGACATGGAACGCAGAAAAGCTGAGGAAATACTATGTATAGATGCCAAGCATGTTTCAAACAATTCAGAAATTAATGAAAAGCAGGCGGGCGCTCTTTTTCCCCACAGGGTTTTTTACAGAGGCCCGACCTTTTTAAAACTTGTTGTTTATCTCATGCACGATTGTGACCGGCCGCTCATCATGCAAGTAGCAATAGAGCGACCGAGATGTCACCGAGTTGACTAATGCCATCGAATGGTAAAAGCGAGCGCCCCGAGTAGCGCCCGAAAATTATAAAGTGCCATCGAATGGTAAAATGCGAGCCGCTCCGAGTAGCGCCCATAAATTATCAAGTGCCATCGAATGGTAAAATGCGAGCGCGCTCGAGTAGCGCCCATAAATTATCAAGTGCCATCGAATGGTAAAATGCGAGCCGCTCGAGTAGCGCCCATAAATTGTAAAGTGCCATCGAATGGTAAAATGCGAGCCGCTCCGAGTAGCGGCCCATAAATTATAAAGTGCCATCGAATGGTAAAATGCGAGCCGCCCCGAGTAGCGGCCCATAAATTATCAAGTGCCATCGAATGGTAAAATGCGAGCCGCTCAGAGTAGCGGCCCATAAATTATCAAGTGCCATCGAATGGTAAAATGCGAGCCGCTCGAGTAGCGCCCATAAATTATAAAGTGCCATCGAGTGGTAAAATGCGAGCCGCTCCGAGTAGCGCCCATAAATTATAAAGTGCCATCTAATGGTAAAAGCGAGCCGCCCGAGTAGCGCCCATAAACTTGCAAAGTCGCCATCGCGTGGCCTAGAACGAGCCGCCGCGAGTAGCGCTCTGCAAACTCGCGAACTTTAAAAGGCGAAGTAACAACTTGCGAATATTGAAGGTCGTAGAATGGCCGACAATTTAAACGAAGGAACCGTGGACATTCATTAAACCGAGATTTCCAATCGAAGTTATAAGTTAAAATCAACCGCTTCGTCGGCGGGCAAAGCAAAATGATTCAAAATATTTAAAAGCCGCCGCAGCGCTAAACAAAAGAAGTAAAACTACGTACTAAACACCGCCGCAGTGAGGCCAAACAAAAGCAACTAAAGCTAAGGTGATCAACAGAAAAACAACGACCCGCTCACTGACGACTTTCCCTTTTTCGATTTTTTGAGGAAGAACGATCTCTTGACCGACCACGCAATGCTCATAGTTGACCACGGCCTCATCAACAAACAAAGATGGGTTTACAAGCTTTATCTGGTCAACCGCATTGGTAAATTGGTATTTGGCCGCTCCCAAAGCCTCTAGTGCGGGCCTCCTTGAAGAGATCCCTATACTTATCTTTCTCCTTCTCCACACAGCGTCGGTGGTCTTCAAAGAAGTAACTGATCAAACAATTCTTGTTTCTTCTCGCCAGCGCCCCCGACCTCTTCTTCACTCTAATTTTCTCAATGATCGCTTTATCCTGGCAATGATCGCATCGCCCCGAGCCGCTTCGCGCGGGCTTGAGCGATCACCAAGGCCGCCATCGAATTTTCGCTTCACGAAGTTTCGCTCGAATGTAGCAACCTCACAAACCTTTGGTTCGATCTCTTCGAAGTTTCTTGAGCAGCCGATCCCTTTCTTCTCTCATTTCTCATCAAGGACAACAAAGCGGTGCGGCGCTTTAAACGACTTGTCCGATGTGGTCGCCTTCAAGATAAGAAATTTTACTTAAGGCTCGCCTACCTTTCGAGACGGTCGGCTTCCCCCTCTTGATATTTTGCGAAGAGTTGGTCGCCGCCTTCATCGCATCGCCCATCACCTTAAAAGGCTCTTCCTTGAAACGAGCACGATCCGCGCCCCCGAGGCCAAGCGGATCAAGGTTAGGCGACCTACCGGAATGACCTTTGCCGGTGGCTCTTGTGTTTTTCTTCTCGCAGGTCGCAATCATCTTGGCGCCTCCTTTTGGTCGATTTCTCGATTGCAACAGCCCGGAAATGACGTTCTGTCGGGGTTGGTCGCAGGCTATCCAGTTATTAATGAACGGCTCACAACGACCGCTTTTTGAGATGCGTCGGCCGTCCCCGAGGGGAGAGTTATCCCCATCCTCACCGGACCACACGGGAAAGAAGTCAAAATCCTGAACGCCCGCCATTTCAGCTGCAGAAAACAAGATGCGTTAGCAGTTACGCAAACAATTTGAAGAAAGCAAATAAATCTTAAAACTTCTACCAATAGTGCTTTGATCGCCTTTGTGCCACGGGCGTCTACTATCTTATTGATTTTAATGCGACCACCTTGGGCGCAAGAGGCGACCGCCGAGCTCATGGATCGTATCAACGCCCCCAATATTGAGCTCGATTTCCTTATAAGAATACGCCCGTGTTTCTTTAAAAATGGTCATATGACCGCATCGGTCCGGCATGCGGGCGTCCCAAAGATTTTTCCTGTATCAAAGTGGCTATCCCTTTCATCGCTTCCATCGTATGCGGAACGCCCGTATAAGTCGTCGTTTTCCACCCGCTTGGCAAAGACTCCATGTACGGCTTGAAAAAGTTGTATTGCGACCTGTTTTTCAGAGAGACGGCCTCTTTACGGATCCCTTTGGTACCAGGCTCATAGAGATAGCTCATCTCCATGAGGGTAAAAAATAGCCTCAATGAGACCGGCCGCCCAAGCGCTGTTAGGACGTCCTCGTAACCTTGAATGAACGCCCAAGCGTTCGGGTTTAATTGGGAGGGTGCGACCTTAAGGTAGCGGAGGACTTGTCGTTGAAATTTCGTAAAGGGAGGGACGATCCCCATCCGCTCAAAGACGACCCGGTACATCGTAAATTTTAGCTCATCATGCCAGGTCGCTATGTTCTCATCCTTTTCCATGCCCTCCACCCGCCAGCCTTCAACATAAAACTGCGCGGTCAAGTCTTGTTCGTCCGAGGAATGGCGGCGGACTTTACTCCTATGATTCCTTAAGATTTCGGAAACCCAAGACATATCTTGCTCGGCCGCCATGTCAGGATCAATCCGTTCTGGCCCCAAAGCCGCGTCTTGAACCGCGCCGGGCACGACTTGCAAGGGCACGGGATTCTCAACGGCCTGAACACCGACTGTAGTCTCGGAAAGAAAAGAGGTCGAACATTCCGCAGTTTCCCCAGGGTTTGGAACCACCTCAGCTCGGTCAGACATTCGAGAGGACTCGGAAGACGACATCGAGATCGAACTCGAAGTTCCGGGCGACCCGCTTTTGGATTTCGAAGACGACCTATCTCGGCCGGGTGATTCATCTCTCGAAGGGGACGGCGACCTCACTGGAGGAGTGCTCGGTTGAGCCATTGCTTTAGCTATAGACACGGCCGGGCTCCCGGAGATTCGGCGAGTTTGTTTTGTCCGGGCCAGAGTAAACCTGCAGAGAGGGAAGCGGTCAAGATCGAGCACACAGTTAGAGGGGGCGACCTGGTCGTCCCCCGACCTGCTACCCCCTCCGCTGGTTGGAATGTAAAAAGAAAAAATATATATATATATAAGCGATCAAAGTTAAGGACGTTCGTGTTACCTGAAAGGCCGGAAGATGAATCTGGCGCAGGGGGCACGGGCGAGCTGTTCCCAGAGCGAGCGACGAACGGTAGACAGCGAGCCAGCGAGGTCGTTTTCGAACTTTCAAAGCAGAGAATGAGGCAAGAGTAAAGGGTGATTTTCTCCAAAGCCCCCACCACCTTATATAGTGGGCCAATGGGCACTTCAGGCCCAAAAGCGAAGAGACGCACCTCTTCACTTTCTCTCATTAATCAGTCATTAATCAGTCAGGGGGGAACGAAGAGACACGCCTTGGGAAGCCAGCGCCACCTTGGAATGCGTGAAAATCACAAATAGAAATCACCGTCCCCCTCGCACTATAGTCGCCGGCCGCAGCTCTTAGGCCGCTCATTGGTTGCAAATCGCTTTTAACATCACTCGGTCAAGAAATCAAGCCTTAGCCCGCCTCTCGCGACCTGTGCTTGGGGGCAACTGTTCCAGAGGGCTCAAGGCCCAATGCGACCAAAGATGGCCCAATAACTACTACTATAAAATGGCACGAATCTCAAGGAGTTAGGTACGTCATTTATTACTATTCACTATTCACTATTGATTCTTGACTTGGCGTGAGTGTACTCGCAGTACCACCAGTGCGACCTAGACTTTGACACCAAGACGTTCAAATGACCGAGCTACAAGACTACATCGTAATCATACCTAGAGATCGATGACGGATCACTTTCTAATTATAATGCTTATCTTACTTGTTATAATTTATGTAAAGAGACTCACCCTAGCATTTTATGTTGCTCGCTCTCGTGGCGCACAAACAGTGATTCTCGAGTGAAGGTGCCATGCCTTCATGGGATATGGTGTCGGCTCTGATCTAGTAACACCAGGGGATGGGGTCTTAGTATTATTTTATTATGGCTATGTATTAAACTGATTTTAAACTACGTATTGAGTATGTGAACTCGGCTTTCATTTTCCGTCATACGCGAACTATTTGATGGATTATCAGAAACACTAAACAGTTGTTTTGAGGGTTTTAACCCACGTGACTATGTTATGCATTTTACGCGCTTGATGCGTTTGGATTTTAAATATGTTTTGATGTTGTATTACTGAAATGTACCACCCTCCTTGAGGTGCGTGGACAGGTTTTTGAAAAACTCTGATTTTTATTAGTTCAATTAGCATATAATATATAAGGGGGTGTTACACATACCGCCATCGCAACCCATTATAAATGTTAAAACCCACCCTTACTAATGAAAACCCAGCACATAATCACAGAATCACGTATATACCTTACAAATTATCCACCTAAATTACTCCTAGTCCTTAATCCCTATGTTTCAAGATTTATAAATTATTAAATATGCTAGAGAGCCCCCATACCTTGTTAAACTTGAAGAAGATAGCACCAAAGATTAAGAAGACCTCTCCAAAAACCCCAACACTCCAAGCTTCTTCCTTCCTCCTTGATCTTCACGCGAAACCCTCCCCTCCTTCTCACTTGCCGTCGCGCCTCTCACTCTCACTCTTCTCTCCTTTCTAATTTTTGCAATTTGGCTTCTAATGAGGGTTTCTCCTAAGACCCTAATGTTTTTATTAATTGGGTTTGGGCCACTTAACTCCAATGGGCCCTAATTGCACCTCCTAATTACTTCCTCACCTCCTCCTATTCTAGTTAAATACTCTCTATTTACTCACTACACCCCACTCCTTAATTGGATTAATTTCCTTATATTTACTTTAAATAAGGTTAATTAAATTATCACTTAATTAAATTATCTAATTATTTACTTAATCATTTTTTGGGCGTTACAACTCTCCCCCACTTAGGCATTTTCGTCCTCGAAAATTTAAATACTATAGACACTACACAACTCAAACACTCACCACACAACAATAGATTCTAGAGAACACACTTAAAGAAACGCATACCTCTAAATGCGACCATCACTATTATATCACCGCATCATCGTAAACACCACATTTAAAAATTGAGGAAAAACAACACCTTTAGATTTTTAGTAACAACACACTTTAGATTTTAGAAAGAAACATCACATTTATAAATTTAGGAAGAAACACCTTTAAAGTTGGGAAAATGAAACAATTAAATTCCAAGGATAGTAATAAAATATCAGCCATTTTCTTTTACTTATGTATGAAAACAACCCACAATTTATAAAGAAAACAACGATTCATATTTCAATAAAAAAAAAATAAACATTGATTTATGAAAACAAAGAACCCCTTATTTTCCAAAACAAAGAAATGAAGACCATAAGACATAAAAAAACAACATTCTATATATTATTCCAAACAACAACGAAGAACATAAAACATGAAAAGCAAAAGAACCTATATATTATTTCAAACGGCAACATAATTATGATTTAGAACGAGTACCAAGACTCGAGGTTATGAGACTCGACAACTTGGCGGACAGCACCAACTTATGCTCCGATACCACTTGTAACACCCCCTTCTACATAGACTACTATTCAATTAATTTTGAAAATCGAGTGCGTGAAAAACATTTTCGGTCATGACCACTCGAGGTGTCACATTTAAAACCAAACACCTTAACATACTTCAAAACAATTACTTAAAATAAACTCCAGTTTAGAGGATACATAGCACCAAAATAATAGTCGGGAATAAACATTATAGCCGTGGAAAAGAACAACTTAAATAATAGTTCAAAAGTAAAAGACATAACAAATAAACATTCCCCGGTGCTCGTATCGGAGCGACTGACCGCATACTCAAGGAAGGATCTCTAGTCACCTTCATCCATCACACACTGCAGTTTCTGCGACATACGAGGCAACACGACGCAGATAGGGTGAGTCTCAATGCACGAGATAATAATAAATAAAGCAAGGAACACAGAGAAACAGCACACCGAGAAACAACGAATTTAGATACACTATTAAGACAAGCATTACACCAAAGGCGCTACACTAACTACAACACCGTAAAATGACTTGATTACACCATTTGCAATCACACGAAAAAGCAGATTACACGAACATGTATGCAATGTATGCAATGCAACCTAAAACTCCACTCGGGCATATGCATGCGATGCCGATCTCGTAAAATAAGCCACGATGGGCAAGAGGCGAAGCCTATACCACCGAAAATATTCACAAAGAGGCCGCCTATACCACCAAAATATTCACAAAGAGGCCGAAGCCTATACCACCGAAAATATTCACAAAGAGGCCGAAGCCTATACCACCGAAAATATTCACAAAGAGGCCGAAGCCTATACCACCGAGAAATGCATATGATAATGCGACTCATGACTCATGCACCAACTACACAAACTCAAAGTATTTAATTAATAAATACTATAACATCATATCTCATTATAAAATCACTTCACAAAAACATCACGTGTTGTAGCATCACAGCTACCTCGTAATTCCCACCAGTAACACGCACAGGCGCACAAGGCGACCTGACACACAATACAGCTCACGGGCACCGCCATAATAGGCGCGCCACACTCAAACACAGACACACAACACAAAGCATCCACTGACACACCTCGGCACACCCTCACACACCTCGACATCCACTCAAACAACTCGGCACCCACTCACACACCTCGGCACACACAAAACACAACTCGGTACACTCTCACACACCTCGGCACCAACCTCCTTCACCTCGGCACCTCACCTCACCTCACTCACCTAGGTCACCTCACCTCATTCACCTCGGCACCTCACCTCACTCACCTATGTCACCTCACCTCATTCACTTCGGCACCTCACCCTCCTCACTCACCTAGGTCACCTCACCTCATTCACCTCTGTCACCTCACCTCATTCACTTCGGCACTTCACCTCACCTCACTCACCTAGGTCACCTCACCTCATTCCCCTCGGTATTACACCACCTCGGCTACACTACTCCAGTTACACGCCTCCACGTCACCATCACTCACCTCGGTATTACACCACCTCAGCTACACTACTCCAGTTACACGCCTTCACTTCACCATCACTCACCTCGGTATTACACACCTCGGCACACTACCTCATTCACCTAGGCTATATCACCTAATTCACCTCGGCTATACCACCTCATTCGCCTCGGCTATACCACCTCATTCACCTCGGCTATATCACCTAATTCACCTCGGCTATACCACCTCATTCACCTCGGCTATACCACCTCATTCACCTCGGCTATATCACCTAATTCACACACACGGGCTGTCACCTTGGGCGCCCTACACCCGGGCACACACGCACATAGGGCTGCCACAATTGGCGCCCCATCAAGCAACACGCACCAAAACCCACACCCACACCACATCACCTCGGCACTAAAGCTTGCCATTTCGGCGCCCATGGCCATGACACCCAACACACACCACCTGAAGCACTCACCTCACTCGTCACAACACAACACTCTACTACAAGCATCAAATTCTACACGTTCAACAACCTCATCATCACGTAAATAACAACAACAACGCAATTAATAACAACAACAACCAATTCTACAACAACTTATGTCGATATATTCTCTAGGATAGCCACTTCCTCACCTACTTGCATTATAACAGCATCATCAATTTAACAATTCATGGCTCAATCACGGAATCAACATCATCATGCAAACAATCACAATAACGAAAACACAACTTCATGCAAAGATCACTCAAATCCTAACTACCCACATACCGCCATCGCAACCCATTATAAATGTTAAAACCCACCCTTACTAATGAAAACCCAGCACATAATCACAGAATCACGTATATACCTTACAAATTATCCACCTAAATTACTCCTAGTCCTTAATCCCTATGTTTCAAGATTTATAAATTATTAAATATGCTAGAGAGCCCCCATACCTTGTTAAACTTGAAGAAGATAGCACCAAAGATTAAGAAGACCTCTCCAAAAACCCCAACACTCCAAGCTTCTTCCTTCCTCCTTGATCTTCACGCGAAACCCTCCCCTCCTTCTCACTTGCCGTCGCGCCTCTCACTCTCACTCTTCTCTCCTTTCTAATTTTTGCAATTTGGCTTCTAATGAGGGTTTCTCCTAAGACCCTAATGTTTTTATTAATTGGGTTTGGGCCACTTAACTCCAATGGGCCCTAATTGCACCTCCTAATTACTTCCTCACCTCCTCCTATTCTAGTTAAATACTCTCTATTTACTCACTACACCCCACTCCTTAATTGGATTAATTTCCTTATATTTACTTTAAATAAGGTTAATTAAATTATCACTTAATTAAATTATCTAATTATTTACTTAATCATTTTTGGGGCGTTACACACATCATCCATCTGAATCACATGAGATGGTCTGGAACATACTTCCTCAGCTGCGACACATGAAACACGTCATGCAAATTCGAAAGATTAGGTGGCAAGGCCACCCGGTAAGCAACCTTCCGAACTCTCTCCAAAATCTGGTTTGGCCCAATAAAACGAGAAGACAACTTCTTAGACTTCAATGCACGACCAACACCAATCCACGGGGTGACCTCAAAAACACATGATCACCAAATGAATTCCAAATCTTTCCTTCTCTTATCATGATAACTCTTTTGCCTACTTTGGGAAGCTTTCA
Organism: Oxytropis ochrocephala; assembly: GCA_020916435.1. Lineage (NCBI taxonomy): Eukaryota > Viridiplantae > Streptophyta > Magnoliopsida > Fabales > Fabaceae > Oxytropis > Oxytropis ochrocephala. The sequence continues at coordinate 82,713,428 of CM037090.1, forward strand.
TCTTCTCACGAATCAGCTTCACCTTCTCAGTGGTCTCTCGAACGATCTCGGGTCCGAGCACCACACTCTCCCCAGACTCATACCAACACAACGAAGTCCTACATCTCCGACCATACAACGCCTCAAAGGGTGCCATCCCCACACTAGAATGATAGCTATTATTATAGGTAAACTCAATTAAGGGAAGATAAGAATCCCATGCACCACCATGCTCAAGAACACAAGCCCTCAATAAATCCTCTAACGACTGGATGGTCCTCTCTGGCTGACCATCAGTCTGCGGATGATACGCCGAGCTCAAACGCAACTTAGAACCCAACGCCTCATGCAAACTTTTCCAAAATTCCGAGGTGAATCTCGGATCTCTATCTGAAATAATACTCGAAGAACTCCATGAAGCTTCACAATTTCTTGGATATAGATCTCTGCCAATCTCGGCACCGTATATGTGATGTTAATAGGAACAAAGTGAGACGACTTCGTTAGCCTATCAACAATCACCCAAATTGCGTCATACCCCTTCACCGTACTAGGTAAACCAGTCACAAAATCCATATAAATCCTATCCCACTTCCACTCCGGAATTTCCAATGGCTGCATCAGCCCTGCCGGCTTCTGATGCTCCACCTTTGACTTCTGACAAGTCAAACAGGCATAAACAAACCGAGCTACATCCCACTTCATCCCCGGCCACCAAAATAACTTCTTCAAATCCTGATACATCTTTGTAGCTCCTGGGTGGATACTCAATCTACTTCTATGATACTATTCAAGAAAACCTTCTTTATCTCCTCTTCATCAGGAATACAAATCCGATTACGATGTCTCAACAAACCTTGAGCATCCAACTCAAAATCCTTATTTTCCGATCGACCAATTCCAACCACCAAATCCACTAGCTTAATATCTAACTTCTGAGCCTCTCGAATGCTAACCAAAAATTCGTTAGTAATTTTCAACATTCCCAACCTAACACTCCGAGTTGCACTTCACAAACTAAACTCATATCTCGGAATTGCTCAATCAATTCGAGCTCCTTCACCATCATTGCCGACACATGCAAAGACTTACGACTTGTTCCGGGGTGTATCAGTAAAACCGAGTGGTTCCATTAACATTGGGCCATCGGCCCACTCCAGCGAACCGGCCCAAGCTCGGTTGCTTGGGCGCGCACTTCATTAGCCGGCGAAATTCTCGCAAAACGGTCGGTAACCAACAGTATAAATGCCGCATGCATTCTCCTTATCAGGTACGTTATCTTTACCTTGTGATACCCTGCCCGAGCGAACACTGACTAGAGCGTCGGAGTGTCATTGCAGGTACCACCCGCGTGCAGCCCAGACCGGACATTTCCCTTACTCAACGACCGGCCGATCCAGCGAACAACAACATTTCATTGGTCTAAGGTACGATCACGACTCAAGGCATCGGCTACAACATTAGCCTTTCCTGGATGATAATTCAGACCGAAGTCATAGTCCTTCAACAACTCTAACCACCTCCTCTGTCTCATGTTCAACTCCTTTGATCAAACAAATATTGCAAACCTTTATGGTCACTAAACACTTCAAATCTAGAACCATAAAGATAATGCCTCCAAATTTTCAGCGCAAACACCACTGCAGCCAGCTCCAAATCATGCGTAGGGTAGTTCTTCTCATGAGTCCTCAGCTGTCTCGAGGCATAAGCAACTACCTTACCATTCTGCATCAGTACACAGCCTAAGCCCAACTTAGAAGCATCACAATATACCACAAAAGGTTCGCTCGGCACACTCATACTACACCTCGGCACACCACACTACACCTCGGTCCACTACACTGCACCTCGGTACACTACACTTCGACACACTACGCTTCGATACACCTACAATTCAACACACCTATACCTCGACAACACTAACTTCGACAAACATACACTACACCTCGGTACATCTACACTTCGGTACACCCACACATCGGTAGATATACACTATACCTCGACAACTGCACCTTGGCACACTCATACTGCACCTCGGCACACCACACTACACCTCGGTACACTACACTGCACCTCGGTACACTACACTTCGACACACTACGCTTCGATACACCTACAATTCAACACACCTATACCTCGACAACACTAACTTCGACATACAAACACTACACCTCGGTACATCTACACTTCGGTACACACACACCTCGGTAGATATACACTATACCTCGACAACTGCACTTCAGCAACTACACTTAAGTATATATGTACGCTACACTTCGGCAACTACACTTCGGTATACCTGCGCTACACTTCGGCAACTACTAGTCGAAACCTACACTTCGACTCACACACCCTTACACTTCGTCACCTACACTTAGTCACCTACGCTTCGCCACACTTACACGTCGACTTCCATAGACTTCGACACATCTACAGTTAGGCAACTACACTTCGGCTCATATGTCGCCCTAGGAACCTAACCTTCATCTTCCCTCGTTTATTTGATTCTCATACTAAGATCAAACTTAAACCACAAATACTACACCTATATTCATTCAAAATTTGTCCCACACACACAACAAAGTAATCAACAAAGGTGACTACACCAAAGATAATGTCCTGATACTTTAGGGTTCCTCAAATCCCATTTCTTTCCTAGGTCTCTTATATGACCCATCATCAACAACACATAAACACTTCACAAATTCACCAAAGTGAAGCAAACACAACATCAATCACACAACAAGCAAAACAAACAACTCAAAAATCATTCTAGAGTCTAACTCACGCATAACACTCATCATATACTCTATTATAGGTGAAAGAGAGCTCCCTTACCTCAATAGATTGTAGAATAAGCACTCTTTCCAACAAGACTTCAAGATCCCCCAACAATCAAGCTCCTCTTCCTTGAACTTGAGCTCTCCACGCCAATCTCCTCTCTTCTTCTTCCTCGAGCTATCGCCCTCTCTCTCTACTCTCTTACTTTACACTTTGATCGTTCTTTGTTTTGAATGCAAAATGAAATTTCTCTCTTGATACCTTCACTTAAATCATGGATATGGGCCTCCTAATGGATCATGGGCCTCTAATCACACTTCCTCCATTACTCAAACACCTCCTAAATGAAATGAAACTTCCAAATTAATTATTTGACTTAATTAAAATGTTGTAAGCCTTAAATAACCCAATTAAATAAATAATTGAACTATTTTTGGGGCGTTACATCGGTAGTGGTCGGGGTACTGTTGAATGATAGACTAACTCATAGGTGTTGGTGGGTTGGGTGTTTTTGGTGTGTTTTTGCTGCTTTTGGTGGTGGGAATGCCACAACTGGTGATGTGGCTATTCTAGTAATTAAGGTGATGGGTCTATGACCAATTGATGATGTTAGTGTTGTTGTGTAAGTTATTGTTGTTGGTGTGATTGTATAAATCATGGTTGTTGTTGTTGTTGATTGGTGTTTGGTGCATGGTTCATGGTGTCACATGCATGTCATGCCTGCGGTGATGGTGTGAGCTTCGGCCTAGAGCTATAGGTGATGATATTGATGCTCAAAATAAAATTGGTGATGAACGGTACCGCATGCATATACCCGTTGGTGTGGGTTGCATCTCATTCATTCTCGCATGTCATAGTGATGTCCCTTTGGTGGTTGTATGTTGATGATTCCATGTATTAACGATGTTCCTTGGTAGTTATAATTTGGTGTTTTCCTTGGTTGTGTATGCTAATGCAGTTATTACGCGGTAGTTAGTTGCTGTAACTCTAGCATATTGCCTATCGTACAGGCTATTATATTGATTGATATCTCACCCCTTCTGTTTGAATGTTACCCCTATGTTGGTAACGTGCAGGTGAGAGTGAGTGAAGGCTTGTCTACCTTCGCCAGTTGAGTTGGTAAAGTGTTGGTGAATTTATTTATTATCGACTCTTGAATTGTTTTATCGGTGTGAATGTAGCATCCCTTGAGGGTGTAGTAGAAAATGTTTTTGAAAACTCTGATTTTCGTCTTTAATTTACCGGGTAGCAAAAAGGGGTGTTACATTAGTGGTATCAGAGCAGTTCGGTCTGTCCGACCAAGTTGTCCGGTCGTAGTGTTCTTTAACAATCAAAGTATTGCAAGATTAGTTCTAATTGTCGTTTATGTTGCAGTGCTAAGTTTGAGGTACGTGCTTCATTGATCTATTGTTGATACTGGTGCTGCTCATTGCTTTATCGTGACTGAATGTTGTGAAAGTTTGGGTCTTGTATTGTCTGCTATGGTGGTTAACACTCCATCCAAGGAGTCGGTAACCACTTCTCAGGTGTGTTCTCAGTGTCCCTTGTCGATCTTCGACAGAGACTTTGTTGTGAATTTTGTCTGTTTGCCGTTGAGCGGATTAGATGTGATCTTGGGTAAGAACTGGTTAGAGCATAACCATGTCCATATTAATTGTCGTAGTAAGTCGGGGAGTTTTGGGAGTGATGAGTCCGGTCTGTTACCCGCTAGTCAGTGTCTAGGTTAGCGGAGATTTATATCCGGGTGGTTGTGAAGCTTTAAATTTTCGAGGACGAAAATATTCTAAGTGGGGGAGAGTTGTAACGCTCCAAATAATATAATTATTTATTTAAATAAATTATGTAGAAATTTTATTGGTGTAGTTATATTAAAATAATAATATGGCGTTTTGTTGAATTAGGGGGTGGTGCTTAGCAATTAAATAAGTAGTAAAACAAGCCCATGACCCAATAGCGCATGATATAAACACTAGGGTTAGAGCCAATTGCTCATTTAGAGAGCAAAAGAGAAAAAGAGAGAGGGCGCCTTGATGTTTCTTGACTTTGTTTGGTGCCTATGTGATGTTTGATAAAATATATTTGGTAGCATGTACAAATTATTTGATGATTGATGATTATGGCCTATGTTGGTGCCACCTAGGCGCCGTTTTCATGTTCTTGTAATTGCATGTTCTTTGTAATTGTTGTGTTCTTTGTGTTCTTTGTAATTGCATGTTGTTGTATTTCTTTGTGTTCTTTGTAATTGCATGTTCTTTGTAATTGTTGTATTTCTTTGTGTTGTTGTAATTGTATGTTGCTATAATTCTTTGTGTTCTTTGTAATTGCATGTTGTTGTATTTCTTTGTGTTGTTGTAATTGCATGTTCTTTGTAATTGTTGTGTTGTTGTAATTCTTTGTAATTGTTGTGTTGCTTTAATTGCATGTTGTTGTATTTCTTTGTGTTCTTGTATTTCTTTGTGTTCTTTGTAATTGCATGTTCTTTGTAATTCTTTGTATTTGTTGTGTTGTTGTAATTGCATATTGTTGTAATTCTTTGTGTTGTTGTAATTGTTGTGTTGCATTTTGGTGCTTCCACCGGCGCCCGGTTGTGTGTTGTTTGGCGCCTATGCTCTTTGTGTTGCCCTTAGGCGCGATTTGTGTCTTTGTTTGGCGCCTGTCTTTCTTTGTGTTGCCTTGAGGGGCCATTTCTTGCTATTTTGGGGCGCCCCATGTGGCTGCCCCATAGCTGTGGTGTGTTTTTCAGGTGTCGGTAGTGGTCGGAGTCTTGTTGAATAATAGACTAACTCATGTAGTGTTGGAGGGTTGGGTGTTTTTGGTGTGTTGCTTTTGGTGGTGGGAATGCCACAACTAGTGATGTGGCTATTCTGGTTATTAAGGTTATGGGTCTATGACCAATTGATGATGTTAGTGTTGTTGTGTAAGTTGTTGTTGTTGGTGTGATTGTATAAATAGTGGTTGTTGTTTTTGTTGATTGGTGTTTGGTGCATGGTTCATGGTGTCACATGCATGTCATGCCTCCGGTGATGGTGTGAGCTTCGACCTAGAGCTATAGGTGATGATATTGATGCGCAAAATAAAATTGGTGATGAACGGTACTGTCATATGTAACACCCCTTATCTACCCCTTAATTTCCAACGTCATTATCAGAGTATTCCACTGCTCAAAAATATTAATTAAGTAGTAGAAAGAAATGTTACGTCTCCATTAAATTAAACTCATCGTATGCACCATTAAATTTGTGCAACAACACATACATCACAAAGTTAAAACTTCAAAAATCATCTTATCACAGCGGAAATAAATATTGACTCACTAGTCCACTCAAACACGTCTCATAATCCCCAAATAAACCTCATACAGTTAAGTAATTTAACATCAAATCCCAAAAATCGCCCCTAGGTGCTACGGTATCGAGAGGCGACACAAACAGACTTCCCGACGACTAACAAGAAGGCGGCTAGACCTTCACTCGCGATTACTGCGGCGTTGCCACAAAAAGAGCAACATTACAAATGTAAGGGTGAGAATTTCAATAAAACATAATCGGATACATAATAGAGAAATGAGAGCGAGCAATCACATAGTATCATCATCATCACCAATTCATGGTCACACAACAACGGCTCCAATCACAAATAAAGACAATTCACGGTTATAATTATGTATGAAAGTGCAACCCCACGGGTATAATGCATGATGGTACCATATTCATCACAATTAAGAGGCCAAGCCTATTCTTCACTCGGAGGCCAAGCCTATTCTTCGCAAAGAGGCGAAGCCTATTCTTCACAATTATGCACATGCCATGAGATTCTACATACACATGTGCATTTCATCAAAATACTCACTGGAGTACTCCTCATCATCATCATAAAACACTCATAGAGTGTATTAAGTATAATTCATCACAATCACACAACAGCATTATTAAAACTATACTCATAGAGTATATTCTTCACAAAACATCACAAGTCATATCACAACATCATAATCACTCATAGAGTGAACTCATCTCATTTCACACAATTCATACTACACATCATCATCATACTACTCATAGAGTGAACTCATCTCATTTCACACCAGAAAATCTTTTTCAGATCTTGATACATTTTTGTTGCTCCCGGATGAATACTCAGCTTACTCTTGTGGCCCTCCTCGAGGATCGCCTTCCTCATTTCTTCATCTTCGGGAACACAAATTCTCCCTCGATATCTCAACACATTCTGCGCATCTATCTCAAAGTCCTCATGCCCAGACTGACCAATCCCACTCATCACATCAACCAATTTCACATCTAACTTCTGCGCTTCACTGATACTAGTCATAAAATCATTGCCAATTTTCAACATGCCCAACCGGACACTCTGAGGTGTGACTTCACAAACTAAACTCATGTCCCTGAATTGCTCAATCAACTCAAGCTCTCTAGCCATCAATGCCGACATATGCAAGGTCTTCCGACTCAAAGCATCTGCAACCACGTTAGCTTTACGGGTGATAACTCAATTCAAAATCATAATCTTTCAATAGTTCCAACCACCGCGCTGCCTCATATTCAATTCTTTACGATCGAGCGAATACGTAGACTCTTGTGATCACTAAACACCTCAAATCTCGATCCATACAAATAATGTCTCCAAATTTTTAATGCGAATACCACAGCGGCAAGTTCTAAGTCATGAGTGGGGTAATTCTTCTCATGAATTCTCAATTGCCTCGACGCATTAGCGACCACTTTCCCATTCTGCATAAGCACACCACCCAAACCCATCTTGGAAGCATCACAGTATACTACAAATGGCTCAACTGGACTAGGTAAGGTTAACACTGGAGATGTAGTCAATCTCCTTTTCAGCTCATTGAAACTTTCTTCACATCGGTCATCCCAAACAAAAGCTTTGCCCTTGCAAGTTAATTGGGTCAATGGCAGAGCCAACTTCAAAACCCTCAATGAATCTTCTATAATAGCCACTAATCCCAGAAAACTCCTTATTTCAGTAACTGACTTTGGAGACTCCCACTGCAACACTGCATCAAATTTGGAAGGATCCACCGCAATCCCTTCACTAGAAATCACATGACCGAGAAAACTGACCTTTTTCAACCAAAACTCACGGACCTTTCACGGCAATTGATATGAACATGGTTATCAACTAACCACTCCATACCTAGAATGACATCCATCCCACTCAAATGCAAAAACGGATCGGATCAACTAAAAATTCTCTACCATACATAGATACAGGGCATTTAGCACAAACAACGGAGGTAGTCACCGAACCCTTAGCTGGAGTATCGATAACCATCTCCCTCAACATATCAGATAAAACAAGGCTTAAGTTCTCAACACATGCAGCAGCAATAAAACTATGGGTAGCACCAGTATCAACAATAGCAACAAGAGGAGTATTATTGATATAGCACGTACCTCGAATCTCATTTACTACGGCAGACTCAGCTAGAGCAAATACTTTTCCATACGAATTCTCTTTCTTGGGTTTAGGACACTGTGCACTGACGTGACCACTCTCTTCACAATTGAAGCATACCACCTCCTTTTTATCACAGTTGAAGGACATGTGTCCCTCCTTCCCACACTTATAACATCTCTTCTTTTCCTTGCTTGGGCAATCTGGACTCTTATGGCCTGTTTTCCCACACGCGTAACAAGTAACACTGGCTGCAGCATCTCCCCCACTTCGCTTAGACTCACCAACAAATTTACCAACAAACTTCCCTTTGCCCTTACCAGCAGGCACCTCATATGGCTTCCCACGACCCGAAAAATTCTTTTGCCTTTCCTTCATAACTCTGGAGAAGGCATTATTGTCCTCCTCAAAGATCCTGGCGCTATTCACCAACAAAGGAAACACACGAATTTGCTGATACCCTATGGCTCTCTTAATATCAGCACGCAACCCGTTTTCAAACTTGATGCATTTGGAGAACTCAGCACCCTCTCCATCATAGTGTGGGTAAAACTTGGACAGCTCAGTAAATTTTGCAGCATACTCAGTTACAGTCATGCTACCTTGCTCAAGTCTCAAAATCTCCACCTCTTTCTTTCCGCGGACATCTTCTGGATAGTATTTCCTCTTGAACTCCCTCTCAAATACCGCCCAAGTGATCTCCTCATTGGCGATCGTCAACCCCGACTAGCGCCTCCACCAATCATAAGCCTCTTTCTTCAACATGTGTGTGCCATAGAACCTTACGAGCATCGGTGCAATCCATGACACGGAAAATCCGCTCCATCTCACTTAGCCACTCAAGGGCACCATCAGGATTATACCCGCCTTCAAAAGTAGGAGGGTTCTCACGCTGGAACGTAGCCAAACTACGCGTCCCATCACCAATAGCATTGGGTATGTTACCCACAACTCCAAAGAATAGCTCGCAAGGCGGCGACAAGTCAAGACATCGTTCCGATCACCGCCATTCTAGCACTACAACGAGAAAACAAAAATCGGAAGCGAGTAACCACGGCTCAAATGTTACTCAACTTGATGACTCAACCACCACCGTGGAGACCGAACCAAGCTCTCGATACCACTAATGTAACACCCCTTATCTACCCCTTAATTTCCAACGTCATTATCGGAGTATTCCACTGCTCAAAAATATTAATTAAGTAGTAGAAAGAAATGTTACGTCTCCATTAAATTAAACTCATCGTATGCACCATTAAATTTGTGCAACAACACATACATCACAAAGTTAAAACTTCAAAAATCATCTTATCACAGCGGAAATAAATATTGATTCACTAGTCCACTCAAACACGTCTCATAATCCTCAAATAAACCTCATACAGTTAAGTAATTTAACATCAAATCCCAAAAATACGCCCTAGGTGTACTACGGTATCGAGAGACGACACAAACAGACTTCCCCGACGACTAACAAGAAGGCGGCTAGACCTTCACTCGCGATTACTGCGCAGCGTTGCCACAATAGAGCAACATTCCAAGCAGAAGGGGTGAGAATTTCAATAAAACATAATCAGATACATAATAGAGAAATGAGAGCAGGCAATCATCCTAGGTCGGTTGTACAACCGGGTTAGTCATCATCCTAGGACCAATGAGCTGTACATGCAGATTCAAGAATCCTAAAAACTTATAAGTAAATAAATAAATCACTTTTCCTAAAAATAGGGGACTAAGTCGGTTGTACAACCGGGTTAGTCGTTCTAGAAACGAATGAGTACATGCAGTTTCGAGTTCTAGAATACCTATTCTAAAACCAACTCACCTCACATCAAACAAACTTCTTTCAAAAAACCTCAAAAATACTTTCAAAAGTAGGGGACTAAGTCGGTTGTACAATCGGGTTAGTCGTCTAGGAATCGATGAGTCATGCAGTTCAAGGAATGAGAATATTTTGAAATAATGAAGAATTATAAGGAGATGACATAATAAAGAAGAAAAGTGATGAGTGGGATCTGTGGTGGGAAGTTGATGCCGTAATGTATTGGAAATTGGAAGAAAGCTAGGGAAGTGAATGTTGGTTTTGTTTTTGTTTTGTCCCTAAACATACACAGACCAATTACTCCTATTTAGTACTCTAATGAATGTATTTAGATTTGATTTGATTGGTAGACAAACCTGACAACATTTCTGTTCACTGTTTCTCTTTCTCTTCTCTTCTCTTCTCTTTTGACACTGATTAGTTAGTGCAAATTGTAATGGCAATGCCTAATAGTTTGAAGAATAAGTTGAAGACTCTTTGTGCTTGTGATGATGGTTGGTCTTATGCCATTCTCTGGAGCTTTCATCCACGGAATTCCTTGTAAGCTTCTTTCTCCCTTTCTCTTCTAGTATTATACATGCATGCACCGGGGAATGAAGAAATTAAGGAATGTTTTGACAATTAATGTTTATATGATTTGCATGTTTGAAATTGTAGGTTGGTGACTTTAGAAGAAGCATACTATGAAGAGGAATTGAGAGAAGAGATTTCCAACATGCTTCCACAAGTGCATTTACTAGGAGAAGGGTATGTCATGTTATGTATGCTTAAACTAACTTAGATTTTGCATAATAATGTAATGCATCTTCAATATTTCAAGAAAAGGCTAATAGAGTTGTTGTTGATTTTCTATCTAGAATTGTTGGTGAAGCTGCTTTCACTGGCAACTACACTTGGGTGCACTCACATAATTGTGAGGTATTATTGTTTTCATCAAATTTTAGATTCCAAGTTATTTCTCTTGTTTTTAGTCCACTTAATAATTGAGATTTTTCTTTTTTTTTTTTTTTCTGTAGACTGATTCTGAATTGTATCAGCAATTCTCCTCTGGGATAAAGGTATTTGATAACTGAACTTCCAAGCTTCATATTTTTTCATAATTGTATTGTTTAAACTTTAAAGTAACCAAATCTTCAACATATCTTCAAATGCTTAAATGTAATTAATTGTATTGTTTAAACTTTAGTAGATTTATTTGGATTTGAAAGTAACCAAGTTAATAAACCGTATAGTAGATTTATTTGGATTTGAAAGAACAGATGACTCATTTGGATGTTAATGCACTAGATTTATTTTCGGTCCAAATATCATATTTTCTTTTGTTATTATTAAATTAGTTATGATACAATGCTATTTTTTGTAGGTTGGCTTCTTTTTGAGCAACTTTTATGCTTGGGAGCAAAACTCTTGTGGTCCTTCATATTTTCTGGAGAAAAATACGGTTCATAACCAAGAAAGAACTAGGTAGAAATAGAATTTTCATAGGAAAATTGTGACTGCTTGTTTTGAGGATTTCGAACTTTTTCTCATTTTATCGTGAATTGTAATCTTGGATGTTTTTCAGAAACCAAGAATTTAGTGTAGGTAGAACAGTAGATAGCGCATGTTTTTATTGGATTGTGTAATTAATTGATTGTCATTTGGAAAAGAATAAATTTGACCTACCTAATATTTTTTTTCATTTTTTATTGACTATGGCAACGGTTTTAAACTGTTGTATTTATTGGTGATTGGCAACGGTTTTACATTAGGCAACGGTTTCCTACCGTTGTCGTATACTGCAACGGTTTTAAAGTGTTGTCAAAAAGTAGAGAGAAAAACCGTTGCGTCAGCACTCAATGGCAACGGTTTTTTGCTAGTGTTGCCATTGCTTGCAAAAAACCGTTGCCTAAAGAATAGGCAACGCCCGCATACACAACGGTTTTGAAACCGTTGCCAAAGGAAAAGACAACGGTTTTCCTACTTTCAACAACAGTTTTCAGCCGTTGTCGTAGGCTTAAAATGTTGTAGCACCAACCAACAAACCTTTTTCAGGAAGAACTACGTAGCTTTGATTCCTCCATTGCATCCGGAGGTACGTAGGAGCAAGAGTCCACTCTTGTCAAGCACTAAAAATAAAAAACTTAATTAAGTCTTTTTCTCTGTAAATAAAAGGATAAATATTAAAATATAATTAATTAGACAAAGGATGTTGTGGGGTGCTAATACCTTCCCCACGCATAACGACTCCCGAACTCTAAACCCGCCTTGTCCAAAACATAAAGGGATTTTCCGAATTTGCCCTTAAACTAAAATTTAGTGGCGGCTTCCTTTCGAACTTCGAAGAATCCTTTCCCGGATTTTTCGGTCGCTACAGCTGGCGACTTCACTGGGGACTTAATTCTTTTTAGAGAGTCAAAACCTAGTCTAATTATTTAGAATTAATTTAATTTTTACCCTTCCCTTATTTATTTATTTATTTATTTGCATATTATACTTTTATGTGATATATAAACCCTAGGGTAGAAGACGACATTTGTATGAATGTTTGTTTTGTTTGCAGCTTTGGGTTATTTTAAACTGCTCCTACACCTCTACACCTCTACCCGGACTCGAGTGCAAACCTAAGTTAGAACGAGATTGCGTAGTGATGGCCTGCGGGACGTACGTCTCGTTGGGTGGTCATGAAAATCTCACCTAGAGTCTGATTCCTTTTAAGGATGTTATCCCTTCTAATAGCTTGCCTATTGTTGGGGTCAATATTCTTGACCGGGGTCCTTGGCTCTAGGGACCATGTGTAGGATTCTTTAGAACTATCCTTGTGAAGTTCACTATAAAAGAAACCTTAGACCCACTCCATAGGATACCTTCCTAGGGTCACAAAGGAGCTTCATACCCTTGCATTCAAACAAATATTGATGCATACCATCTTTTATCAAAAAAAAATCAAAAAAACAAAAATTGTTATATTCCACAAGCTTTTAGAAATTATGCCTCATGCTTTTTTCCTTTTCTTTGCAATAAAAAAAATCCCATGTCGCATGTATTTTTAGGACCGTCTGAGAATTAAAAGCTTTATTTTGGAGAGAAGCCATGCATGCTAAAGTCAAAGTCAAACTTTGTACTTTACTCTTCAAACGTAAAACTTATAATTCCCCGGCGCTATAAATAAAATCATATATAATCATTTCATGCACGTACATTATCATTACATTCGCATCTCACATACATCCATTCGCATATCATGCACATTCATTCATTGCATACTCACATCATGCATTAAAAAAAAAGAACACTATAAATTTAGAGAAAAACTATGATGAGAGATGAGACGTTCTTGTGAAATAAATTACTCTTCTTTGGAAAAGTTTAGTCTTACTTAGTTGCAAGCTCAAGGTGTTTCAAGGCACTCAATTTTTAAATTAGCAGCTCGTTCATATTTTTTCTAACAAAGTGTTGCATCCCATGATGAATGACCGAAATGGTCTGTCAAAGATTTCTTTCATGCTTTAACTAATGTTAACTCTCTACGAAGCATTTGTATAGTAACTGGTGTGTAACATGTGTCCTCATTCTTGTTTGAGTCAATTAATGTCCGTACCTTATCATCACCCCGTCCCAAGTCTAATCCCACCCCGACCACCCTAAAGTACATACTCCCTACCTAGTCGACTTTTTGGTTTGTTCTCACTAATGAAATAACGCTTTAGGTCCTCCATACTGGGGCAAATTTGTGATCTCTAAAATACCTTGTCAACGTTGTATTCCCTTGGTGCAAGTCCTTTACAAAAAAAAAATTCAAAAAGGCCCGTTAGGTTGAAAACTCGTTAGAGCGGCCTAAGCAAAAATTAGGGCATAAAAAAAGAGAGAAATAAAGAAAAACGAGCAAATATATAAAAGTAAATAAATTATTGTCCTTAAGTTAATTTTTGAGAAAACGAGTAATCATGATTTGAAATGAAGTTTGACCATCTTCCCAAACCCTCAAAAAAAACCTGTGCTACCCACCTTAAGTCAAAAACCCAAAATCTCTCAATCACCCTAGACAAGGATCGATTCCGCATCAAAAAACTGGTGCATTAGTTTAATCAGCTCACTCACCCAAAATAAAGAAACAAAAATCACAAAAGAGTGAAGTCAAAAAAATAGGATTAAAAAATCCCAAAAAAAAAAAAAAAAAAAAAAACAAACAAAAATAGTACAAATCGTGAGCTGATACTTCATACCATTAAACACATAAGAGATCCTTGTCGGAAATCAACTCTCAAATACTTCCTTTGGCCTCAATATCCTACCCTCCACAAACCCTTGGCCAAGTGACAATTCTAAACAGGTCCAGTCTACCATGAGGCACATCAATTATTGTCTCAATAAAACCTCAAAACACTCATTTGAGCCTAATAACAATTCCCTTCATAAATCATTACCCGTTAGCCAAGTTACATCACCAAATAAAAATCATTTGTTCTATCAATCATCAAACACTTCTTCAAGCCCAATTATCGGTTCCTTCCTAAACCATTAACCATCAGCCACATTACAACTCCAAAAATCCATTCTGATCAATGACCAATTGTTTTTGTTTTCTCAAAGTTTTAATCTTAGGACAAATAAGTTTATTTATTTACAATATGTTTGCTCAAAAAAAAAATCAAAATCAAAGGACTTGCACCCCAAAGATTCATTCAAGTTCTGTTGACATCAAGACAAGGTTTAGTGATCACCAAGTGAAGTTTTCCTTTGCTTTGAAATACAAAACTATCATAATCTGTGGGGGTCATCTTAAGGATAACCAAAAAGTTTGTGTTAGAATCATCACCTAGATCCTAAAGTGGGGCATTCTTTTCACCATTTGTTCCACTTAAACTTGGGGAAATGTGTCCAATGTCCATCCCACACCACACTCAGTCTAAACATCCATACCAGACCAACTCGAAAAACCCATAGGCCTAACTCTGTCACCTTTCCCAATCTCACTAAAGGCAACCATTCGAAACACCATTCCAAGTGGGGCAATCCTGTCACTCTTCACTCCACCTACAAATGAGGAAATTCACCTGACACCCATCTCATCCCTTCATTATATTCACAGCCATAAAACCATAACGGGGCAATTTCTCAACTCATTACCCAAAATGCCACTACTTTAGTCAGGGCAATCTTGTCCTTGCCATGAATGGGGCAACACCAAACTCTATGGGTTGAGACAAAATCTCTTGCTCTCCGCCTTTCAAAAGCCAATGCATTCCCAATTCATCATCCTCTATACCCTTAGCTTGTCATCACTAGACAGGGGCAGGTTATTCACTCACCGTCATCAAATCTAAATTGGGGCGCAGTCCGACATTTCTTGGCTCGGAAAAACCTACCTTTCATGACCTTTGACAAAGACCAGTCAGTCATTCACCCCTTCATGCGCCACAAACGTCCTCACCCCAGGTCTTTAGAACCCCAAGTTAACTGACTCATTCATCTATATTTGCACTACTACACATCTTTACTAAACAATGCTTCTAAGAGAGAGACACAAGTTGATCATGTAATGCTAAGGATCCGCTTAGCTAACTTTGTGGACCTAAAGCTTCAGTCATCATGGGGCATCATAGTGGAAAAGAAAAAGAAGCGAGTTTGCAAATATAGTACTTTTTCACATAAGTGCACATGAGATAATGACCTTAAGATTGCCAAGTTTGAATCGGATCTAATCTTTCCAAAGAATGGTCAATATTCATCTCCGCCTTTCACATCCAAAGTCTCACATCTCATCATCACAAAAAAAATGTTTCTACACCCAAATCAATCATTTCATATCATCGCACCATGCACCATAACATTTGCATTCAAACATTTCATTCACATTCGCGTTCCATTCATTTATTGTATACCAAAAAAAAAGAGCAAAAAACTAAAAAACAAAAAGAGAAAAGAATCACCTATTTCATTCATCACATCGCCAAAAATCAACTGTTGCATGTGCATATATTATTGGCATTGTATATGCATTACATGTATTGCTTCTGAATCTACTTCAAGTGTCGGTCCATATATTTTGTTCCTCTAATATCCGCGCTTTAAGCGTTGATCTCATATCATATCACAGATCACCAGGTTGATCCCTTAGACCCCAAGTGGTCCTTCAGAGCAGTGCCCTAAGTGGCCCAGCTCCCAACGTCGGAGTCGAGCCCGACGGACCTTCACAGACCCCGCGTGGTCCTTCAGACTAGCTGTGTCAGCCTAAGACATAGTGGACGTCCTCTATTGGTCAACATATCAGTTCCGGATCTGATCTTGACCCCTGGCCGCTCGAATATAAAGGCCCTTCAGATCGTTTTACTAGTACCGTAGCTAGTAGCGCTCCTTCAGACCACGATGGTCCTCTATTAAGGCCTAGGCAGCCTTCTAGACCCCGAGTGGTCCTTCAGAGCCTTAGTGCTCCTTTAAGGCCCCAAGTGGCCCTTCAGAGCCTTAGTGCTCCTTCAGATCCCGAGCGATCCTTCATTTTCTTCTCGGTTAATGCGCCAAGTGTTAATCGTTCCTCCTCCATTCTCAAACCCTTTGCTTTCTCTTAAACGGACAAAATTGACGTCTATTCTATCTTTATTTCTATTTTCAATACCAAAATTTGAATACACTTCACCTTTTCTAGTAAAATATAAATAAAGAGGGGCAGCTGTTATACCCCAATTTTGTCCGAGTTCTTTTAATAGTTTTTAATTTAGACTTTTTCAACCATTTTATTTTGGACTTTTTCTGAAAATTACATAAAATAGTAGTTTTTTGCGTATTTTCGGGCGTTAGTTTTTAGCAGCTATTGCGAAGGCAATTTCTCTCTCCTTGGACCTTGTTTTTACGATCTGAACGGTGAAAGTGAAGACATATTTCCCACGAACCCGCTGTAAAAAAAATGAAGACGATCCGACGGTTAACGAATCCGAATCGCACTTTTTTACGATGAGAGGTTTGAGAAAAACGGACCAAAAAGCGCAGCTATTGCGAAGGCAATTTCTCTCTCTCGGACCTCTTTTCGACGATCCGAGCGGTGAAAGCGTAGATATATGTCTCACAAACCTCTGTCAAAAAAGGAAGACGATCCAACGGTTAACAAATCCGGAATCGCAATTTTACGGTGACAAGTTTGAGAAAAACGGGAATTGTGTTTTAAAGGGGAATTGCTTTCTACCTTGTTTTAGTCCCACATTGCTCACAACAAACAAGAGCTCTCTAGCAATTGGATATAAAAGGGGTTGAGAGGTGAAGATTAGGGAGGAGATCATTGGCGGGTTAAGTGATCTTTTGGGTCAAAGCGAGAGCGGCCCATTTCACTAAAAAAGTCCGTCTTTGATCATTTGGGCGTTTTGAGTCCGCTTTCCGATTCTCAAAGCGGTTACAGCGGTCTTGGGGTCAAAATAAAGCGGTTACTGCTTTCGGTTCGGTTCGTCACTGCCGAGTCCAGTTAGTTTTGTATTTATTTTGGTTATTTTTATGTACATATTTATTTATCATTTATTTATAATATAATCTATTTATTTATTTATTTATTGTTTATGTATATATCTATTCATATTTATTTATATATATAGTTATTTTTTATTTATTTTTTTAGCCTAGTCTTCATTAATTATCGGTTTTTGTCTTTTATTTTATTTTTATGCACAAATTAGTTTATTTCTTCAAAAATCAAATAAAAGACTAAGCTCAATTATACAACCTGGGTTGAGTCATCATCGTAGGACCAATGAGTACATGCTGATTCGGTAATCCTAAAAACTTATAAGTAAATAAATAAATCACTTTTCCTAAAAATAGGGGACTAAGTCGGTTGTACAACCGGGTTAGTCAGCGTTCTAGAACGAATGAGTCATGCAGATTCGGGAGTTCTAGAATACCTATTCTAAAACCAACTCACCTCACATCAAACAAACTTCTTTCAAAAAACCTCAAAAATACTTTCAAAAGTAGGGGACTAAGTCGGTTGTACAATCGGGTTAGTCAGCGTCCTAGGAATCAGTGAGCTGTACAGTTCAAGGAATCCTAGGACCCCTACACTAAAAAACACCAACTAACAAACCTTTTTCAGGAAGAACTACGTAGCTTTGATTCCTCTATTGCATCCGGAGGTACGTAGGAGCAAGAGTCCACTCTTGTCAAGCACTAAAAATAAAAAACTTAATTAAGTCTTTTTCTCTGTAAATAAAAGGGTAAATATTAAAATATAATTAATAAGACAAAGGATGTCGTGGGGTTCTAATACATTCCCCACGCAAAACGACTCCCGAACCCTAAACCTGCCTTGTCCAAAACATAAAGGGATTTTCCGAATTTGCCCTTAAACTAAAATTTGGTGGCGGCTTCTTTTCGAACTTTGAAGAATCCTTTCTCGGATTTTTCGGTCGCTACAGTGGTCACTTTGGTGTAAAAGCCACCTTAGCTCGTCTTTCAGCTGTATTTTATTGGCCCAAGATGCACTCCGAAGTGAATGCCTACATTCAACAATGCAATGTGTGTCAGTACAACAAATACAGTACCCAAGCTCCCTATGGTTTATTACAACCACTACCAATTCCCAATCAAGTATGGGAGGATATATCAATGGATTTCATAACACATTTACCTTCTTCAGCCAATAAAACAACTATTTGGATGATCGTTGATCGTCTAACCAAATTTGCCCACTTAATCAGCCTCCCCACCAACTATATAGCTTCTTCTCTGGCCATCATCTTTATTTCTGAGGTTTTTCGCTTACATTGAGTTCCAAAATCCATTGTTAGTGATCTTGACAGAATATTTATAAGCTCCTTTTGGAAAGAATTGTTCAAGAGATTAGGTACCAACCTTGCTTTTAGCAGTGTGTACCATCCTTAAACGGATGGACAAACCGAAGTACTCAATCGCTGCTTGGAGACTTATCTTCGCTGCTTTGTGAGTGACGCTCCTCAGAAATATTGGTACAATTCCACGACCCACTCTGCTATAGGTATGTCCCCATTTGAAGCTCTCTATGGTCGTCTACCACCACCGTTGACTGGTTACGTTCCCGACGATTGCAAGATCACTTCTCTGGATGAATTGCTCACACAACACAGTGTCAATCTGAAATTAATCAAGAAACATTTGCTTAGGACTAGAAACCGAATGATTCAACATGCAAACAAGAAGATAACTGACAAGATTTTTGAAGAGAACGCTTGGGTTTACCTGAAGCTACAACCTTATCGCCAACTTTCCTTGAAGAACCATCGCCTGCAGAAGCTTGCCAAGCGATTCTATGGTTCTTTTCGCATCAAACGACGTATTGGGGCTGTCGCTTATGAGCACGGTCTCCCTTCTTCAGATCGCGTTCATCCCGTGTTTCACTTCTCCTTGCTCAAGCCATGTTATGGCTCCCCAGATGCTCAAGTTGTGTCGTTGCCTGCAACGTTGGCTCTACCTTCGACCTTGATTCCCTTGAAGCTACTGGACCGTCGTATTGGAGTTGATCGCCGTGAAGAGTTGTTGATCCAATGGACCGACAAAACCCTAGACGATGCCTCGTGGGAGTATCGTGATGTGTTCTCGCGTGTCTACCCAGAGTTTGTAATTGAGGACAAGTTCACTCAGAACACGGGGAGTAATGATACGATGTCTGTCGTGGACCAAGGTCAATTGGGCCAAGCTGAGAATGTAGTTATTGGGCCTATTACAAAAGGAGAAACAAGTGCGCTGAAAGAGCCCGATAAGAGGATCCGAAAGAAGCCTAATTGGTTCAAAGATTATGCTAAATGAAAAATGCTTCTAGAATGATTTTGAATCAAACCATTGGAAGATCTCGCTAAAGATTGAGGGAGGTATTTTAGTAGACTTACTATTAGATTTGTTTTGCTGTATTTTCTATTTGGGACTCTTTTCCCCTTTGCTATTAGCTAATCTATTTGGTGTGACTATATAAGCTATTACAAATGAATGAAAAGAAAATTATTACAACAAATTCTATCTTCTTCCTCTAGGTTTTCCTTAATCTTTTAGGGAATTCAATTCACTTGTTCACACTTAAGAGAATCTCTAAGTTTCCATGAACTGGTTGGTGGTGGGGAATCTCAGTTGCATCATCTTGGAGCGCGCTTAGTCGGTTCTACTCCAAATGATTTTTGGGAGTATCATTGAGATCACAGATTTATATTCGATGGTGAGATTTGCGACAGTAATACACATGAGTATGCATAATAGCCACGCCAAAAATCTATGCCTTTTAGGGATTCCACTCACCAATATGAGACTAACGGTAATTGATTCAAAGAAGCATAGTGTATTGCAAATAATAAAAGGTACCCTCTCACTACGGTGAACCTATAAATGCCATATAATACGTTATGGCTGTGGATGCAAAATACCTCAACATAATATGGAAAACCCAAAATACCCTTTAAGAAACGTATTTTTTTTTTTAAAAAAAATAATATCAATCGTATATATGTTTTATGAACATATATACGATCTTATATGTTTAGGCATCGTATATACAGTTGTTGGACGTATATACGATTGGTTTGTTTGAAGGGCATCGTATATACGTTTTGTGGGGGTATATACGATGTTGTAATATACAGAGTCGTATATACCTCCACCAAAGGTATATACGATGCCCTTCAATTTAGTTAACAGTTGTTATTTGATCAACGGTTTTAATTTTAATGGTTGAGATTTGATCAACGGTTTTAATTTTAACGGTTGTGATTTTAACGGTTGAGATTTTTTAACGTTGTAGATATGGATAACTAAACACGTGTAATTACAAAAATGTGGTACAATAATAAATACAAGTGCAATAAAAATACGAGACACGTGTGAATCTATAAATCGTAAAGAGAATCATCGGCTAAGTCAACACATCTAGGCGCATCACTGGGATGGAGACGGGGCTCGAGAGGACACATAGACTACCAGAGGGCAAAACGACCGGTATAGCGATCCAACCATGAAGCAGACTCCGGTGAATGATGATGAGACCACTGTGGAGCAATAGGAGGCAACGGGCAGGTAGAAGAGATCGAAATATGCAACCAGTGTTGATTGTTCTTGTTTAGAATAGCTATGATCTTATACTTAGACGAATCATAGGTACCTCTCAAAAAGCGCGATAAGTATAATTCATATTCAAAGACAAGCTGAACTAGGGGCGACATTATACTTGGTTGCAACAAAATACCCCATCTCGAGCAAATCCAACCATTTTGCTTCCTAATTTGAAAATCGTAGGAATCAATAGTTAAGGCTTTGCGAAGCTCTAAAAGTCTGTTCTTCCCAAACATAGTAGTATACAGTGGCTCCCTTTCCTTTGTTTCTTGAATTAAATCTTGCCTAATGACAAGCCAACTATCCTCACCCATATCGAGACCAACCCCAATTGCTCTAAAACCACGATTACCATCCGGCCTAACATCAATAATTTTTGAATATAAGAGTGCATGTGATTAGGAACAAGCGGTAATCTGCGCTTTAGTCTCGACGATGCAGTGATAAAATTCTAGAAACACCACGAGATAAATTACGCCTTATAGGGATTCCAATCACTAATATGAGACAAACGGTAAGTGATGCAAGGAAGCACAGTGTATTGCAAAGAACAAAAGAAACCCTCTCACTACCCGGTGAACTTATAAACGGAATTTGATACGTTATGATTGTGATGATGACAGATGCAAAAAATAGATTCCCTCTCAAATTTTGAAACCATGTGGATGCGCTTTTCTGTCCAACTAGTGCTGAAGCTGAAGTAGCCATGTGAATGAAGGTTTTTTTATGCAATGCGAATGAAAGTTGGGTGAATGAATAATAAAAGTTGTGTGTTAGGCTTGTATTTATAGGAGGAGGAGATCGATAATCAAATTGGGCTAACTGATATGCGGCATATTATGATAAAGGCTGCACCGATTGTTATTCTTATAAGATAAGATTAAGAAGATAAAACATTGCCGTTTAAAGAGATCACGTTTAGAAAAATTAAAGATTACCTGTGGCAAAAAATAATTAAAGATTACTTTTTCCTTAGTCTAGAGAACTGCATCGAATCGACCGGTTCAACTGATTCGATCGTGAACCAAGCAGGTGATCAGTATGGTTTACTGTAGGAACCGGCTTGTCTCAGAACCGTTGAGAATCGGACAAACCGGGATAGAACTGGTCCAAAACCGAATGTGGAAACCGGTATGAATCGGTCAGGTTTTTAAAAATTTAAAAATATAATTTTAAATTAATTTATTTTTATTTTTTTAGTTAAATAAAAGACCAATATCAAGTTATAAAATTACTTATACATTGTTTTTATTTATTTTTAGATTAATATTTAGCCCTACTGAAATATTTATATATATATATATATATATATATATATATATATATATATATATATATATATATATATATATATATATTTAGTTATATCTCAAATATATACAAATTATTATATCTTAGTTTATAATTTAGTTATATCTAAAATTTATGACTTAATATACTATATAATCAGTGTTCTCATCGGTTACCGGCCGGTCCAGTTCAAGCCAGGTTGAGTCATTGAACAAATATGGGATATCCTGCTGGGAGAAAACTCAGGGAGCCAACATCCCCGCCAAAATCGCGATCCTCATTAAAAGTCGAGTTCGAGAGGCATGGCGAATGGAGGAAAGGACAATGTTGAAAAACATGGCATTCATGGAGGATTAGAGAGAAAAAGCTTTAAAGATCTATTATATTGAAAATGCTAAAAAGTTACAAATGAAAAGAGAGGATCCAAATTAGGTCTAACATCTACCTTAAATACTAGTAAATTAATGGACTTATGACCTAATATTCTAATGGGCCTTACTATAACTAATGGGCTTACTACCAATATTTTAATAGCCTCCCGCAAGCTGGACGGTGTTCACAACACTTCCAGCTTGGGATAAGCAATACAAAGATACTATAAAATTAAGGAAAATAAAGATCAATCCAAATTGGTAGCAGTTGAGGTGCATAGCTCCTAGAAGTCTTCGACCAACTATCGGGCCCCTTCAAGCTTCTTCCAACATCTCCACAACATTCACTCCAAAAAGAATCAACAAACTCCACTCTTGGGCATAGCCATCCAAGTGCCAAAGAAGTCAACAAAGCTTAACCATCGAGCAGAAACCACAACTAAAAGTTTAACCACACGGAGGAAGCAACAAACCAACACTTAACCATCAAGCAAAAGCCACAACTCAAGGCTTAATCACTTGAATGAAGCAAAATGCTTAACCACCATAGGGCAGAAGCAAACATCAACAAGGCCATAGGGCCAAAGGCTTAACCACCAAGCAGAAACTATACCTCAAAGTTTAACCACTTGGCAGAAGCACAAACAATTTAATGCTTAACCATTTATAGTAGAAACATCATGTTTAACCACCATAAATAGAAGCTAAAACAAAGTCAATTAAGACTAAATATCATCCAAGGAACAAAATAGTTGCAGGAACACCTTCAATCTTTGAGATAAGTGGCAAAGATATCTCTAATGTTGTCCTCATAAGAAGCTCACAAAAATACATGTTTTGAAAGCTAGATATTGAACCGACACTTCAAATTCATTTCCAATTCATCCCTTGGAGTTTCCAAACAAAATGCAGAAAACACATTACTCAAGAAAAAACTTCTATTGCAACAACGGTTCCAAATAAGAACATGAGAAGAAATGCAACACCTAACAAACGAGAAGGCGGAGCAAGGACAAGCAACACCATCATCGATGCATCACATTCACCATTTTCTCAAAGAACACATAGACATTTACGAAGCTTCTTTAATTCCCATTGCACCAATTAGTAGCATGGTAAAAGCAACACTATATAGAACTCCTCAAAGGGTATAAGTTATTTCAACAAACAAACACTTTTCAATCAATTGAAAATCAAACCTTGAGATCTTGATCAATACAGAAAGATCGAAACAATATGAACAACAAATGAAAGGCTATGATTAGCAAGTGCGGACCACGGATGCGGATCAATTCCCTTACGAGATGCTTCCCAAAGTTGTTGTTTCTATACCCGGCTTCCTCAACTCCAACAAACCCCGTTCAACATCAACAACATCATGTGAATTGGAAAATAAATCTTTTGAATTATGCGGAATCGTAACAATGTCGAAAACGAACATTAAAGGAGAAAGATCAAGCTAATCGAGAATCACACAAATTGCAAGCAAATCGAAACAAAATCAAGAAACGATTGAAAACGAAGTCGAATCAAAGATCAAGGAATTATTCAAGGAACTGAAATAAGTGTAAATGAAGGGATAAAAAGAATGTTGAAATGCGTTAAATCACGTTTGCGTAAAATCGCGAGGAAGAACGGAAAGAAAATAGGGCTTCATAGAGAGAGAAAAAACGAAAACGAGAAAGCGAAATCGAAAAATCAAAATCATCATCCGTAATGGATCTTGAGCATCATCAGAAAAGGAAGGAATGGATCTGATGTAGAAGAAAATCCTATCCAAAGAAATAAGGTGAAACACTGAAACCGATCTGAAGTAAACACAAAAAAATAGACAAAAAATAAGAAAGAAGGAAAAATTAATAAAATAAAATATTTGAAGCACCTCAATTATGGAGGATACCATGTTTGCTCTGATACCATGTTGAAAAACATGGCATTCATGGAGGATTAGAGAGAAAAAGCTTTAAAGATCTATTATATTGAAAATGCTAAAAAGTTACAAATGAAAAGAGAGGATCCAAATTAGGTCTAACATCTACCTTAAATACTAGTAAATTAATGGACTTATGACCTAATATTCTAATGGGCCTTACTATAACTAATGGGCTTACTACCAATATTTTAATAGACAACGAAAGAACGAAGAAAGGATCATGTGAAGGGAAGGGACGAAATGATGCGAAAGGTTACAAGAGGAGTGAGCATGTGGAGGAAATTATGAAGGCTATTTCTAGGCTGGAGCGAAATCCCAACCGGCGTGTTCTAGGGAACCACCACACAACCGTTTCGAGTTGTGTGGAGCGCCAAGCGTCACGAGGCAACAATCACGTCCTTTTCAACTGTCACTTCGAGTCATCTCAATGGGTTTTTGCACCGTCAATCACGTCTTCAATGCCGCACGACAGCACAAAAAGGGGGGCAATTGTTAACACCCGAAAATAAAGAAGTCGTAGACCGAGGACTAAGGGAAGAAAAGAGTCACAGTACGAAGGCAAGCCACTCGACAAGGCCCAAAAGGCTATCTGCCAGAAAAGAGTGAAGTCAAAAAGATGGGCCTCGGGGCATACAGAAAGACAGAACCCCGATAGGAGGGCTACCCCCGAGGTTTCGATGAGCTAAGCCTAGGAAATGTAACTGCCACACCCTATAGAGGGCCAAAGCCGAGGCGGCTCGGATTGCCTACAACCGTTACCTGAGGGAGGCTAGGGTAACGAAGTCGCCACGTGGTTGAGGCAGGATGTAGTTGAGGGCCTATGAAGCAATGAGAGCCGTTGATCATAGATCAATCAAACGACAGGCAAATGTTGGCTAGCGTAGTGGCCGACGAGGGCCTATGTATATATATAGCAGTAGAGTAGAATGTAAAGGACACACATCAATCAATCAAACTCTAAATTTATTTCATTTATCTTCCTTTATCGCACTTTATTTATCTTTACTTTTTGTATTAGCTGTAGTAATCCAACACTTGTGTTCCGTTCTCACCTTGCCTGACACTTTCTTGAGGAGTCAGGAAACCCACAGTTTAGGAGTAGAGTTCCCTCCTCGACGCAATTGCTTGAAGAATGAGGAATAAAAAACTATCCAAACCCCTGGCCGACACCAAGGCTAGGACATAAGAGTTTGACGACAACAGTAATAGATTCCACAATGCAATGAAATCATTTCTTTGAATCAGTTAGATTCTAACTGTACTCTGTTGAGCTCAATGGCTCAGTTACAATCCCATTAGATCCCACTCTCAGCTTTAGGGAGGCTACTAGAAATATAAAATTACATAAAAATAAGTTTAGAGGTAATTAGTTTGTTAAGAAATTGTTAGTTAGTTAGTATCTACTAGAGTACTATATATAGAGCACAGTGTAATCATTTTAATATCTTTCTTCAACCGATAGGATTCTATTCGTGCACTGGTCGGAAGGAGAGATCGGACCAGGGTAATCGCGGTGTCTCGGATATGTATGTGGTGGCTCGGATCCGAGGAAGTCCGCCGAGGTTGAGGTCGTCGCGGTGGTGGTACCTCTGAAGCACTCACGGTGCCTAAGTCGTGAGAGAAGTGGAGAGGTATGCAAGAAATGAAAAGCGAACTTGATCTTGGAGGTGTGCGTCCCTATAAAAAGAGCTTCGGAGCCGTTCTTAGAACCGTTAGATGGGGCGCTTGATCCGGATCATTCGGAGGTGCCTTTCCTCCGAGGAGGCAGGTTGGGTTGGAGCCAGAGCCGGATTGGGTCTGGCTCAGTTTCTCATGAGACTTAGCCCAATCTGGAACAGTGGCCCCCCAAGTTGAGGTCAGTCCAACAGTGAGGTCGGCCTCGGCTTGAGATGCTAGGTGTCTTGAGGTAAAAATCTTGAATGTTGATGTGCCATGTGTTAATCTGTGAGTGGTGGACCACTGATGCGACGTTTGGGTAAATAAAGGTGACCATGAGGAACCGAGACCGTTTGTCATAATGTCAGAGCGGCTCCCAATACCTATGCATCGGTGGGACGCGTTGATGGGATGTGTCGATTCGCCTCGCGAGTCCTGAGGCCAATGCAGAAAGTCATTCTTCACTTCGCAAATATTATTGATTTCGTTTTCTCTGCGACTTTGAGTGATCTGAGATCGAGTTTCCCTCTGACCACCATGCTGACTTTCATCTTCGCCATGCACCGTCACATTTTCTGGATTTTTCAGGAAACCGAGTTCATTGTTCATCAACCCGAGTTCAATCTTCAAGCTGAGACGCGAATATCTTCGAACCAAGGTCTGTTCTTTCTTTCACCTTAATATTTGATTTCGAACATTATTACTGTTTTGATTGGAGCGCGGCGGATGTCGTCGTTGCTGAACTGCCTCTTGGGGAGGAGATAAATCTGCCTCGACCTACTCTAGGTCGGACTCAATCCAAGAGGAGCTGCCAAGAAAAGGCAACTACCTTGGAAGGAGCAAGACTCTTCCAAACAATGTTTAAAATCCCAGGCGAGAAGGAGATAAGCGGATGAAACCCATAATGATCCTAAATCTGCGGAATCCAAAACTAAGCATCCGCATTGTAGAGAGATAGAAGCAAGAGATAGGTAAAACTCGTTAAGGACGTCCTCCTCTCAGGCAAACATTTGACGCCTCCAAGGGATAACCCGAACCCCATCGACCCACCTACCATGTGAGCTAACAACCACATTCGGGTCCGACGCTCATCGAAAAGGGCTCAGGAAACTAGACTAAAGAGGTAGAGCACCCAACCAAGCATCATGCCAAAAAGGGCGGAGTTTCCATCCCCACAATCATCTAAGAATTATCGAAATCCAGTTCCCCTCCTCGCTTACCATTTCCCAATACTACAAAGATATTTCTACCAAATAGATGCAATCGAGGGGACAGTCAGCTGGGTAAAGAAAATCGAAGAACAAATATCCCGACCATACTTAGCAGTAAGCACATGCATCCAGAAGGAATTGCTGCCAGAGAGGAGCCTCCAACGCCACTTCCCAAGCAGACTAATGTTTACAGCACACAAATCTGTGATCCGAAGCCCACCCCCACACTTTGGCTTACAAACATCCGACCACTTGACCTAAGGGATTTTCTTCACCTCAGAGGTTCTACCCCATAAGAACTCCATTTGAAGCTTGCATTTTCCTTCCACCCCTTCACAGAAATCTTCATGAAAGATAGGTAGAAAATAGGAATACTACTTAGGACAAAATTGATGAGAACTATCCTTCCACCTAGACAAATAGATCTATGTTGCCAACTTTGGAGTCTACCTCTAATCACATTGAGCATATGATCCCAAGTTGAAGCCCTTCGGGATTTTCCGAACAGAAGTCGAGATATTTGTAGGGGAGTGCTCCCCTCTTGTAGTTCATGAATCTAGCACCCAGCGCCAAAAAATCATCTAGCACGTTAATACCGAAGAGGCTGCTCTTAGAAAAATTAATACGAAGACCTGAGCACAACTCAAACGTCTAAAGCACAGTCTTCATAGCCCAATGGTTTTCAACTGATGCCTCGCCTATTAGGAGAGTATCATCTGCGAACTGAAGGTGCGAAATTGACACACCATCAGCCCCAAGAGCTACTCCCATAAAAAGATGAAAGGCAACAACCTGACGCATCAGCCCAGTCAAGTGTTTGGAAACCAAGAGGGATGGAAAGGGAGCGAGGGGATCACCTTGCTTTAACCCCTTCTTAATGTTAATCTCCTCAGTGGGGCAACCGTTAAATAGGACCGACAGGTTCCCGGAAAAAACACAAGCCTGAATCCAAGCGCTCCTTCTATCATTAAACCAAAGTGCCTCATCATGAAGTCCAGAAACTCCAACTAACTGAGTCACATGCCTTCTCAAAATCCACCTTAAAAATGAGGCATTCTTTTTTACTTCTTTTAGCAAAATCAATAACCTCGTTCTCCACAAGGACCCCATCCACAAGCTAATAGGTCGGTGAGACTAAGTTCTATTTTATCTTGGAAAGAGTAGACGCCGGCCCAAGCGATAACACGGAGAAGTAAATCCCATCCAATCGTCATATGTTTACCTTGGTCTTATAAATAGACTAATAAACTAATAGGTCAGTGAGACTAAGTTTTATTTTATATGACATACAATTTGATTTGTATTTTATAATAATAACTTTAAGTACGTCAAAAATTTGAAAATATTAGCAAGTTTATGATTTAACACAGAGTGCAAAATTTAATATAAGAGTAATAACTGTAGCAAAAATAATATTCATATGTTTACTTAAATAGGTCGGTCTGGTAGGCCCAAAAAAATATACTTCGATGGTGTGTATTTTGTTAAAAAAGCCTTAGATTTTTTTTTAAAGTTTGGTCTAACATGGGTCTGACCTAAACTGAACAGTAAGCTCCTCCCTGTCGAGTCTGAATTAGAGTACTAACGAATTCCGTTACATTGCATCTGTTACCCTACTTAATTGAACGGTTTAGCCACGCTTATTGCTGTAAGCAAGTGAATGCATCTAACTGACCTTAAGCCCAAATTAGGAAACTGAATCGAGACACTCCTTAAGGTTGGGTTCAGCAAAAAATGTCGTAATATAGACTACATTCATTCAAGCTACAATTAAACCAAATATCTCAACCAAGCCTACGTGTCAGTCAATATGAGATTTTATGTATAAATACGACATCGTTTCTCTCTTCCTAATGTTGACATCTTCTGTCTCATTCCTCCTTTATATGTAAACAACAATCATTTTCACCTTTCCATTTGCATGCACCTTCGTTCTCTTTCAGAAGAAAGGAAAGTTAGAAATGGGAAGAATCAATCGGTTGAAGAAAGGAAAGTTAGAAATGGGAAGAATCAATCCGTGGTAGTAGAAGCCTTTCACATTCATGAGTTGAGGCTCTGCAAAAGCAGCAGAAGTGAGCACTCGTTGGAGAGTTCAACAGATTTATCAGATCTTGTGAACTCGTTCATGGAAAAGAATGATGCGGTGGTTGACGTCGTTCGCGAATTGGAAGAGCTTGAGTGGTCCGAATCTAATTCGAGAAAGAGAGATGTTGCGTGATTTTTTGCAACTGATGAATATGATTGTAATGCCAATGCCAAAGAAAATATTAGAAGAGAAGCTGAAATTGCTTTTGGACTTGTTGGAAAAGAATCTTCTGTTAACCATTCAAGTGGAATTACCCTTTGTCATACCCCAATTTTGTCCGACTAATTCAAAATAAAAATTGTCTTTTCGCGAGAGCAAGGTTCTAACGGTATTTTTCTCGTAGTTGAAAAGAGACTCAAAAATGTATATCGAGGCGTCGCGCATTATTCTTGGATCATTACGCACGCTTCATTCCTAATAATCTTGTACCACCTCATTATTGATGTGTCTCGTGCATATCATATCTTTTCTCGACCGTATATGTTGTTAGTCCTAATCGCACGCGTCGTTTTGTTCTTAACTAAGTTCGCGTGTTTTGCTTGGATGCGTGTTTACCTAAGTCCGAGATTTGCGTATCTTTTATTTACCGTATTATTATTATTATTACTAAAAAAAAAAAAGAAAATAAAATAAGATAAGTGAGAAACGTGAGATGCTTGATGTTAATTCAAACCCAGTTGCAACCTTTATACATGAGTAAATATTCTTTCAAAAACAAAAAAATACAAATTTGCTTGGATAAAAAAACAACAAAGAACTCAAAGAAAGTAGACAAAAGAAGAAGCCAAATTGTGGCAAAGAACATGTCTCAAAGAGTGGGTTTAGCATTGCCTAGCTCCAAAGATTAAAATAAGCAGATTCTTTGTCGACCTTTGGTCATCCATTGCTGCACACACATAAATAATGTTCATAATCAAAAATAGACTAACTTGTGAATAACACGTGTTCGGAAGAAGAAAAAGGGTGCTCGAAATTTTTCATACACTAAGGGGAAATTTTTGGGAAACCATAATCGAGATACTGAGTTAAAATTGACTCCACAAACACAAAACCCTATACAAAATCATCTACAAAATGCAGCCCAAGAATCGAAGCGGGGAGAAAAAACACCACACTGAGAAAGAAGGAAAAAACAGCCACCACACACAACACACAGCCACTGAGAAACAACAACCAAACATAACACAGCAAAAACCAAAAAAACACACGCAGGGGAAGAAACAGAAAACGCAGAGGAAGGAGAAAACCCAAAAAAAAAAAAACAAACCTGAAATCCACAGAACCGAACCACCACGCCGCCGTGAGACACTCGCCGGAGGACCTCCGGTCATCTTCCCCAACGAAAGCACCACCATGCCACCGTCAGCTCCACCTCTCCGACGACGCGCCCTCGTTCCTTTTCTCTGTCTCGCGCTCCGCGTCTCTCTCTCCGACGACGTGCCGTTGTTTCGCGTCACCACCACCACGCCTCCACCGTCGCCGGAACCACCAAACGCCTCCCTCTTCCTCGCGGTATACTCTCCTTCTCTCACTCTCTCGATCTGCTCCTCCCTCTCTCCCTCTCTCGCCGTCGCACGCTCTCTCTCTCTCTCTCTCTCTCTTGAAAAACCTCCTCTTTCTTTTTGGGGAAACGGCGCTAGAAGAGTATAAGGGTACTTAGGGTTACAGTTTTGATGTTAGACTTAAGTGGGGCGGGTATGGACCTGGTCTGTCCTTTTTTATTTCAGTTTTTAATCTGATTGCTAATAACATCCCCACGTTTTGGTCGCACTTCCGCTTTTTATGTAAAAAATTTATTGTTAGCACTCCCAAATTTCACTATCTCACCTTCTCCCTTTAATCTTTCAAAAAATATTTTCAAATTAATGCAAGTTATTAGTGACTATCACCCAAAGCCTTGGCTTGTTTGATTGTCATGAACACTATTAAGAGTCATTAGTAATGATCACTCAAAGCCTCTGCTTGCTTGGTCATTACGAAAGCTCTTCCCCTTTTCAAAACTCCTTCAAAAACATTTTTAAATTAGAACTACGTCGCTTTGATTCCCATTTGGGATACGTAGGAGCGAGCCACGTTCTCGTCAAGCGCAACGAACAAAAATCCTTTTCGCAACCGTAAACATTAATATTTTCCATAACAAAAAATCATTTTCAAACCCGTTGTTGCTAGTGGCTAATCGTAACCTTTGTTCGTCTAGCCATTACGGCAATGCCTTTTTCCAAAGAACAATAAGCGATGATCACCCATAACTATGGTTAGTTTGATCATTCGTGCCAATTAATTTCTTTCGAAAACCATTTTCAAAAGATCAGATAAAAAACGAGTTGCTACTAACGGTCAATCAGAACCTTCGTTCGTCTGACCAGTGGTAGTGACTCTCATTTTCAAGAATACTTAGCGGTGATTACCCATAACCTCTGTTAGTTTAATCATTCGCAGAGTACTCGTCATATTTCGAAAATTCACTAAAAAGATAAAAAACAAAAACCTTTTCATGACAAACGAGAACTACGTAGCTTTGAATTCTCCATCGCACCCGGAGATACGTAGGAGCGAGAGGCTAACTCTAGTCAAGCGTCAAAAATAAAACTTTCATTAAGTTTTTCCCATTTATCTTTAAATAAGAAATAAATAGGCAAATCTAGGTATTTTTCAAATCAAACGTTAAAACCACACACTTAATTAAAGGTTCCTCTCGGTAGAGAGGACGCGCGTGAAGTGCTAACACCTTCCCATACGTGTCGACCCCAAACCCATATCTCTAGTTTTCAAAGACCATCCGCCTTTGTTTTTTCAATGTTTTGGTCTTAAAATTAAAATATTGGTGGCGGCTTCAAAATTTTCCTACGTTGTACATTGAGAAACCCAAACGGGATTTTTCGGGTGCAACAGCTGGCGACTTCACTTTGGGGACTAAAAAGAAAAACATTTTTTAAAAGTGGGTCAAGCCTAATTAATTAAGTGTGTGAGTTATGTGATTGATTTGAATATCTTGTTTTGGCCTCTATGCTTTCTTATTTTTTTTTTTATGCTTTCATGTTGTATTCATGTGCACTCTAGGCTAGTTTATATTGGATTGATATTGAACCCTAGGGTAGACAACATGTTATTACTTGCTATTGTCTGGACTGCTCTGGTTTTTATTTCAGGTGGGGTAGTGCTAGGGAAAATGCCCTTGACACACACTACACTTGTACCTTGTGATTACATGTTTTGAGTGGGACCATAACCCAGGTCTGCAAAAAAAATTTTAGGAGAGTGGATTCAAGTAGTGAGAACCCATCAGGACCTTTGTCCGTTTGGCTACTTGCGAAAGTTTCAACCAGAGTTGTGCTCTTTCATGATGCCTCACACCTAGCAGTTTGTTGCATTTGTGGGGAGTTTTGTGAAAGGGACTGCGGCTCTGGTGGCCTTGTGAGGGAGTGAATAGAGCTACGTGGAAGGATTATCAGAACGCCCGCGCCCACTCTCATGGCCCGTGCGCTACCTCACAAGAACTTCTTATTATGCAAGCCACTTTCTCATGGCCATGGCCGTGCGCTCCACACAGAAACTTCTCTTCCCAGTAGAGTTTTTGCCTTCAGTGGGAATCGAACCTCGTACCTCTTGTACATTTCCCTCGCATTCCCACTCACCAATTGAGCTAGTAGCTCAATTGGTAGTGGGAATGCGAGGAAATGTACAAGAGGTACGAGGTTCGATTCCCACTAAGGCAAAAACTCTACTGGGGTAGAGAAGTTCTTGTGAGGTAGCGCACGCCATGAGAGTGGGCCCATGCATAATAAAAAGCTAGCTCAATTGGTAGTGGGAATGCGAGGGAAATGTACAAGAGTGCGAGGTTCGATTCCCACTAAGGCAAAAATTCTACATGAGGTAGAGAGTTCTTTGAGGTAGCGCCGACGGGCCATGAGAGTGGGCCGGCGTTACAATAAAAAGCGCCTTTTTATTGTAACGCCCGGGCCCACTCTCATGGCCCGTGGCGCTACCTCACAAGAACTTCTCTACCCCGTAGAGTTTTTGCCTTCCGTGGGAATCGAACCTCGCACTTCTTGTACATTTCCAACGCATTCCCACTACCAATTGAGAAGGCAAAAATTCTACGGGGTAGAGAAGTTCTTTGAGTAATAGCGTTTGGGGTGGTGGACCCAGTCGTTACAATAAAAGGCGCTTTTATTATGCGCCGCCAAGCCCACTCTCATGGCCGTCAGCGCTACCTCGAAGAACTTTCTCTGCCTCATGTAGAGTTTTTGCCTTAATGAAATCGAACCTTTTCTTGTACATTTCAACGCATTCCCACTACCAATTGAACCGCGGCTCAATTGGTAGTGGGAATGCGTTGAAATGTACAAGAGGTACGAGGTTCGATTCCCACTTTAAGGCAAAAACTCTACATGAGGTGAAGAAGTTCTTTGAGGTAGCGCACGGCCATGAGAGTGGGCCCGGCGCGCAATAGTAGCTCAATTGGTAGTGGGAATTTTTATTGTAGCGACTGGGTCCACACTCGCCATACTTACTCAAAGAACTTCTCTGCCCAGTAGAGAATTTTTGCCTTAGTGGGAATCGAACCTCATTCTTGTACATCTCCCTCGCATTTCACTACCAATTGAGCTAGTAGCTCAATTGGTAGTGGGAATGCGAGGGAGATGTACAAGAGGTACGAGGTTCGATTCCCACTAAGGCAAAAATTCTACGGGGGTAGAGAAGTTCTTGAGAGTAATAAATTTGGGGTGGTGGACCCAGGCTGTTACAATTACCCTTTAAATTGCCCTAGATCGTAAGTCTCACCCCTTTTTAGGTCACAAGGGCGTTTCAAAAATTGTGTGTTGCATTATTACATCTAGTTTAGTTCTTTTCCTTCAACAATTTTCAAAAAAAAAATAACAACAAAATCAAAAAGAATATATTTTTCCTCTCTTTCATAAATACCTATATGAGGTGGCATGTAGGGTATACTGCCCTAAATTTTCAAACCACTACCTGTAAATATCTTTCTTTATGAAAATAATATGAAAAAGCATCCTCATCATCCGCACTTTGCATCATAACATCATGCATTACATAAACAAAATTCTAAAAAAAAGGACTTCATGTAGCATTCTTCATGCATCTAAATTATTTGCCGGTGATCTTGGAGTAACTTGGAATCTTGTCATAGGCGTGAAAAACGAGATAACATGGGATCAAAGAGCGAGGGTATGCTAAATTCGAGATTTCCAGTAGTAAAGAAAGCAGATGTGACCAGTTTGACAGAGTGCGCCTCTCTAATGGGGCCGGATGAGCGTGGGATGTTTGAAAAGGCTTATGGGATTATTCTTCGGTTGCTACAATTGGATCTTCAAGAAAATGTTGTGAAAGCCCTCAGTCAGTTCTATGATCCAGATATCCGCTGTTTCATCTTCAAGGATTTCCAACTCTCACCAACTTTAGAGGAGTATGAGAAAATTTTGGGTTTCTCTAGGTCGGAGGCGACGCCTACTATCGCTGCTGGGCATCAATATTCAGATAAAATACTCTCTTTGCTATTGCAAGTTGGAGTGGGGGAGTTAGAGCTCCGAAAAGAGAAAAAGAACCGTATAATGGGGTTTCCACTGAGTTATTTTGAAGACTTAATGAGGTCACATGCTCAAGCTAACAGATGGGGTCCCTTCAAGCAGTTACTGGCACTAACAATTTTCGGGATTGTCCTTTTCCCACAAGTTGAGAAGTTCATTGATGAGACTGCCATTGGGGTGTTCTTAGCCTTCATAAGCAAGGATAATCAAATCAACCCAGTACCAGCCGTCCTTGCAGACACTTACTACTCCTTTACTCATCATCGGGTGTTGGGGAAAAAGAAGCTGGTTTTCTTCAAGTTTGTGTGGCATTTGTTGGTGATTTGTGAGGATTGTTACTCTTGATCTTCATTTCTACTCTTGTTTAGCTTTGATCTAGAGGTAATTCTAATCCCTTTTGCATTTTTAGTATGTAGATTTTTCTTCTACTCCTCTTTCCTCTCTCAAAGAGGCTTAGAGGGCTCATTTCAAACACTATGTCAAGGACATTGGGAGCCTTGGGTGTTTGAAGTGAGCCATTGGCCTTGAAGAGAGTGTTCTTGTGTTTTAACCTTATGGTTTGCATTCTCATACTCATTTTCTCACTTTTCCATAAATAGAGGGCTTTCACATGTTATATGCATTTTCTTGTTCATATCATAACTTGCAAGTTGAATTTTGGCTTGATTTATGGGTGTAGGGGTTTCGGTTTTGAGCTTTAGAGTTTAGGGTTTTTGTTGTTTTCTTTTCACTCCTTGATTTATGTAAATAAAATGCATGATGTGCTTGATTTGCATGATTTGTTCTATGTGTTGATTATGAGTTTTGGCATGAAATAATGTATTGTTTTGTTCATATAGGATTTCGGCCTTAGAGGCCTTTTTAGGGTTCATTTTTGTGCTTAAAATGTGTGTTTGATCTTGTGTAGATGTGTATAATAGTGTTAATGTGTTTTTTCACTTTTAACCACTCATTCATGTTTTTACCTTACCACTCATTAACTTTTTACCAAAACTAAAAAAAGCATTTTAACTTTTTACTTTACCATCTCATTAAATAATTACCATTCACCTCATGCATTTTTACTTTACCATTCACTAACTTTTTACTAAAAGTTTCACCACTTATTAATTTGCAAAAATACCCAAAACAATTTCTTACTTGCATTTCCCACTTTTTATCTTCATAAAATAAACCCCAAAACATTTTTACCACTTTCAAAACAAAAACATTTCATCTCATTTCCTAAACGCTAAAACCCAAAAACATTTTACCACTTTAAAGACACGTGACTATATTTACTCCGTAAAGACACGGGCGCGCGGCCGACGTGGAGTCTCTAG
This sequence comes from Oxytropis ochrocephala, assembly GCA_020916435.1. Lineage (NCBI taxonomy): Eukaryota > Viridiplantae > Streptophyta > Magnoliopsida > Fabales > Fabaceae > Oxytropis > Oxytropis ochrocephala. Next base: position 82,749,895 of record CM037090.1, read on the forward strand.
AGATGATCAAAGCTTTGGCGGGCATGCTGCCCTAGACCCTAAGGGCGATATACCTTGCCGTCCCTTTGTCTTGCTCGTTGGCCCAGGCTCAAGAGGCCGAGATCGGTTCGCTTTTAAACTTTGCCTTTACATTTGTCTTTGTCGATCTTCTCTTCTAACTCTTAACCCGTCGCTTTGCGGAAGGATGGCCTGTAAGTCATGGGCGAATCGATGAAGTTCTGAACCTCAATAAGACAAAATGCAAAACTTGGGCACTACTCTACCCTCTTGGTAATTTCGACCCACCCTTTAGTTTAGCTCACCTTTGCATTTTTGCAAACTTCCTCTTATAGAACACCCAATTCCTATTCTACCCTTTACCCTAATTTTACTTCACACCATATATAAGCCTCCACTCCCAAAATAGGAGGAAGAAGCCTCATTTTGCACATTTCCTTCCTCTCTCTAGCTCTCAAACCCAAAACCACCTCTCCCTTCTCTCTACAATTTTCTTTCAATTTCATCACTAAATCACATCTCCAAATTCATTTCCTATACAGAAGCCATCATTTCAACCATCAATCTTCAACAAATCCTAGCAAAGGAGCATCATCAAGTCTCATTTTCAAGGGTTCAAGTGTAGATTTCAAAGGTCTTGCTCTATTTCTTGGTTTCTCATGCTTCTAATCAATTCTTGTGAAAACCTCACTAATTGTAAGTGCATCTAGACTTTATTCTTGCATAATCTCTCTTCACCTCATCTCAACTCCTTCATATTGTTGTTGTTGCTTTGAGGAGCTATCTCAAACACTTTGACAAGCACTTAGGGAGGCTTGGGTGTTTGAGGAGGCTCCTTGGCTTTGGAGGAGTTGTTCTTGTGTTTTCTTGCATAATCTCATCATTTTTTGCATATTTGTGAAGTTTCATTTGCAAAAATGTAGATCCTTACTTTGAGCATCATTTTTTTTCTTGTACATGTTTTAATCCTAAGAATCTTTGTTGTTATGCTTTGATTTTGGGGTTATATGCATGATTTTGGTGTTTTAGTTGAAGTAAAATATTGTTTGCCTTGATTTTGGGTTCGCATATCGTGTTAAAATTGGTTTTAATGAGATTTTGTTGTTGTTCTTTGCTTGATGATGTTTAATCTTGTTGTTAGTATTTCATTTTAGTGTTAAATGTTATTTTTGCTGTTGGTTGATGATCTAGCAATATGATTCCCACTAGTGCCTAGTGCACCTTGATCTAAGTGGTGAAGATTGCTAGAAAGGACTCAATTTAGTTTATGTGTTCACTTGTTCTTGTATTTTAATTTGCTTATTTGTTAGTGGTTGATGATAGGCAAGTTGATTCTCACTAATGCCTAGTGCACTTTTCTCAAAGTGAGAGGATTGCTTTATGTGATTCAACCTAGTTTTTGTGTTTATTTAAATCTTGTTTTAGGTTGCTTATTGTGAATTGTTGATGATAGGCAAGTTGATTCTCACTTGTGCCTTGGGCACTTTGATTCAAGTGAGAAGATTGCTCTATGTGATTCAACTTAGTTGTGTGTGTAGTTAATCTTTGTATTTTAATTTGGTTGTTGTGAGTGGTTGATGATTGTTCCTAACTATTTCTGGAGATAGAAACGATCAAGAACACAATGAACAATCTCGCATGGATAGTAAAATTGCTCAACCCTTTTCATTAACCTTTACGCGAAATATATACTAGTACAGCCATTCATGGCCAATAATTAGCGGCCGTTACATAATAAAGGTAGCCGTCACATAATAAAGATAGCCGTTACATAAGGTTGCTTCGGCTGAGGGATAGGCCGAGCACCCAAAGTAGGAACCAAAGATAATGATGAGACTAGGCCGAGCATGAGCGCTTCTCTCGGCCTCAATCCTCGTGCCTTGCTTTGATACCGCGACTTGATGGTGATGCTCGGTCTGGTCGTGAACACAGTCCCTCGAGCGATGAATGTGGAACATGAAGTCGCTCCAAGGTACGTCCATTCATCGATTCCCGTTTTCTGGGGTTTGAGTTGAAAGCCGAGCGTCTGTAGTTGACGGGACCTGCCGACTTTGACTGTCAGTCATGTCTTGACTCCCTCGAGAATTGCATTTGACTACCATGAGCGTTTATGTGCGCTTCATTAATGCTCTTGTTTGTAACTTGTTCCTTTTCCTCATCTATAAAAGGAGGATATGGTGCCTTGTGTTTATTATTCGCTTCTTTCTTTCTTTTGAACTGTTGTCTCCTTTCTTCAAGGTGTTGATTCTCATGAACTATTTGTTTTATCAGGTCATCACTCCTCCTTTGAGCTCTTCACACAATTTTACAGTCCCTCGGCATTTTAAGATTGTTGTGGTGCTCAAAGCAAGAGTTGCGGACTTTCGGCATTTGTGGACGTTCATCATTGCGTTTGATCTTGCGGCCTTTGCTTGAGATTGTGTGCAGAGCTCAAAGGCGGCTTTGTCTGCGGGCTGGGTTGCCATAGATTGATGGTTGATTGCTCATTCCCAATGTGGAGGAATTTTCCATGGGGCCCGATGTTGGGGGCTTTTTCCATGGACCACTTCCGTGAGACCGCTGCCAATTTCCCCATCTTCACCCGGTATGTTGTCTTGGCGCTCTTGGAGAGGCATCCCATGCTGGGGGAACTGCGTTTCATTGCCGCGCACTTTACCGCGGGATCTCTCCTCTGAGGTCACCCTTCTTCCAATGGATCTCTGAAACTCCGTCGGGCATAGATCCCTCTCCCTCGGAGGTCACCCCTTCTTCTGGTGGATCTACAGAAACTCCGCCGGGCATAGATCCTTTCATCTGGCTGATCCACTTGCTGAGTGCTTGGACTTTCTTGGTGAGATTCCCACGGGCTTGGTGACCGAGGGTTATCACTTTGGAGAAGAACCTGCAATTGTATTATTAGCTTTCGTGGGGCTCGGTCTCAGACCGGCCACTTATGTTAGTGAACATGTATTTATAAATGATAATGAGCATGTATTTATGAATGAAAACATGTATGTATTCACATTTGTGAGAAATATTTTCTAGTCGTTTCTCAATCCTTACCGCGCCTGCATGTTTATGTCGTGGCTAAATAAGCGAGGTCGTATTGTTTGACGTCATCATTGGTGCGTAACACATGCCCCGTGACGTGACTTTTGATTTGACAGTTAATGATGTTTAATTTTTGTAGGACTCTGTGTCCACGTGGCTCTATCTTGGCCATCGAAGTTAGAACGACTTGTATCACCACCGTTGACTGTAATGACTTGAATCGTCCACTAAAACTGGTGTGTTTTAAAATCAAAGTGTTTCCTTACTTCCCCCTTTTCGCTCTCTTTTCTCCCTTTTCCTCTTCTTTCAAAAACCATTGTTGCTGCTGTCATACCCCACTTTTGTCCGACTTTTTGAAAATTAAATAAAAAATATATATATTTTGCAAACCCCCAATATTAACGAGCATTTTTCTCGTTTTCAGAAAACCCCAAAATATGTGTCTCGTTTTGTAGGTTTCAATTGCACAAATGTGTTCAAGTTGTGTTCGTTATCAATCTAGCATTTCTTATTCTCATCGTGCGCGCGTATCATTTCAAATCGTGCGCTCGTACTTATTCTCGTTGTTGCGCGTATTATTTCTATTCGTGTGCGTGTTTTGATTCTCGTGTGTGCGCGCTCGCGTCTCGTCGTTTACGCGTAATAGCTTTGTTACTTATTATTGTTATCCGTATATTTTTATTAGTTTATCAAATCATTATTTTTATATAAAACAAATCAGATTTCAAAATTGTTTTTATTATAAATAGTTTTTGGTACAAATACATAAGTCAACTTTTGTAATACATATGGACAAAAATAAAGCAAAATAGTACAAAAATTTATTAAACAAAACAGAATGCTGAGATGTTTGTGGCTTGAGGTTTTTATTTTCAGAATGAGGTCAAAAGCCCCTTCTCCTTGTCCTTTGCATTTTTCCCAATTTGCTCAAACATTTCAAATTTTTGCAAGCACCACCTTGCAAGTTCTTTGCTCCTTGTCTCCACTACTTCACCCCCACGTCTATGTAGCCACAACACACTCCAACAATTCTCGTCCATAATCACATGTCAAAACTTGTACATTTTGGTATTTAGCACACCTATACCGCACCAAAGCCACTATAAATAAATACATCATCTATCGTGGGAAGGAAATGAAAACACAAAAAATAATAGAAAGGGGGGAATACACAGAGGCACAAAACACCACCCACTGACAGGGAGGGGGAGGACACAATGTAAAAAAATCAGAAACAAGAGCAGGAGAGAGGGGGAGGAATAGAGGAATAAAAAAAAATCAAAGAAAGAGGGAAGACACCAAACATCATCATCTTCTCCACCCACGATTTTCTCAACCACCGCCACCACGCCTCCGTGAGCACCACCTCCTCTGTAGCTCCGGCGACCACCACAACCTCCATAGTAACTCAGCCACCACAAATCACCAACTACTCATCTCATCTCTCTCCTACAACCATACAACAACCACCAAACAAAACAACCACCACCTCCCACCACCACACCCAATTGCAACCCAAACCTCCAAAACCGAGCCAATACCCATCGAATCTCACCACCATAACCCCCCATCTCCGGCCAAGAAGCGGCCATGGCGTTCCCCCCATCTCTCCACCATAAGGCTCTGGTATCTCTTCCTTCCTTCCTTCTTCTTCTTCTTCTTCTTCTTCTTCTTCTTCTTCTTCTTCTTCTTCTTCTTCTTCTTCTTCTTCTTCTTCTTCTTCTTCTTCTTCTTCTTCTTCTTCTTCTTCTTCTTCTTCTTCTTCTTTCTTTCTTCTTCTTCTTTCTTCTTCTTCTTCTTCTTCTTCTTTCTCCATTTTTCTTCTGTATTTTCTCTTCTTTTTTTCTCACGCTCAAACTTCTCTCCCTCTCCCCAAATTTCTCTCTCTGTCAAATGAAAGATAGAAACGGCGCAGGAGGAAAGGAAGGAATTTAGGGTTTCTTGTTTTGCTGTGTAGTTTACATAGTCAGTACACTTATGGGCTTCTTTTTTTTTTTTTTAGTTTTTTTACATCAGATTACTAATAACACCCCCACGTTTTTGGTTACACCCCTCCAGTTTTTATATAAAAAAAACTATTGTTAGCACTCCCAAATTTCGCATCTCACCCTTAAATAAACGGATCTATGTTGCCTTGTGTTAATTTTTGTGTTTTTTTTATTATTAAATAAAATGTGGACCTATGTTTCCCTTGGTTTGCATACTTATGATTAAAAATATTTTCAAGTTGATTTTGTTGTTGTTCTTTGCTTGATGATGTTTAATCTTGTTGTTAGTATTTCATTTTAGTGTTAAATGTAATTTTTGTTGTTGGTTGAGGATCTAGCAATATGATTCCCACTAGTGCCTAGTGCACCTTGATCTAAGTGGTGAAGATTGCTAGAAAGGACCCAAACTTTGTTTATGTGTTCTTATTTTACTTTAGTTATTGTTAGTCGTTGATGATAGGCAAGTTGATTCTCACTAGTGCCTAGTGCACTTTTCTCAAAGTGAGAGGATTGCTCTGTGTGATTCAACCTAGTTTTTGTGTTTATTTAAATCTTGTTTTAGGTTGCTTATTGTGAATTGTTGATGATAGGCAAGTTGATTCTCACTTGTGCCTTGGGCACTTTGATTCAAGTGAGAAAATTGCTCTATGTGATTCAACTTAGTTGTGTGTTTAGTTAATCTTTGTATTTTAATTTGCTTGTCGTTAGTGGTTGATGATCTAGCAATATGATTCCCACTAGTGCCTAGTGCACCTTGATCTAAGTGGTGAAGATTGCTAGAAAGGACTCAATTTAGCTTATGTGTTCATTTGTTCTTGCATTTTAGTTTGCTTATTGTTAGTTGTTGATGATAGGCAAGTTGATTCTCACTTGTGCCTAGGGCACTTTGATTCAAGTGAGAAGATTGCTCTATGTGATTCAACTTGGTTTAGTGTTTATTTACTTGCTCTTGTATTCTAGTTTTATTATTGTCCATTGTTGATGATAAATCATATGATTCCCACTTATGCCTAGTGCATCATGTTTTAAGTGATGAAGATGATCTTAGATGACTCAACCTTCCCCTTTTAATTTCTTAGTGAATAACAAATGAGATATTGCAAAGGATAGGCTTACCTTACCTATGCCTACAATCAATTGTTTACTTGTTTTTGATGCTACTTAAATTGTATTGATTTAATTGTGTGTCATTCCCTCCATGTGTATGACCTCCTAATGAAGACGTAAGCCTACATGCCTATTGTAGCATAGAGTCCTCACACACACATATTTGTTTTTGAGAAATTCACCTTGCATCCTTGACAATTGAATCTTTGATTGTATCAACATGTTTAGTCTTAGTTGATGTGTGACATATGCATGATTACTTGATTATTGAATGCGTTTGAAGTTTGTAACCAATCATTGATAATAACTTCACCCTTTTCTCCAAAATCTTTCAAACTCTTTTCTATCACCCAAAGCCTTGGCTTGTTTGATTGTCATGAACGCTCTCAAGAGTTATTAGTAATAATCACTCAAAGCCTTTGCTTTCTTGATCATTATGAAAGCTCTTCCTTACTCCAAAACCCTTTCAAAACATTTTCATCTTCAAATTAGAACTACGTCGCTTTGATTCCCATTTGGGATACGTAGGAGCGAGCCACGTTCTCGTCAAGCGCAACAAATAAAAATCCTTTTCGTAACCATAAACATTAGCATTTTTCATAACAAAAAGAATCATTTTTAAACCCATTGTTGCTAGTGGCTTATCGTAACCTTTGTTCTTCTAGCCATTGGTGGCAATGTCTTTTTCAAAGAACAACAAGCGATGGTCACCCATAACTTTGGTTAGTTTGATCATTCGTGCCAATTAATCTCTTTCAAAACCATTTTCAAAAGATCAAATAAAAATGAGTCGCTACTAACGGTCAATCGTAACCTTTGTTCGTCCGGACTAGTGGCGGTGACTCCCATTTTTCAAGAGTACTTAGCGGTGATTACCCATAACCTTTGTTAGTTTAATCATTCATTTGAATACTCGCCCTATTTCGAAAACTCACTAAAAGATAAAAACAAAAACATTTTCATGACAACCAAGAACTACGTAGCTTTGAATTCTCCATCGCACCAGGAGATACGTAGGAGCGAGAGGCCAACTCTCGTCAAGTGCCAAAAATAAAAGTTTTCTTTGAATCCAATACTCCGGCTGATGCTGCAGCCATTGAAGATGCTTCTTGGCGGAAGATCTTGGAAGTAAAGAGGGTCAAGGACAGGACGATGAGTGGTTCTATGAAGACTGCCTGGTATGTTCCGTATCCATTTACAAAGGCCCTTAATCAGGTTTCTCTTCCTGGTGATGTGGAGCGCGTGCAGAAAATGGGACCGCGGTAGAGTTTAGTAGCAATTAAATCTTATAGCCTCTGGGCTTCTATGCTTGCTCATCATTTTGAGAGTGCTTACGGGGAGCTGATGGCTGAAGGGAGTAGCCAGGAAGATCGGCTGAAGTCTGTGGAGAAGAAGTTAAGTACTTTCCAGCAGGAGAAGAAGTCTCTGGAGGAGGACTTGAAGAAATATGAGAATAACAAGAAGATGATGGATTTAAAAATCAAGAGCTTGTCCGAGGCCAACGAGAAATTGAAGAAAGATTCGGCGGCCAAAGAGAAGGACTTGTCTGATTACAAGGAAAAACTCATTGCGGCGTATAACGACCTGAAGAAAGCCAAGGGGGAGGCGGCTGACTATTGTTATACCCCAATTTTGTCGGTCTTCTTTTTCTTGCTTTAGTCGTCTATTTTTATTAGGGCATGATTACGAGAATTATTAGTGTAGAGTCTCGGTTACCCATCCAAACCAATTCCAGTCACTCCGTTCAACTAAATCGAAATGTCGTTGTTTAAATTAGGCACGCGCGCGAATGATCGATCTTTTCGCGCGTTCTTGAATTTAATATCCGTATTCGTGTTTAGTCGTACATAAACAGGTCTACCTAAAGTCATTGTTCTCAAAAATCTCTTCAAATTCAGACCTAAGAATGCGATTCCGAGTTAGTTTTAGTGTTTTTAGTTAACGCGCCCATTTCTTTTATTGTTGGTCTAGTTTTAGCGTATTTGTCAAGTCCGGCCCGCTCTCGTCTTTGTATTTGGCCTGACCCATTTTTCTTATTATTATTTTTGTTCTTATTTAATTTATTTAAGCATAAAATGTCAAAAATTCTATTTAGTTTAATTTACAACTTAAAAGAGTTTAAGAGTCAAATAAGCCCAAAATGTCAAAAAAATTGTATTTAGTTTAATTTACAATTTAAAAGCTCTTAAGAGTCCAAAAAGTCCAAAAATACAAAAAAAAAAATTAGAAGTTGCTTTTAGGTCCAACAACAGAGTAGGAACTCAATCATAAGCAAACAGAAGCCTAACAGAAGCTGGATAAAAGGTTGGTTCATTCATGTTATTAGGTCTCAACATATAAAACTAGTCTGCATGAAAGCTGATAATGTTATTTGTATTAGTTGTTAAGTCTGGAAGTTATAGGAATGAATAACATAATCTAAAGATTCAGCCTGTTAAAAATTAGAAGTTAAGTTGGTCAAAAAACTATGGTCTGTTCTATTCATATTCTGTTTGTTATTACCAAATCAGAACTATATTTTTTATTAGAAAGGCAATCAGAACTAGAACAAGCAGTGGTAGACTAATTCCATGTTTATTTCAAGAATAATAACAATCAGAATGAAAAAATCACATAGAGTAAAAGTAGAGAGAAGAATAATAGGGAAGAAGAGAACCAGACCAGAGAAAGCTCTAAAAATCCAACAGAACCAAAAATATCCAACAACAGAGTAGGAACTCAATCATAAGCAAACAGAAGCCTAACAGAAGCTGGATAAAAGGTTGGTTCATTCATGTTATTAGGTCTCAACATATAAAACTAGTCTGCATGAAAGCTGATAATGTTATTTGTATTAGTTGTTAAGTCTGGAAGTTATAGGAATGAATAACATAATCTAAAGATTCAGCCTGTTAAAAATTAGAAGTTAAGTTGGTCAAAAAACTATGGTCTGTTCTATTCATATTCTGTTTGTTATTACCAAATCAGAACTATATTTTTTATTAGAAAGGCAATCAGAACTAGAACAAGCAGTGGTAGACTAATTCCATGTTTATTTCAAGAATAATAACAATCAGAATGAAAAAATCACATAGAGTAAAAGTAGAGAGAAGAATAATAGGGAAGAAGAGAACCAGACCAGAGAAAGCTCTAAAAATCCAACAGAACCAAAAATAAAAAAATTCACCTCCGGTGACCCTCCGGTCACCTTCTCCGAGAGCTCCGGCGAGACTTACAGAAACCGACCCAATAATCACTATTCCACCACCACTGAAACTGCCTTCAAACAGACCACCACAAAAACGAAACCCACGGCCACGAACCCCTCCAAAATCGAAGCTTCCTTCAAACCAGCTACCACCAAAACCGAACCTAAGTCAAAAATACCCGTGATCGAGTTAGAGCTGTGAAAAAGGAAAAAAAACAAAAAAAAACAAAAAAAGAATAAAGAGGAACAGAGGAGAACAACGCTTACCCCGTTCTCGCCGGCGTTTACGTCACCGGCGCCGTCTCCCTCACCACCCATCACCGAAACCGAAGCCGTCCTTCTCCCTCTCTCACTACTTCGCTCTCTCCCAGTAAACCGGCGAGCTTCTCGCCCTTAGCCGCGCCTCCACCGTGAAAGGGGGCGAAAATCTCGCCCAGGATTCACTTCCTCTCTCTGCGGCGCCGCGGGCAAGGGTAAAGGGGGGGAATCAGTTTTTAGGGTTTCAGTATGTTGGGCTTAGGGTTATATACCTGTTTTGTATTTTATTTATTTTTTTAATATTCAGATTATTATTTACACCTCCCTCTGTTCATGCGCGCATCCCTCCCCCACTTAAGCCCAGTTTCCTATTCTGGGCTCCCAGATGCGAACTGGGTTTTCCTCTTTGCACCCCTTATTAATTATACCATACCCTGCTATTAGTAAAACCCAAATTTACAATCTGCACCCCCTGTTCCAGTTTTTAATTCTTTTCCAACTCAAACGTAAATAATTTTTATCGCGAAATTAAATAAATGGCTAAGTCGGTTGTACAACCGGGTTAGTCATTATTTTAGGGCCAATGAGCTGTACAGTTCAGTAACCCTGAAAACTTAACAAATACGAATAAATTACTTTTCTAAAAATAAACGGCTAAGTCGGTTGTACAACCGGGTTAGTCATCATTTTAGACCAATGAGTCGCATGCTGATTCAAGAACCACGAAAACTTAATAAATATGAATAAACCATTTTTCCTAAAAAATAGGGGATTAAGTCGGTTGTACAACTGGGTTAGTCAGCGTTCCAGAACTAATGTGATGTACAGTTCAGGAGTTCTAGAATACCTATTCTAAAACGGACCCACCTCACACCAAACCAATTTCTTTCAAAAACTCTAAAATTATTTCCAAAAATTAGGGGACTAAGTCGGTTGTACAATCGGGTTAGTCAGTGTCCTAGGAATCAGTGAGCTGTACAGTTCAAAGAATCCTAGGACCCCTACACTAAAAAACACCAACCCACAAACTTTTTCAAGAAGAACTACGTAGCTTTGATTCCTCCATTGCATCCGGAGGTACGTAGGAGCAAGACTCAACTCTTGTCAAGCACTAAAAACCAAAAACCTAAATAAGTCTTTTTTTCTACAAATAAAAGGGTAATTATTAAATAAATCTTAAATTAGTTAGACAATAGGATGTTGTGGGGTGCTAATACCTTCCCCACACATAACGACTCTCGAACCCTAACAATGCCTCGTCCTAAAGCTTAAAGGGATTTTCCGAATTTGCCCTTAAACTAGAATTTCGGTGGCGGCTTCATTTTCGAACTTTCGAAGAATCCTTTCCCGATTTTTCTGGCCACTCACCGTGACTCCACTGGGGACTTATTTATTTTTAGAGAGTCAAAACCTAGTCTAATTAATTTAGGATTAATTCAATTTTTACCCTTTTTATTTATTTATTTGCTTTTGCATAATTATGTTATTTATTTGTGTAAAACCCTAGGGTAGAAGACAATATTTGTATATATGTTTGTTTGTCTGTTTGCAGCTTTGGGTTGTTTTTAAATTGCTCCTACACACACTTCACTTCTACACTTCACACACGTGAGAAAAGTCCTCTACCCGGACTCGGGCATAAACCTAAGTTAGAACGAGATTGTGTAGTGATGGCATGCGGGACGTACGCCTCGTTGGGTGGTCACGAAAATCTCACCTAGAGTTTGATTCCTTTTGAGGATGCTATCCCTTCTAATAGCTTGCCTATTGTCGGGGTCAGTGTTCTTGACTGGGGTCCTTGGCTCTAGGAACCATGTTTAGGATTCTTTAGGACCATCCTTGTGAGGTTCACTATAAAGAAAACTTTAGACCCATTCCATAAGATACCTTCCTAGGTTCACAAAGGAGCTTAACACCCTTGCATTCAATGTCGTCTTCGTGGTCATGCAATCGTTGGTGTCATGCCCATTGCTCTTATGATAGCGGCAAAGATCTTTTGGTCGGCGGGCCCCTTTTGAGCACAAGAGGTCGGGCCGCTTCACATCCACGAACTCATTGTTTTGGCACTCACTGTAGATTTGTGCAATAGAAGTATTTAAACGAGTACGCTGCTCGAGTTTCTTGTCTCTAAAGTCCGGCCGGTAATCTCGGCGGGCTTCATGCCCTTTAGCTGGTTTGTTCTGCTCCTCTTTAGGACGCGCACGGGCGCCTTTTCTTGCTGCGCCAAGGATTCTTCATATGCCATGTGATCATTGGCCTCCTTAGGAAGAAGTGAGGTCTTGGTAGTGATTCGGTGTGAATTCTTCTACGAACCTATGGTCCGGTCCGAATGCCACGCTGAGGTACTTCGCTTATCCTTATCGCACAAGTCACGCGAACGCCGCCTAAGTGTTGAATCGGTCGATATCTCGCCTTAGTGTCTCATTATCTCCTTGAACGACCGTGTCCAAGTACTCCTCGTCACCGATATCGCGCAATGTTGGCGTCAGATAGTGGGCTAAGAAAATCCCGATAAGGCCCTCCCATGAAGAGATAGTGTTAGGTCGGCGATTCCCACCACTCTAATGCTCGGCCGTCCAACGACTGGGGGAAAAGTCTGCATTTCATTGTCGACCCCAACTCTCTATAGCTGCAATAATTATTGAAATATCGGATATGCTTATCCGGGTCGCCGCGGCCATCAAATTTGTTTAGATTGGGCGGCTTTCTCAAGTCTCTTGGAATTCTCAGAGCGCTGATTTCTCTCGTAAATGGGCCATGGCCGCTCAGATGTCGCCGACCCAAAGGGCTGCATAGTGAGGCACGCCTCGTTGCCGGTCATTCCATAGAAGCCTCCGGGTTGACCAAAAGGTGGAAGCTGAGGGGGGTGCCTTCTGGGTCGATCGCTTTGACCCCTTCTTGGTCGCTGCGAGACGTCCCTAATTTCTCCATTTCGATAGTCTTCAAACTCTTCACGAGAATCCCAAGATCTACTTCTCGACCGACGTGAACCGAATGACTCATAGGAGGATTATCTTGAGGGCGAGCGGCCGGATTCAGGACGGTAGCTGGAATCCTCGTATCCATCATAAGACAGGGAACGACGTCTGCGCACGTTCCTACTTGGGGGCGACCTGTGTGCCCCAATTCGTCGTGCCGGGGATCGGTGAGTTGTACTCCCTCGGCGAGTAATGCTCCTTCGAGGAGGTGATCGGTGTCTGTATTTGGCGGTGTCGGCGCGTAGGTTCTCCGTCTTCCGCACGCTGGCGGTCCGGAATCGACCCTCTTTCATAACGGGAGATCAGCTCGTCTCTGTCTGCGATGAGCTGGTTCTTGTAACACCCCCTTTCTTAAATTACTATTTAGTCAGTTTTAAAATCAGAGTTTTCAAAAATTTCCACGCACCTCAAAGAGAGTGCTACATTTCTTCAAAAACATAAAACGACGAATTGAATTTTCATAAAACAACTAGTGCGTGATACATAGCACGTCAAAATGGGGCGGACCCTCGAAAACACTTATTTAGTTATTTACAACATCCTGAATATAATTCACCAGCACAGCGGAATATCAACAAGTCTAGAAGTATTTAGTACATCATCAAATATCGGACTAAATACATCAAAACAAAATACTAAGTGACTAGGGCGCCCGCCGCCAAAGCTACATATCGAGCATGACCATAACTAGACTACTTCCTTCGCTATCACCGCAGTTGCCGACATACGAAGCAACACGACGCAGTAGGGTGAGTCTCTTTACATAAATAATAGCAAATAGGATAAGCATTATATTAGGGAAGGCAACAAACATCAATCACATTTCAAACATTTAGCATATGGCATTAAGTATGGCACATCAACTCATAATCATCATCAAGGCAACACCAAGCATATGAATGTATGCATGAATGCAAATATGCATGTGGATCCATCATCATCGCTATAAGCCTCGAGGGCACACGTCACTTTGGCGAAGCCTACACATCACTTTGGCCGAAGCCCACTTCACTTTGGCCGAAGCCCACTTCACTTTGGCCGAAGCCCACTTCACTTTGGCCGAAGCCCACCTCGTCGCTGAATATGCATGATTTATGTGACACCATGACAATGCACCACAACACAACACATTTACCACAACAATCATTAACTCATCGCTTTTCACTTCGCAACTCAACTCCAATCACAATATTTGGCCGAAGCCTACGCATCGCTTTGGCCGAAGCCCGCACATCGCTTTGGGCCGAAGCCCACACATCGCTTTATCGTCACCAAAACACAACACACCTCATTATTGGACTACATGTCACATCAAGGACTAAACCGACACCCACAAGGACTAAATAGTCACCTAAGGGACTAAACAGTCACATAGGGACCAAAACAACATTTTTGAAGGACCAATAGTGCATAGGGACCAAAATAGTATTTTTAAGGACTAAAAAGTTCAGAGGGGCCAAAACAGTATTTTTGACAATTTGGGCAACATTGGCAACAAATGCTGGATTCCTACAACAGTACTCCTACTTCGGCGATTTATTTAAAATAGCAACCGACATCGAAAAATTACAAAAGACCACTCATTGGAAAGCCCTCTGAGTGTAGTTTCTACCTATGCTTTTAGTTTCTCAAAATCAGTGTCCAGTTGGTACAGTTTTTAAAAACACTACGCTGAGGTACCAAAATCGGACAGAACGTTTTACCCAACTTGCAACCAAATTGTCTTTCTCATTTCTTAATGAAATTCAGTGAAATCAGTGCCTATTTCGTAGAGAATTAAGTCTATTTTTCAATGAAATAAGAATCATTCAAAACGGAGTTCAATTGAGCACACAAAACCTGCAAAAACTGAACCTACTCCCAGTTTGACTCCAGAAAATTGACCTAACTTTAGAGACTCATAACTCGAGCTACACAACTCCGAATTGAACGAAACCAGTGCTAAAACGACCGGCCTTAAGTCTATTTTCAAAAAGAATTAGCCACATAATTTTTGGACCAACCAAACAGTACCAGTTTGAGAAAACCGAAACAGTGTCCAGAAAACACACAAACACTATAAACAAGTAAAACTCATCATCAACCCCCAATAAAATCAACAACACTTAAACACCATTTAATCCAACAATACATGAGCGTCAATTTAATTTCCACAACACTTAGACACCATTTATTCCAACAACACATAAACAACAATTACTCCAAATAGTACTTAAACAACACTTAATCCAATTAACACCTAAACAACAATTAATCCAAGTGACACATAACCAACAATCAATTCAAATACACATAACAACAATCAATTCAAACAACACATAACCAACCAATATTTCAAATAACACATAAACCCCAATAATTACCCTAAACACCTAACCCACACATAATCACTAATCCTATAGACTATTATAGATGAAAGAGAGTCCCCTTACCTCAAAATTGAAAACCCAAGAAACCTCTCCTCCAACAACACAAGAACCACCCAACAATGGCTTCTCTCCAACACTTGAGCTTCAAACCCATCCATGGAAAAGAGGAAATGGAAGGGAATTAATGGTTAAAACTTATACTAAAAGATAGAGAAAGAAAAATGGGGAAGATGAGTACCAAAACCAACTTACCCAAACAAGAAATGAAATTTCTCTCTCCCCCTCCTCTCCTTGCAGCTGCGTTCAGCCCTCCTTCTTCTCTACCCTCTCCTTTTTCTTTTCTTTGTTTCAAATGAGTAAAGGAAAACCCTACCCCTAAGGTTATTTCTTGAATATGGGCTTACTAGTAGGCCTTGGGCCCTTTATTTGCACCCCCTAGCTACTTCAACCACTCCCTATTTTAATTAATTCCCACTCTCCTTATTTACTACCCAACACCTCTTAGTTATATTAAATACTCTATGTTTAATATAACTAATCACTATAACACCTCCTAAATAAAATAAAACTCTAAATTAATTATTTGACTTAAATAAATGTTGCAAGCCTTAAATAACTTAATTAAATAAATAACTAAATTATTTTGGGGCGTTACAACTCTCCCCCACTTAGAATATTTTCGTCCTCGAAAATCTACGCTAAACTCATGAAATCCACATCCACTCTTCTTATCACCTCTAACCGTTCTCATCCATGTCCTATCGTACACACAACAGACCAAATACCCTCCTCTACACTCCTACTCCCCAAATAGGTATTCTACCTGTAGGTTATTAAATCCCACCCGACTACCCAAACAATGAATACACATCATCAACATTACCAATTCATCATATACTCAACAACATTCACATCAACAATTAACACGACCACAACAACAAAATTCAGCTTCAACCTATTCAGCAAATTCATCATTTTATTCCACGTTCAAATTAATCTACCTAAACTCAGGTGCAGAAAATTCTAGAACACTGCGCCTACTTTGGCGAATTAATTAAAATAGTAAACTACCTCTGATTTCGACAATTAAATACTTGTTGGAAAGCCCTATGGGTCTATTTATTGTCCCTAAGTTCAGTTTTTGAAGGAGAGTGTTCAATAGGTACAGTTTTCAAAAATACGCATACTAGTTTCAAAAGATGCAGTTTCTGTCCTTCAAATTCAAGCAGTTCTATAATGACCAAAACTCGATCAAATTGCATGAAACTTGTGCATAAAATGAGGCAAATTCTGTCAAGTTTTCAGAGAAATTGGATTCGTTCGAAAATGAGCTCTTTTGAAAACGTAGTAACCAAAACACTGACCCTATGTCCAGATTGTTTCCCGAATTTTAACCTAAATTGTTTCACCTATAACTCGAGTTCTACAACTCCAAATGCAACCAAATCAGTGGCAAATTAACAAGCATTCAATCAAGTTTTCGAAATGACAACCACATAAATTTTCAATTAATAAAACGTTCTCAGTCACTGAAACACTGAACCCATGTCAGAACATCTCAAAACAGTGAATTCAACAACACAAGCAACCATCATAATTCAGCCACCATTACTAATAATTCTACACCGAGTTTTATAAAAACAGCATTTTCAGAAAGTTCGCAAAAAAAAAAAATATGCATAGCTTTACCGACTGTTCCTGGGTGTATCAGCAATTACAAGGGCTTCCAATAGCAATTGGGCCGTCGGCCCCAACCAGTAATCTTAGAATCGCCCAAGCACGGTGCTTGGGCGCAATTCGCCGCCGGCGAAAATTTCGCAAAACAATCGGACCTCGCAAAGATATATATCGCCATTCGCACATGGCATCAGGTACGTTCTGATACCTTGTGTTATCTGCCCGAGCGACCTCTCACTAGATCGTCGGAGTGTCTTTGCAGGTACCACCCGAGGTGCTCAGCGTGAAGCCAGGACCGGTCCTTTCACTCATTCAACGACCAACCCAGTCAACAAGACAACAGCTACTTCAACTCTTCATTGGTCAAGGTACGATCAATTGGCGACCACAGTGGGAGGCCCGAGAGCTATCCTACTCCACTCATGGCTCCACGCGACTCAACCCCTCCGGGCAACATCCTCAGCAGCAAACCCCGGAGGGCGTAGCAGTAACAATTCATGAATCTCAAGGGAATCCGCGGCAAGAACCATCGGTACAGGGTCGCGGACCGATCTTGGAGCAGGTACGACCGTACGCTCCACCCCAACTGCCGCCCGAACTGATTGAAGCGGGCATTCAAGAACCCCTGCCAGAACATGTCACTCAGGCCGTTCTGCAGATCCTGCAGAACAAGAATCGTGTGATCGCATGCAGAGGCACTCATCTCTCAGTATGAAAGAGGATCGATTCCGGGCCGCCCGCGTGCGGAAGACGGAGAACCCTCTCCCCCACGCCGACCGGCGCGCAGGCATCGCTCCCCTCCTCGAAGGAGCATTTCTCGCCGAGAGAGCACTACCCATCGTTCTCCCAAGCAGACGGCGAGGCGCATAGGTCGCCCCAGCAGGAACGTGCCACGACGCGCGCTCGCTATCTTACGACGATGAGGATTCCAGCTACCGTCCTGACACCGGCCGCTCGCCCACTAGATACTCATCCAACGAGTCGTCCGGTTCGCGTCGGTCGAGAAGCAGGTCTTGGGATTCTCGTGAAGAACTTGAAGAATACAGGGATGGAAGAATTAGGGACGTTTCGCGTCGGCCGAGAAGAGGTCAGAGCGAACGACCCAGAAGACCTCCTCAACTTCCACCATCTGGCCCATCCGGAGGAATCTATGGAATGCCGGGCAACGAGGCATGCCTCGCTATGCAACCCTTTGGGTCGAACGGCATTCAGAACGAACACGGCCCATTCACCAGAGAAATCAGGCGTTACAGAATTCCGAGGGATCTGAGGAAGCCGCCTAATCTAAACAAGTTCGATGGCCGTAGCGACCCAGACAAGCATCTCCGGTATTTTAATAATTACTGCTGTTATAGAGAGCTGGGACCGACCATGAAATGCAGGCTGTTTCCTCAGTCGTTGGACGGCCGAGCATTGGAATGGTGGGAATCCCTTCGGCCCAACACTATATCATCATGGGAAGACTTGATCAGAATCTTCTTGTCTCACTACACTGCCAATCGCCAATATCGATTTGAAGAGCACTTGGACTCCATTGTTCAAGGTGATAATGAAACGCTGAGGCAGTACATCGACCGGTTTAACACTGAGGCCGAGTCTGTTCGTGACTTGTCAGACAAGGACAAGTTGAAATATCTGAAGCGTGGTATTCGGCCGGACCACCGGTTCGTAGAAGAATTCACCCTTAACCATTATCAGGATCTCAGTTATTTCCTAACAAGGGCGAACGTCCACATGGCGTATGAAGAGACTTTAGCTGCAAGGAAGGCCGCCCGTGAAGGTCGCCGAGATAACCGGCCAAAAGAAGAGCAAGACAGACCGGCTAAAGCTCGTGAAGGTCGCCGAGATAACCGGCCGGACTTCAGAGACAAGAAATTTGACCATCGTACTCGCCTGAATACTTCCATTGCACAGATCTACAGTGAGTGTCAGAACAATGAGTTCGTAGGAGTGAAGCGGCCCGATCCACTCGTGCTCAAGAAGGGGGCACGGCCGACCAAAAGATACTGCCGCTACCACAAGAGCAAGGGCCATGATACCAACGACTGCATGGCCCTCAAGGACGATATTGAAGAACTCATTCAGAAAGGCAAGTATGTGAGGTCGGAGGAAGGCGACCGACCTCAAGAGAAAACAAAAGAACCTGATCAAGACAGAGGAAAGGGCCCTCTAGCCATAGAGAGCACCCAAGACAAAGACCGATCTGAGGATCGTGACACGCGGCGATCTAAAGGCCGTAATGTGGCGATGGTGATTCATGGTGGGAACCCGTTGGATCGCAGGGAATCCAACAAAGCCACCAAGAGAAAATGGGACGAACTTCTAATGGTCGCATAAACTTCAGCAGAAAGACCGGTCTTGAATAGACCTCCCATCTCTTTTGGGGATAACGACCTACACGATGGCAAGGCAAACAGTTATGTCCCGTTGGTAATAAGAGCAGTGATGGCCAACACAGAGGTTCAAAGAATTCGCAGTGACCAAGGCGGCTCGGCCCGACATCATGTTTGTTGACCTGATTGACAAGATAAAGGTTGACCAAGGCGAGATAGTCCCCGTGCCGAGCCCACTCTCTAACGAGTTTCAACGGAGCGACCACCTACCCGTTGGGAACGACGAGCTTTTAGTCACATTTGGTGACGACACCGGGAAAGTACTATGTACGGGGACCGGTCCGACGACGTTCCTTGTACTCCCCATCAAATCATGTTATCAATGCATCATTGGTAGGCCGACTTTGGGCAAGCTAGAGGCCGTTGCATCGACAGTACATTTGAAGATGAAATTTTACAGCAAGGACAACCAGGTAGTCACCCTGGCGGCCGACTTAGAATCAGCAAGACGAAGCCACGCCCTATATCAGGAAATTTGTGATGAAGTAGATCGTGGCCCGAATGCTCAAAGCACCAGCGAAGGCCACCAAGTAAATCTCGCTGATCTGGACGCTCGTTATGATCTAGACAGCGACCCAGAAGACGACGACGATATTTTAGCTCGAGAGCTAAAGAATCGGCTGAAAAGACCAGAACCTCATGGAGAATTGGTAGACGTGCAGTTGGGTGACGACCCAGCTAAAACGGTGAAGCTCGGTAGCGACCTACCGGAGCAGGTGAAGCAGGACCTTGTACAATGTCTGAAAGATTATGCTGACCTATTCGCATGGCAGGCGTCCGACATGCCCGGTATCCCAGTGGAAATTGCCTGTCATCAACTCTCAGTCGATGAAAATTCCAAGCCGGTCGCCCAAAGAAGAAGAACTCAAAGCGAGGAAAAATCTCAAGCCGCTGCAAAGGCCGTTGAGGACCTCCTGAAGGCCGACTTCATAGAGGAGATCAAATACACGACCTGGCTATCCAATGTCGTGTTGGTTAAAAAGAAAAATGGCAAGTGGAGAATGTGTGTAGATTACACCGACCTGAACAAGGCGTGCCCGAAGGATGCCTTCCCCGTGCCAAACATTGACAAGCTGGTCGATGGGGCCTCGGGCTATAAATTATTATCTTTTTTGGATGCTTATTCAGGATACAATCAGATCACCATGTATCCACCCGATCGACACAAGACAGCCTTCATGACAGATCGAGGCAATTTTCAATATAAAGTGATGCCTTTTGGCTTAAAGAACGCTGGAGCGACCTACCAGCGAATGATGAATAAGATTTTCAAAAGGCAGATCGGTCGAATATCTGAGGTGTATTTGGACGACATGATCATCAAGAGCGAGACCGATCAAAATCACGTGAACGACCTGAGGGAAATCTTTGAGGAAGCAAGGAAAAATTCACTCAGACTGAATCCAGAGAAGTGTACCTTTGGGGTGAGGGCCGGCAAGTTCTTGGGCTTTCACCTAACTGAAAGAGGGATAGAAGCAAACCCTGAGAAATGCGGTGATCGCCAAATGAGGCCGCCCACTACTAAAAAGGAAATACAACAGCTGAACGGCATGGTGGCCGCCTTATCCAGATTCATTCCAAAAGCGGCCTGCAAGTCGCTCCCGTTGTTCAGACTCTTGAAGAAAGACACAGATTTCGAGTGGACTGACCGGTGCCAGCAAGCATTGGATGAGCTGAAGGAAGCTTTGACTAGCCCACCAATTATGACCAAGCCGTTGCCGGGCGAAACGTTGTATCTATACTTGGCTATAACGGAAGAAGTTCTGAGTGTCGTGCTAGTCAGAGAAAACGATCTAAAACAGAATCCGGTCTACTTCATTAGCAAAGTGCTGCAAGGGCCCGAGCTGAGGTACCAGAAAATAGAGAAGTTTGCTCTTGCACTCCTAGTTGCTGCTCGACGATTGAGACCCTACTTTGTGGCCCACCAGGTCGTGGTAAGGACCGATCAGCCAATCAGGCAAGTCCTCCATCGGCCAGATCTGGCAGGACGAATGATCAAGTGGGTAGTAGAACTCAGTGAATTTGGGATCAAATTTGAATCAAGATCGGCCGCAAAGGCGCAGGTGTTGGCTGACTTTATAGCGGAAATGACTCCGACTCCAGAAGATCAAGCCACAACGACCTGGATCTTGCATGTAGATGGGTCGTCCAACAACAAAGGAAGCGGAGCAGGCCTAATATTAGAAAATTCAGAAGGCCTGGCTGTGGAGGTGTCTTTGACGTTCGCTTTCCATACATCAAACAATCAGGCCGAATATGAGGCGTGCATAGCTGGCCTGCAGCTCGCCAGAGATTTTAATGTCGACCGGGTTGAACTTCGATCAGACTCCTTACTTGTTGTCTCGCAGATCAAGGAATTATATGACGCTAAGGACGACGTGCTGAAGAATTATCTAGCCAGAGTAAGAGAGCTTCTCAAACAGTTCGACCGGGCAGAAGTGACCCATGTGCCTTGGACCGAAAATGTTCGAGCTGACATTCTATCAAAGATGGCAAGTACCAAGACTCCAGGGAATCACAGAAGTTTGATTCAGGAGACTCTAAATCGGCCGAGTGTGTCGACTGAAGCCAAGCGATCGTTGGCGTTACGTGTGTCAATCGCATTCAGATTGGATCGCCCCTATTCTGAGATACATTGTTGAAGGGGAAGAGCCGAGCGATCAGAACCAAGCAAAGTTGGTCAGGCTCAGAGCGACCAAGTATTCGGTAATAGAAGGAAAGTTGTACAGAAGAGGATTCTCGTCCCCATTGTTGAGATGTCTCACGTCGGTCGAAGCCGACCATGTGCTAAGGGATATTCATGAAGGTGTTTGTGGAAGCCACCAAGGTGCACGTTCCATAGCTAAGAAAGCTCGTGGTAGGCTATTCTTCGGCCGACCATGGACGAGGACGCTAAGAAGCTCGTTCAGAAATGCAAAAAATGCCAAGTACATGCTGATGTCCATATTGCACCTTCCTCAGAATTACAAAGTCTCGTCTCACCTTGGCCGTTCGCCTGGTGGGGCATGGATTTGCTAGGCCCGTTCCCGCTTTGCTCGCTGGCGCTTCAAGTTCTTGATCGTGGTCGGACTATTTTACGAAGTGGATCGAGGCCGAGCCTCTTGCAACAATCACATCGGCCAAAGTCAGCAAATTCTTCGGGCGGTGCGTACTAGCCCGCTTTGGAATCCCTCAACAACTAATTACTGACAACGGCACCCAATTCGCTGACAAAAGGTTTAGAGAAATGTTGGCCGACTTAGGGGTAAAACAAATTTCACCTCGGTCGAGCATCCTCGGACAAACGCCAGCGAAGCGCCAACGAGTGATACTACGTGGTTTGAAGCGAAGGCTTGATGAAGCCAAAGGGAACTGGGTCGAAGAGTTGCAGTCCGTTCTTTGGGCCTACAGGACGACTCCTCATTCATCGACCGGGGAGTCGCCCTTCAGATTGGTGTACGGGACTGATGCTGTAATACCCATAGAAATGGGCGAACTAAATTGGAGAACTTCAAATCCCCCTACAGTGGTTGACAACGACCGAGCTATACGAGAAGAGTTGGACCTGATTGAAGAGTTGCATACCCAAGCGTCACTTAGAGAACAATTGATCAGCGGTAAGGTCGCAAACGATACAACGCTCGAGTGCAGAAGAGAGAATTCTTGGTCGGCCAACTCGTCCTGAGACGCGCAGATGTGGGAAACAAGAATGCTCGACACGGAAAGCTGGCACCAAATTGGGAAGGTCCATATAGGGTCATCAACAAAACCGGCAAGGGGGCATACGAGCTGGAAACCATGGATGGGGCGACTATCCCCAGAACATGGAACGCAGAGAAACTTAGAAAGAATTATGTATGAATGTAATGAACGCAGAGAGACTTAGAAAGTATTATGTATGGATGTGTAATGAACTATCCCATTCGGTTTTTTACTGAGGTCTGACCTTTGAAATATGCTTTGTTCTTATTTTCTCGCAAGAATGTGTGCCCGGTCGCTCAAATATGCTCAAGGCAAAAGAGCGGCCGAAGAATTATCAAACGTTAATGGGTCGTCGAAACGACCTATCTCGAGTGACCATCGAAATGGTCCCAATCGAGTGCCATCGAAATGGCCCGAGGGTTAGGTAACCCGCAAGCTATAGGTCGTCGAAACGATCTATAGCACGTGCCACCGAACCGGCATAAATAACGGTCACCGAGTTGACTCGAACGAGCGCCATCGAAAATGGCCCATGGGTTAAGTAATAACCCATCACAACAGGCCGTCGAAACGACCTACCTCGAGAGATCATCGAAATGATCCCAACAGGTGCCATCGAAATGGCCCGATCGAGTGCCATCGAAATGGCCCAATCAAGTGCCATCGAAATGGCCCAATCATTTACGAGCGCTTTCGATAGAGCATAAAACGGTCGTCAAGCGACCTACGAGTACGAGAACTTTGACGAATAAATGTACAAGATACATAGACGTAACAACGCGAATTCAAACAAATGAAATAAAAGACAAGTTAGAGTCATTACAAAACAGAGACGCCCGGTCGAAACCGAGCGCTCAAATATCCTACTGCTCGAAGGCAGCTTGTAAATTGTTGTGCCCGAAGGCAATTTAAAACTATTACAAAATTACTCCGCTCGCAGGCGGGCTTCAGAAGAGAACTGAGGCGGGACGAACGACATTACCCTGCGCATCGAGTTCCTCGGGCAGCTTGATTTTGTTGTCCTCAACATAATGGGCGGGCTTTATCATCTTGTCATCAAAATTGATTTTCGATCTCGCATTCGCACCACTTTTTGAGAGAGCATTGTAGAACCGCCGATCGCCGCATTCCGAGCATGCTCAAATATCGTTCAACCCGAGCCTCCACTCGGCCTTCTGGGCTCGGCTGGCTTTATCCTTCTCTAGGGCTTCGACGTCAGTCTTCAGATTTGTCACCTGACCGGCGAGTTCCTTGTTCCTCTTGGATAGTTTGGCCCGGTCCTCCTCTCCCCGCTGAAGAGCATCTTTCTTGGCTTTAGCAAGTTTGTCATACCTTTCTCGCGCCTCGGCCAAGGCCTTCTCTTTCTCACCAGAGAGCCCCCGCAAGCAAAGATCGATGGATTGTTAGTCGGTCGAACAAAGACGAAAAGTACAAATGGCTAGGAAAATAAAAAGTAAAATACCTTCACCTTCGCCACCACTCTTCCATGACTTTGTCTACTCCCATGCAGAGAGAAGCCTGCATCGCCATAGGTTTCTTCCTGAACCACTCCAACTCGACCTGTCCTAAACCCTCGAGCGAGAGAATAGGAATCTCCTCCTTAGCCAGGTTCAAGCTCCGATCATTGAGCTTGGCCCGCTTTTGGGAGCGATCGTCTTAGCGAGGGGGCGACCGGACGACTGAGATTGGCTTTTTTCCCTGGCTCTTGGGAGTAGAGGGCACCTTTGAGGACCCTTCCAGATCGCCCTTCGGCCGAGGTCCTTCAAATTTCTTGGCCCCTGGAGTTGCAGCGGGGTTCAGAACCGACTCAAGCACGGCCCACGATTTTCCGGCCATTCTTTCTGCAAAATAACGAGCTAAGAGTTAGAAGAGAAAGTCGACAGCACAAATATAAAAAGGCAAATTTCAGAAGCAAACCAATCTCGACCTCCAGAGCCCGGCCCGTTATCAAGACGAATGGACGACAAGGCAGGTCGCCCTTAGGGTCTGGAGGCATCATGCTCGCCAGCTTTTTAATCATATCCAAAGATTCCAGGTCGGCCTCGCCCAAATCTTTGACAGAGTAGATGTAATCGCCCGGCCTCCTGAAGAAGTGAGCTTCGTTCCACATGATTGGGAAGTAAGGAGGACCGAGCATCCCGTCCGGTTGGACCTCAGATATGGCCTTACCGGCCTCCTTGGTAGGAACGACCCAAAAGTATTGACCTCTCCAGGCCGCTCCCAGTGACTCTTGATAGGCCTTGAAATACCGATGCTGAGTCTTCTGCATCTTGAAAGAGACCTGCTCCCTCTTCTCTTTGTTCGCTTTCTCTTTGAGTCAGCTTAGCTCGAAGAGAGCAAAGAATAGCATGATCGACACCGGCCGACCAAGTTTGGTTAAAAGAACTTCAAAAGTTTTTAAGAATGCCCAAGCATTGGGATGGAGTTGAGAGGGGGCGACCCCGATATGACGCAGAACGTCACGTTGAAACTCGGTGAAAGGTGGGAGGATCTGCATCCTCTCGACCACGATCCGATACATCGTGAACTTCAGATTGTTGGAATAAGTTGCAATATCTTCTCCATCTTTCATGCCTCTCACCCTCCAGCCCGGTGATTCACTGAAACAGCACTGAAGGTCGGGCAAGACAAAGTGGCCGACCGTAAGTACACTCCTGTGTGAGCGAAGAGTCTCCGACACCCAAGACATGTCAGATGGGTCTCGGGCTACATCGATTTGAACGTCGGCCGCCTCTTCGTTTGACCCTCCTTCGTTATTGGCCTCTCAACCAGAAGAGCTAGCCGCGGGCTGAACTACCGCCTCCTCGTTGGCTTCTTCAGCTCGGCCACTTTCGACCTCCACCATCTCCTCGTCCGCGGTTTGGATGGTACTTCGCACTTCATCGTCATCAATAATCACCACCTCTACATCTTCCTCTACTCCTGCTCGAGATACGACTGTCTCCGGTGGTGGAAGGCTGCACGACCGAACAGCAGGTTGAACGGACTTAGAATCTGAGCCCTTCGACTTGGCTGATCCTTGGCTAGAAGAGCTGGAGCTCGAGCTCGTACTGCTCGAAGAACTGCTACTCGAAGAACCAGAATTTTTGTCGCCCGAAGGCGACTTAGACTCCTCTTCATGAGGATTGGGCTCGGACGGCCTCGACATAAAGGTAGCAAAAGATTGAGACGGTCTGCCGGGAAGACGGGCGGTCAGTTTCGTCCGTGGCATGCAAAAGCACTTGTGATAGAGGGATCGAGTCAGGTCGATCGAGCAGAGTACTCGTGAGAGGGGGCGACATGGCCGTCCCCGGACCTGATACCCCCTACCACGAGGCGTGGAAAAGTGCGAAACACATTCAAAGAAAAACTAAAGTATAAAAAGTAAGAGCAGAGATCGATCCATACCTTAAACAGATGTAGTAGATCGGTCGCGAAAAGACAAAAGCAGCTACGGATGCAAGTCGGCGGCAGACGAGTCGGTCGCTGGCAGAGCAATTTGTGAAAGTGTGAAGACTGACCTCAGCTGAAGGGGTATTTATAGTGAGGACCTATGGCGCGAAAGGGACCGGGAGATGAAGCGTCGCAACGTTTCGCCTTCCCACCAATAGCCGTCTTCAGACAACCTCGGAAACATCAAACGTCATGTCTTAAATGTCAGTAAAGACCAACTGTCGCGTCGCGTCGGCCGGCGGCCGACGAGGCGGTCAAACCGTTCAATCAGGGAGAACAAACGGCGCGTCCTTCTCAAAGAAGATAATTCACGGGGCAGCGATTCAAGCCTCAGCCCGCTCTTAAGCGACCTAGGCTTGGGGGGCAACTGTTCCTGGGTGTATCAGCAATTACAAGGGCTTCCAATAGCAATTGGGTCGTCGGCCCAGCCCAGCGTAACCGGCCCAAGCACGCTGCTTGGAGCGCAATTCTCGCCGGCCGAAAACTTCGCAAAACGGTCGGACCTCGCAGTATATATACGCCATTCGCACATGGCATCAGGTACGTTCTGATACCTTGTGTTATCTGCCCGAGCGACCTCTCACTAGATCGTCGGAGTGTCTTTGCAGGTACCACCCGAGGTGCTCAGCGTGAAGCCAGGACCGGTCCTTTCACTCATTCAACGACCGGCCCAGTCAACAAGACAACAACTACTTCAACTCTTCATTGGTCAAGGTACGATCACCGGTTTCCATGAGTCTCAACCTAAGACATTGATTCTGACATCATTTCTACTCCTGAGTTGTATAACAACCATGCTTTCATTCTAAGCACAAAACACTACTAAGGGTCATTGAGGACACGAAAATTATAACAAGATTTAATTAATTCCCTGCCTCCAAAGAACACACGTAGGAAACACATAAGCATAACCAATCATGCAAACAAATTAAACACACAAGCCCGAAAAGATTAAACATGTAGGCATCTTCTTCGATCTCTTTATTCGTAGGGATTGGCTAACATGCGATTTTACAATTTCCCTAGAAAATAACATGGGACATGTAACACCCCAAAGTAATTCAATTATTTATTTAATTGGGTTATTTAAGGTTTACAACATTTTAGTTAAGCTAAGTGAGTAATGTAGAGTGTTTATTTTATTTAGAAGGCATTTAAGTAATGGAGAAGGTGAGGTTAGAGGCCCATGAGTTATTAAGAGGCCCAATGCTCCTTGAAGCCCATTGCGCATGGCTTAAAGGAGGTAACCGTAGAATGAGAATCCATTCCAACAAAAATATCAAGATCAAAGGTAAAGTAAGAGAAGGAGAGTGTTAGGTGGAATAGTGATTCTAGAGAGAAGAAGAAGGGAATCTGGGCGTGGAAGAGCTCCAATCCGAGGGAGAAGAGCTAGGATTTTTGGTGATTATTGGTGGGGAGAGTACTCGTTTGCTTCATTAAAGGTTAGGGGACTCTCTCTTTCATCCATAATAATATATATGATGTGTGTTGTGTGTGAGTCAGAATCTAGTATTGGTTTCTGAGTTGTGTAGTGTGTTTGATGTGTATTTTGTTTGCGTTACTTCACTTTGGTGAAGCTGAGGTGTTTGTAATGAGTTGGTCGTGTGAGAGACCAAGGAGAGGAGTGGGAGCTGAGGAACACTCAGTCCCAGTGAGTTGTTGTTTGTGTTGTCATTTGCGTAGAAGTTCCCAGTGAGTTGGTGTCGGTGTCGGGGCTGTCTCCTTTGTGGTGTTCTTGAGAAGTGTTGGATTAGTTTTGAAGGTATGAGTATATAATAGTGGTGCGTAAGTGGATCATAGTGTGAGAACCAGAGAAGGGTGTGCGCGGTGAGTGTGTGCGCTGTAGGTGTGTGCGTTGAAGGACATGGGTGTTAAAGTAGGTGTGTGTCGAGAGGGTAGGTGTGTTGAAGTGTAATATGCGTGCGACGTAGTATGTGGGAGTCAAAGTATGTAGTACCGAGGTGTGTAAATGGCTAAGTGAGGGAGTGCAGAGCTGAGGTGAAGGGTTGTGACTTAGGTGAGGTGACCTAAGTAAGGTGTCAAGGTGCAGATTTAAGTATGCCTAAGGGTGGCTGCTGAAGTGCATGAAGGTTAACGCACGACGTAAGTGTTAAAGCGTAGTTCCTAGGCTTGAAGAGGACGAGTTGAGCTGTACTTGATGGACGAAGGTGCGTAGGTGTAATTAGAACCCAGTGCGAGTGTCGTCAAGTAGTTGCCGAGGTATAACATGGTTATGCCGAGGTGTTTGGGTCAAGACGTAGGGCTTAGGCAAGTCTGCGTATGATAGCCGAGGTGAAGGAGTCGACTTGTAACATGTTATACCGAGGTGCGAGAGTGCCCAGATAGGGGGTGGACTTAGGCGAGAGGCGTAAACGAGTATAGTGACGAGATGGTGTGAGCTCGGATGAGACGGAAGTCGAGCGTAGAGTTACGCAATGATACGTTAAGTCTAGGCGTGAGCTGGGACGAAGTGACGCGTGGCGTCTAGTCGAGGACAGTAGGCGTAAGGTAAGATGAGATGAGGTGAAGGTATAGTCGAGGACAATAGGCGCTACGTGAGACGAGATGAGGTGAAGGTGTAGTCGAGAACCCTAGAAGAGATCCTAGGCGTGAGGTTCCAGGACGAGGTGGAGACCTTTACGAGTGGAATGCCAAGTGAGGTGCCACCGAGTTGAGTATCGGTGACGTAATGGGTAGCGATACTACATCAGCTTAGCGTGCCGAGGTGACGAGTGAGCATACCGAGAAGAGTAAAGGTGCCGAGGTGACTGAGAGTGCCGAGGTGACCTATTTGTGATAACAACAGAGTAGAGTGGTTAGCGCCACCGTGAGTGACGTTTAACGCGTCAAGAGTCGTTTAAGGGGACGAATTGGCATAGTCCAGTTTAGTCCCTATGTGATGGTTCAGTCCTAAGCGTTGTGAGGCCTTCGTAGTGATGGAGTGGATCACTGCCTGAGGAGCTGAGGTGCCCTGTGAGTGGGCAAATAGCCTTTGTGCTATGGTGGTTGTCTAAGAGGACTAGGCAACGTAAGGCGACGGTGCGGTTTGCACAAAAGAGTTGTTTATTCTGAGTGAATGCATTGGTTCATTGAGTCTCATGAATTCATATGCATCAGCGACGGTTATAGACTTCGGTCTCGATACGAAAGACTTCGGTCTGAGTATCACTAGCGACGGATATGCCTGAGTGGCTTAAAAGAGATGGATCCTCATGCATTATACCCTGGAGGGGGTTGCATTGCATTGCATGCATAACTCATGTGAATTACGTTGTTGATTTTGGTGTTGTGGTTGGCCACATGATTTTGGTGATGTCCTTGATTATTCCTGAGTTAGAGTGTGTTGTTGTGTGAGCCGAGTTGTTATGGTGTTTCTAGGTGTTTTCTCTAGCATAATGTTTATCATACATTTTATTATTTATGAAAAGAGACTCACCCTAGCATTTTTATGTTGCCTGCTCTCGTGGCGACAAACAGTGATGTGCGATTGATCTGAGTGAAGGTCCTTTCTTCCTCACCCTAGTTGTGGCGTCTTGCTCGTGACGTCAAACCGGGAAGCCGGGTAGTCTATTAGCCGTTAAGTTTAGTGTTGAACCGTAATAGATTGATGTATTAGAATTTGAGGGTTCGCCCCATTTAAGTCGTGCTATGTATCACGCAATTATATTTTATTAATGAAAAGTATTATTGGCTAAGTGAAAGCGATGTTTGAGAAACGTAGCATTCCCTTGAGAATGTATCTTTGAAAAGAAAAACGATTTTTGAACTCTGATTTTATAAATTAAAGTATTAAGAGTAAGGGGGTGTTACAGGACATATAATTCTACCAAATTGTACTGATTTCATATCACAGCAGAACATAGCCAACACATGCATTACAGTACAATCATTTTGAGACACGACTTGACATTAGTTTAACCAATTGAAATTAAATACTCTTGTCAACATTTAGCAAAGAAAACTAATTCAAGTAATATAAGTGCACAAAAGGTCTCGCCGCACGTTTCATCATTAGATTTTAGGAGCCACGTAACACAAATCAAGGAGTGACAATTAATAATAGTAATAGCAACAACAAAATCCAAGTTAAGTCATAAAACGAACACAATTATACAATTTGTTGTTCACAGTCAAGAAGTACTTAAAATTGTTTACATTTATTCCCAAGACCTTGACAATCATTATTTGGATTCACATTCACATAACATAAAAATTCTAACTCACTTAATCATGCAATTTATGTACAATCTCATAATTTTCAAACATCATTAAACCACAACCCTATCGGTTCAAAAGCCGAATTTCTGTCACATTTTGAAATAAAGACCCTAAAACATCTTGGGAATCGAATTCAACACTAATTTGACATCACATTCATTTTCCAATAGCATAAAATTCCCAAGTACCGTTTCTTTTGAAAATCATAGAACTCACGCTTTTGTCCAAAAGGGAAACTATATGCAAACCCCAAATGTTACTATCACACCAGAACATGCTACCACATACACAACTACTTATTAGTTCAAAATTTAGTTTCCACATAAATTCGGAAGGTAAGAATAGTTAATCATTTCATTTTTGACAAATCATATCATGCTCACGTAATGTGTCGAATTGAAACACTGAAAATGTCAAAACTTCAAGTTATGCAATCTTAATTGAGAAAATGAAAATATAGTATTATACAACATTTCATTTTAGCATACCATCTTCGAAACAATTAAGCACAAGTCAAATCAAGTTCCTATACATCACAAAGAACAATCAACCTATAGCGAAAAATGTCAATCAAGCGCAACAGTATTCAACAAACAATCCTGCAATTATTGTCCAGTGTATAATTTACCAAGATTACGTCGCATAAAAGTACACTCTATATCCTAACAAACCAATCAAGCAGTCAATCGAATTAAAATTAGCGCGTGCATCCAAAGTGAATAATAACCTTGAGTTATTGTTGTAACGCCCCAAATATAATTCAATTATTTATTTAGTGGGTTCTTTAAGGCTTACAACATTTGGTTAAGTCAAAGGATTAATTGGAGTTTTAGGGTATTTAGGAGGTATTTGATTTAAAAGGGGAGTGGTAAATTAATTAAAAGAGGGAGTAGTGCAAGTGATGGAGGGAGTGTGATTAGAGGCCCATGAGAGTTAGGCCCATGATCCATGAATTTAGCCCATTTGCATGCCTTAAAGGGAAGTGTCGAAGGGGAGACATGCATTTCCAACCAAAATCTTAGAAAAATCAAAGGGAAAGTAAGAGAGAAGTTGGTAGGTGAGATCACTTCTAGAGAGAAGAAGGAGGACGTTGGCGTGGGAGGAGATCGGAATCAAGGGAGAAGAGTTGCTGTGAGTGTTAACTGGAGGGTTTCAGTGAAGAGAGTGTGTTCTACTCAACTGATTGAGGTGTGCCGAGTAGAGCTGGTGAGGTAGTTTTAAGAGAGAGGAAGAGGAATCTGGCGTGGAAGAGCTCAATATCAAGGAGGAGGAGCTGGATGTTGGTGATGGTTGGTGATTCTTGGTGGATCGGGAAGGCTTGGTGGAGAGAGTGCTACTTCTTCAATCTTTTGAGGTTAGGGGGTTCTCTCTTTCATCTATAATAGAATATATGATGTGTGTTATGTGTGAGTAGACTCTAGGAATGATTTCTGAGCTGCCTTGTATGTTTTGTGTGTTTGATGTGTTTGACGTTGTGTTTTAGTTAACTTCAGTGAAGTGGTGTTGAGTGGTTGTGGTTTAGATCATACGAGAGACCAGGGAATGGAATGGGAGCTGAGAAACTCTCAGTCCCAGTGAGCTAGAGTGGGTAAAGTAGCCTTGAGAAGCTCTCAAGGAGTCAATCTTTGGATGGTTAGAGGATAGTAGTAGAGTTGAGTTTGAGCATAAGAGATGAATGTGTGTCTGAGCTTAGCGAAGGCGTCGACTTGGGATTGCCTAGGTGTAGCTACCTTCC
Organism: Oxytropis ochrocephala; assembly: GCA_020916435.1. Taxonomy (NCBI): domain Eukaryota; kingdom Viridiplantae; phylum Streptophyta; class Magnoliopsida; order Fabales; family Fabaceae; genus Oxytropis; species Oxytropis ochrocephala. The sequence goes on from CM037090.1 coordinate 82,781,945, forward strand.
ACAAGTGTATTGAAATGTAAGAGATGATCATAAGTGCCAAAGTGTAAGTAACGAGTCGTAGGAGCTGAGATAAATGACAGAGTATAAGTAGCGTAATGTAAGGGTATCTGATACTAAGTATAGGCATCGTATTGTACTAGCAGAGGTGTAGAGTGGGCATGCCGAGGTGTTGTGGCCGAGATGTAGTGTACATAATACCTAGGTGTACTTGCTGAAGTGAGGCGTATGTGTGCCAATGCGTAAGTGTTGAATATAGGTGACGAGGCGTAAGTGATGATGTATAGGAGACGAGGGATAAAGGAGTGTAAACCGAGGTGTAATGTGTCGACTTGTAGCTACCGAGGTGAGGGGTTTGTATACCGAGGTGAAGTGGTCGAGGTGGAGTGTATATATACCTAAGCGTAGTTCCTAGGTTTGAAGAGGACGAGTTGAGCTGTACTTGATGGACGAAGGTGCGTAGGTGTAATTAGAACCCAGTGCGAGTGTCGTCAAGTAGTTACCGAGGTATAACATGGTTATGCCGAGGTGTTGGATCAAGATGGAGGGCGTAGGCAAGTCTGCGTATGATAGCCGAGGTGAAGGAGTCGACTTGTAACATGTTATACCAAGGTGCTAGAGTGCTGAGATAGGGCGTGGACTTAGGCGAGAGGCGTAAACGAGTATAGTGACGAGATGGTGTGAGCTCGGATGAGACGGGAGGCGAGCGTAGAGTTACGCATTGATACGTTAAGTCTAGGAGCGAGCTGGGACGGAGTGACGCGTGGTGTCTAGTCGAGGACAGTAGGCGTAAGATAAGACGAGACGAGAGAAGTAGTGGGACTAGACAAGATTCTAGGCGTGAGGTTCCAGGACGAGGTGGAGAACTTTACGAGTGGAATGCCAAGTGAGGTGCCACCGAGTTGAGTATCAGTGACGTAATGGGTAGCGATACTACATCGACTTAGCGTCTTAGGGTGACGAGTGAGCATACCGAGAAGAGTAAAGGTGCCGAGGTGACTGAGAGTGCCGAGGTGACCTATTTGTGACGCATAACAGCGTAGAGCTGTTAGGCGCCACCGTGAGTGACGTTTAACGTCAAGAGTCGTTTAAGGGGACGAATTGGCATAGTCCAGTTTAGTCCCTATGTGATGGTTCAGTCCTAAGCGTTGTGAGGCTTTCGTAGTGATGGAGTGGATCACTGCCTGAGGAACTGAGGTGCCCTGTGAGTGGGCAAATAGCCTTTGTGCTATGGTGGTTGTCTAAGAGGACTAGGCAATGTAAGGCGACGGTGCGGTTTGCACAAAAGAGTTGTTTATTCTGAGTGAATGCATTGGTTCATTGAGTCTCATGAATTCATATTCATCAGCGACGGTTATAGACTTCGGTCTCGATACGAAAGACTTCGGTCTGAGTATCACTAGCGACAGATATGCCTGAGTGGCTTAAAAGAGATGGATCCTCATGCATTATACTCTGGAGGGGGTTGCATTGCATTGCATTGCATGCATAACTCATGTGAAATACGTTGTTGTGTGTTGTTGTGTGAGCCGAGTTGTTCTGGTGTTTCTAGGTGTTTTCTCTAGCATAATGTTTATCATACATTTTATTATTTATGACAAGAGACTCACCCTAGCATTTTTATGTTGCCTGCTCTCGTGGCGACAAACAGGTGATGTGCAGGTGATCCTTAGTGAAGGTCCTTTCTTCCCTCAGCCTAGTTGTGGCGTCTTGCTCTGTGACGTCAAACTGGGAAGCCGGGTAGTCTATTAGCTGTTTAAGTTTAGTGTGGAACTGTAATAGATTGATGTATTAGAATTTGAGGGTTCGCCCCATTTAAGTCGTGCTATGTATCACGCAATTATATTTTATTAATGAAAAGTATTATTGGCTAAGTGAAAGCGATGTTTGAGAAACGTAGCATTCCCTTGAGAATGTATCTTTGAAAAGAAAAACGATTTTTGAACTCTGATTTTATAAATTAAAGTATTAAGAGTAAGGGGGTGTTACATGTTGGTATCAGAGCAAAAGTTCGGTCTGTCCGGCCAAGTTTGTCCAGTCGTAGTGTCTCAGAGATCTCTTGTTGATCTCCAACCGAGAGTTTGTTGTAGATTTTGTTTAGTGAATTGCAGCTGATGATTGTAGCATTGCTTGTAGTTGTTTGTATTAAGTGAGGTATGTGTGATTAGAAGAGCATTTTAACGACGTCAAAGGAGTAGGAGTCGTGACGACGCCTTCGTACTCTGGACTGCGTTAAAAGTCCTTCAATGTGAAAGGTGTAAATTTTGAAAAGATGTAGTTTTGTGACCTTAACTAAATTGGATGCGTGAGTAGGAGGGACTGATCACCCCAATAACTCATTCCCAATGAAAGAGGTGACAATAACTCGTAGTTATTATAAATTTTGAATATGTACTAATTACAACTTGATTGATTGAGTGGTGTGTGCAAGTTTGGTTGACTATTAATGTTTAGATAAATAGGTGCCTTATGGATGTTTGAGTTTTGATTTTGGAGTTGATAGTAGGGAGATGTCAAAATAAGGATTGACACTTTGGGTTTGAAGTTCATGCAAAGAAAATAGAGCATGCCTTTTGGAAAAAGTTTAGAAATATGGTTTCTGGAAAGCCTAAGGTAGAAAAAAAAATTGTTCTTAAAAGTATGGTAGTCGAGGGGGGTACCTATATAGGATCTGGATGATAGTGTGTAACTTTGATGATTAAAGGATTAGAATTCGGTGCGAAGAATAGGAATGCCGAGCTGAGGAAGGCATTGTTTGTGGTTTGGATATAGATTGACGTAAGATAGGAGCATTAGTACTTTAAATGATTGCTATGGTGTAGTTCCCTAACGATAAATTAATGGTGTTTGGATAATCGAGTGAGACTTTGGTGACCCGAGAATGGAGTTTTGGTACAAAGTAAAGGTGTAGAGAGATGTGTATGTCCTAGTCCTAGGTATACAAGGAGGTGTTGTTGATAGTTGGGAGCAAGAATAAGATTGATAGGACTAGTGTGTTCATGTAAATGAGGTTTAGGTGCGTTGAATAGTAAGTGTAATGAAGCTTAACTTGTCGCAGAGTAGAGAACCGAGGTGCCAAAGGGTGCACCGAGGTGTGGTGTTGTATAAGCCGAGATGAGGTGAGTGCTTAGGCGTATTGTGCCTAAGAGTAGTAATCAAGGTGAAGTTGTGTGGTTAGGTGTGAAGTGACTAAGTATAGATGATGAAGTGAGTTGTGAATAAGCCTATGTGTAGTTGAGGAGATGTAGTGCAGGGACGGCTAAACTAGTATTACAAGGTATGTACTGTCGAGGTTAAGAGGTATTAAGGATGTTGAACTATAAGTGAGTTGAACTGTAAGTATGTGTAGTTTAAGCAGGTCGAATCTAGTGTTGTAGAGTTATGGATGTATTGATGTGAAGTGTATGTATGGGCAGTTAATGTCGTCGAGAAGTAGGTAAGAGGATACCGAGGTGAGGTGAAGAGGAGTGAGTGTGTGCTCGGTATGGTGTGTGTCTCGTGGCGTGTAAGGCAATGGGCGCCGAGTATGGCATGCCCCTTGCGTTTTGTTTTAGTGGCGTGTTGCGCGCACTTTGTACTGGGTGCCGAGTTGGGTAGCCGTGCGTGTGTGCTAGTGAAGTCTTGGCGCAGAGCAGGGCGCCATGCCGTGCCAAGTCGCTGTGTTACGTCTGGTGGAGCCCACCTCGCTTTGTGCGCCAAATCTTTGTTTTAGTACTGAGGCAAGGTGTCGTGGCTATGTGCCAAGGAGAGTAGATGGTCAAAGAAATGTAAGTGTATGATGAAGTGTTATGTATGAGTTAAGGTGTTAGAAATGATTGTTAACTTGATTTGTGTGGTAGATGAGGTTATTTGTGTTGTGTTTGTTTCCTTTTTGTTGAAATGGTGATGTATGTATGCGTTGAGTTGAGGGTCGGTCTTGTAAGAGACCTAGTAAGGAAAAGGGGTTTGGGAACACCCTAGGCGCAAGGGCGTTGTACGTAGAAGAGTGGTGTCAGTTGTAGCCAGCAACCAAAGGTGAAATGGGAGAGGTGAATGACGAAGAAAATGTAGTTTCCTAGAGTAACTGAGGTAGTAGCCGAGATGGGTTGTGACGAGGTGATGTCATTACGAGTGACCAAGGAGTAGTAGCCGAGTTGAATGGTGATAAGGTGCTGTCCCTAAGATGAACCGAGGTGGATGAAGATGGGTTTGTTCCTCAGTGAACTGAGGCGAGTGGCAGAGAAGTGAGGAAGAATAGGTTGCCTAAGTGAAGTAACTAGGAAACCGAGGTCAGGCGCAAGGGCGCCATTGAAAGTGTAGTGCGCACCTAAGTGGAGGCGTAGCCGAGGTGGTGAACTGAGGTGATTGAGGGTGAATCAAAGTAGTGTAGCCCAGTTGTGTTAAGACTAAGGTGAAATAAGTAAGGTAGTTGTGGTATAAGTATAGATACCGAGATGATTTATGGTGTAGAGAGGAGGTCTAGTGCCTGTGTGCTGAGGTGAGAGATGCGTATGCCGAGGTGCCAAGGGATGGTGCCGAGGTTCCGTTCGAAGCCTCGATTGCATGCAAGGAGCCGCCAGCGAATCGAGAGTCTTTGTTGGGTCTTTGGCGCTTAAGTGTTTGAAATGGGATAGTCCGTTTTAGTCCTAGGTGACGTTGTGGTCCTCGTAGTGACTGTTTAAGTCCACTACGTTTAGTGTGAGGGCGTGGAGGTAGCGTGAGAACTGCGATTGTGAGAGTATTGAGTGGAGGGTTGGACGATAACCATGGGGCTGTGTCCGAGGTGCGAAGTCAGCTTTAGAGCTGTGAGTGATGATGTGTTTAGGTGGTGAGGTTCCAAAGGGGACTGACGTTGAGTGTTGGGTCTATGACCTCGTTTTCTTTGTACTCGTGGTGTTTGGGGTTGCCTTCTAGGCACTCTCTGTAGTGAGAAGACGTCGGTCTGTTTAGGTGTATGGGTTGAGATGTGGAGGTATTGGAGTTTAAGTGCCGTCGATTAGACGTGACGAAACGTAAGTGTTTCGTTAAGGGTAATCTGTTAGAATTTATTGTCAATACCGATGCTATTCCTTGTCTTATTAAGGTCGAAACACTATGAACTTTGAGTCTTGTATTGCTTGGTGTGCTTTCTGTGTCTCTTGTCAATTCGACAGGGACCTTGCTGTGAATTATGCTTGTTGTCATTGGGTAGGGTCAGATGTAACCTCGGGTATGAACTAGATAGAGCATAACTAAGTTTATATTAGCTAAATTTTCGAGGACGAAAATATTCTAAGTGGGGGAGAGTTGTAACGCCCCAAATATAATTCAATTATTTATTTAGTGGGTTCTTTAAGGCTTACAACATTTGGTTAAGTCAAAGGATTAATTGGAGTTTTAGGGTTTTTAGGAGGTATTTGATTTAAAAGGGGAGTGGTAAATTAATTAAAAGAGGGAGTAGTGCAAGTGATGGAGGGAGTGTGATTAGAGGCCCATGAGAGTTAGGCCCATGATCCATGAATTTAGCCCATTTGCATGCCTTAAAGGGAAGTGTCGAAGGGGAGACATGCATTTCCAACCAAAATCTTAGAAAAATCAAAGGGAAAGTAAGAGAGAGAAGTTGGTAGGTGAGATCACTTCTAGAGAGAAGAAGGAGGACGTTGGCGTGGGAGGAGCTCGGAATCAAGGGAGAAGAGTTGTTGTGAGTGTTAACTGGAGGGTTTCAGTGAAGAGAGTGTGTTCTACTCAACTGATCGAGGTGTGCCGAGTAGAGCAGGTGAGGTAGTTTTAAGAGAGAGGAAGAGGAATCTGGCGTGGAAGAGCTCAATATCAAGGAGGAAGAGCTGGATGTTGGTGATGGTTGGTGATTCTTGGTGGATCGGGAAGGCTTGGTGGAGAGAGTGCTACTTCTTCAATCTTTTGAGGTTAGGGGGTTCTCTCTTTCATCTATAATAGAATATATGATGTGTGTTATGTGTGAGTAGACTCTAGGAATGATTTCTGAGCTGCCTTGTATGTTTTGTGTGTTTGATGTGTTTGACGTTGTGTTTTAGTTAACTTCAGTGAAGTGGTGTTGAGTGGTTGTGGTTTAGATCATACGAGAGACCAGTGAATGGAATGGGAGCTGAGAAACTCTCAGTCCCAGTGAGCTAGAGTGGGTAAAGTAGCCTTGAGAAGCTCTCAAGGAGTCAATCTTTGGATGGTCAGAGGATAGTAGTAGAGTTGAGTTTGAGCATAAGAGATGAATGTGTGTCTGAGCTTAGCGAAGGCGTCGACTTGGGATTGCCTAGGTGTAGCTACCTTCCAGAAGTGTATTGAAATGTAAGAGATGATCATAAGTGCCAAAGTGTAAGTAACGAGTCGTAGGAGCTGAGATAAATGACAGAGTATAAGTAGCGTAATTTAAGGGTATCTGATACTAAGTATAGGCATCGTATTGTACTAGCAGAGGTGTAGAGTGGGCATGCCGAGGTGTTGTGGCCGAGATGTAGTGTACATAATACCTAGGTGTACTTGCTGAAGTGAGGCGTATGTGTGCCAATGCGTAAGTGTTGAATATAGGTGACGAGGCGTAAGTGATGATGTATAGGAGACGAGGGATAAAGGAGTGTAAACCGAGGTGTAATGTGTCGACTTGTAGCTACCGAGGTGAGGGGTTTGTATACCGAGGTGAAGTGGTCGAGGTGGAGTGTATATATACCTAAGCGTAGTTCCTAGGTTTGAAGAGGACGAGTTGAGCTGTACTTGATGGACGAAGGTGCGTAGGTGTAATTAGAACCCAGTGCGAGTGTCGTCAAGTAGTTACCGAGGTATAACATGGTTATGCCGAGGTGTTGGATCAAGATGGAGGGCGTAGGCAAGTCTGCGTATGATAGCCGAGGTGAAGGAGTTGACTTGTGACATGTTATACCGAGGTGCGAGAGTGCTGAGATAGGGCGTGGACTTAGGCGAGAAGCGTATGTCATACCCCAATTTTGTCCGGCTTAGGTCAAAACCCTAATTTTCCCCAAAAACAAATAAATAGAAGAGAAAAGAGCATCATGCATTGCATTTAGGGTTCTAAAAGTCATTTCAAAGCTTCCAAAATCATTTTTGGAGTTGGAATGCATTTTTTAGACAAACTAGGGTTTTTCAGTACAAAAGGGTATTTTAGTCATTTCGCAAATAAGGGACAATTCCTCAAGACAAACCATTCAACATGCATTTCAAGGTATTAGAGGTCATTCCTAGGGTGAAAAGTCATTTTTGAAGTGGAAATGTGCTTTGGGTAAAGAACTAGGGTTTTCAGGGTGAAAGGGCATTTTGGTCATTTCACAATAAAAACGATCTTTCGTCCTAAATCACTGAGCAATCATCAATGATTTATTTGAGGAATATTTGTGCTTAATCGTGATTGTTGTTGCGCATAAATATTAAACCTTTTGGCATAAAAATCAAATTTTTGCATAGAAGGGTAAAATGGTCATTTCCTTTGAGGTGGGGTCAACAAATCAATTTTGGGATTGGTGAGATCATAAAATTCAGAGCCCAATCATTGAATCATGGGACATGGCCCAAAATGGCATGAATTTAGAAGAATTATCTTGAAAGGAATAATCAATATTCTTTTGAATTTTGAAAGGTCAAGTGTAGTACAATAGTACAAGTTGCAATTCCACTCATTCTCTCTCCTTTTTTGCTCCGAATTTTCTCTCAATTCCAGCCCATCTTTTTGTGCTTTTGCATGCCCATGATCCTTGTGAAATGATCCATAGCCATTGATTAAAAATTTTGATCAAATCCTAGGCCATAGCTCAATGTAAAAAGACCTAAATGCCCTCAACAATTTTTGCTCTTCAAAACCACTCCAAAACCATGAGGAACAGCTCACAATCAGCTCATTTGTGCTTCTTGAATGTCCCTAATCCTTGTGCATTGCAATCCAAACCATCCATTCAAATGATATCTCAAATCCTAGTGGATTGCAAAGAGCACAATGTCACAAATACCCTTAAAATGGCCTTCACATAAAAGCCCAAAATTGGAGAGGCTAGGGGGACTCTCATTTTTCTAACCTAGATCAGAATACTCTCCATATATCCCTCTCATCCAGGCCTCCATTCATCCCTCTCAACCTCCATAGCCATTTCTTACTTCCTTCCTCCATTTCTTCACCAAAAATCACCCAAAACCTAAAAATAACACAAGATCCTCACTCCATCTCATCGTATCTTTCCATAACACTCCCTCATTCATTTTTACCCTAGCACACTCTTCCTCCTCTCCTCCCTCTCTCAAAACCGAAATCCCCCCTCCTCCTCCTCCATTTTCTTTTCAACTCTCATCCACCAAATCACCTCAAACTCACTCCATATTCATATATCTTCTTCCTTTCATCCTTAACTCCACATTCACATCATCAAAGGGGCTGTTCTTCAAGAGTATTATAGCTTTTGTTGGTGACTTTTGAAAAGTGTTGGTGACTTGTTACTCTCGGTCTTCATTTTCTATTCTTGTTAGTTTGGAATTAAGGTATAACCTAAAACCCTTTGAATTTTCATCAATTTTCTTGCATTAATTAAAATCCTTTTTCAACTTATATTTGCATCTCATAACATCATTTTAAATGTAGATTAGGGGCTGTTGTGGGTGAGAGTTGGTCCATCACCCACAAAATAATTTGTTCTTATGACTATGTGTTGATTATGTGTTGTTCTTGTAATTTGTTCTTTGCTCATGTGATTTTCACCAAATAAAACATGTTTTCCTCTTCTTTTTTGCTTTAGCCTTAGGACTAATTTATGATCCTTGTGTTGTTCTTGTTCATTAGATGGTTTGAAGTTGAATAATGCATGATTAATTGTGCTAATTTTGTGAATGAATGATGAGCTATACTTGTTGTTGAATCTTGATGTTTTGAGCTTGAATTTTGGGGGGGGTTAGGCTTCGGTTTTGGGGTCCCCATTTTAGGGTTCTTGCTTGTTTTTTGTTGTTCATCATGTATTCATGTTTATCTAGGTGGTTGAGTAAATTTTGATGAAAGAATTTGATGATTTTTAGGGTAAATAAGGCCTTAGGCTCAAGCAAATTTTTAAGGTTTTTGTTGCTTTGTCTTTCCTTTGATTTTTGCATGAAAAAAAATGTTGGTTTGAATGACAATATGCTTTGGCCATGTGGCCCTTTCATGCCTATTAATATGCTTGAATCACAAGAATAATTGTTGCTAAGTCTTGTGAAAATAAAAATTGTTTCAAGGTTGTTTAGCTTTGCAAATCATGAGGTGAGCTAGGGTTTGTGACTTTACTTGTAAAACCGAATTGAAGTAGGTGTTAAAATGTTTTTTTTCAAATTGTTTCAACCTAATTTGCTTGCCATTTGTTGTTGGTTGATGATTGACAATATGAGGCTCACTTGTGCTTCATGCACTTTAACCTAAGTGAGAAGATTGCTTAATAGGATTCAATCTTCTATTCTTGTGCTAATTGTTTAATTGTTGATAATTCAATATCATGCTTGTGCATTGTTGTGGTAAATGGTAATGAGTATGCTTGTGTATTAATTGTTGACTACTTTTGCTTGCAAATTGGTAAGTATTGTGTCTCGGTTTTGACTTGAAAAGTGATTGAATGTTCTACTTTCTTTTCTTTGTGGCCAATACCACTCTCTAATTCTCATCCTTTCCTCTCTAACCAATCTTTTTCAAAGACTCTTCCAAGAGTCAATACTCTTCAGATCGCTTTCACAAGTTAATCAAATCTTTTGAGATCAATAAATAACCTTTTTCAAAACTCATAAGGAGGCAAGTCGGACGTACGGCCGGTGTTGTCTAACGTCCTAAGACCGGAGCTGTACAGCTCAAACGTCTTGGGATACTTATGATAAATAAAACAAGTAATTAACAACTTCAAACCCCTTTTCCAAAGTGAGTAAGGTATCGATTCAGATGTACTTCCGATATTGGTTAGCGTCTTAGGGTTAGCGAGTTGTACAGTTCGTGCGAGCCTAAGTTACTTGCTCAATAAAAGCAACCAACCTCGCAACAAACCGTTTTCCTAAGAAAATCAAAAAAGATCATTTTTCAAAAAGTAGTGGGGCACGTCGTCTGTACAGGCGGGGCTGCCTTTGTTCTAGGTCTATTGGACTGTACAGTCTAGGACCGAAAACCCCTATAATAAAAAACACCAACACACTTCTTTCCTAAAAAAAAATCACAAAAGCCGTCTTCGGACGCAAAAAGCACATCTTTCCTAAAAAGATCACAAAAGCCGTCTTCGGACGCAAAAATCACACTTTTCCTAAAAGAAAATCACAAAAGCCGTCTTCGGACGCAAAAAGCACATCTTTCCTAAAAAGATCACAAAAGCCGTCTTCGGACGCAAAAAGTACATCTTTCCTAAAAAGATCACAAAAGCCGTCTTCGGACGCAAAAAGTACACTTTTCCTAAAAAAAATCACAAAAGCCGTCTTCGGACGCAAAAAACAAACTTTTCCAAAAAATCATGAAAACCGTCTTCGGACGCAAAAACAAGAACTACGTAGCTTTGATTCCTCATCACAGTGGGGATACGTAGGACCGGGCTCACGTCCCGTCAAGCACCCTTTTAAAAAATCTTTGTTTTGTTCCACTTTTCAAAGATGCCAAAAATATCTGTTTCCCGTTTCCAATAAAATAATTTCTCAATCGAAACCAAAAGAAAAGAAAAGAAGTAGAACGATCGTTTCAAATCAAACATTTCAAAACCACACATCAAATTAATGGTTCCCTTTCGGTAGAAAGGAGGTGTGGGGTGCTAATACCTTCCCATACCTAACCGAATTTCAGAACCTACATCTCCTGTTTTCGAAAAGACCATCCGCCTTGTATAAAAAGACGTTTTTTCAATGTTTTCGTCTCAAAACTAAAATATTGGTGGCGGCTTCAAATTTTCTCACGTTGTACATCGAGAAGTCCAAATCGGATTTTTCGGGGTGCAACAGCTGGCGACTTCACTGGGGACATTTTTAAAAAAAAAAAATAATGAGGGTCAAGCCTAATTAATTTGATGTGTGGTAGTTTGATTCAAATGTGATTGTTCTATTTCCTTCTTTTCTTCTCTTTCTTTTCTTTCCTTCTTTCTTTACTTATGCTTATGCATCATATTCCCCTTATCTCGCATGTTCCCCTCTTCTTCGCTCCCTTTCTTTGGTAAGTTCATGCATTTTTCCCCTTCTATCATGATCCCCTCTTCTTAGCTCCTTTTCTTAAGGTAAGCAGAGTTTTGGATGATTGTTAATACCTTAGGTTGAATTCTTGCTTAGACTTGAATGATACGTGCAAAACCCTAGGGTAGATGATTTTCTTTGGCTGGACTGTTTCTGGATTTTCTTTGCAGGTGGGGGGTATGTTGGCATTATGCTCCTACACACACATTGCACTCCTTTTTTTGTTCTTTTTTCTTGGTGAGACAGCCCTATACCCGGGCTAGAGTATATCTTAGGCTAGAACGAAGTCATTAGTGGTTGCTCACTGGACGTACGTCTTGTTGGGTGATTGCGAAGACTTCACCTAGAGTTTGGCTTTGTTTGATGACATTATCACTTGGACTTACGGCCCTGTGATCGGTGCTCTCAGACGAAGTCGTTGGCTCTAGGAACCTTATCTAGGGCCCCCTTTTAGTGCTTTCCTTGAAGTGTGCACCCTTAGAAAAGCCTTAGATCCTGTCTCTAAGAAACCACAGGGACACAAAGGGAGCTGCATACCCGCATCCAAACTTTTTGGAAAAAAATATATATTTTTTCCCAGAAGTATGAAGTTCCAGCTTTTGAAAATCTTATGTTTTCTTTCAATCATCCTCATCATGCATTCATTCATGCATCATTTCATTAACCTCATCACTTTAGTTCAAATACATCATTCCTCCATACATGCATCTTTCAAAAAAAGGAAGGGGCATTGGCATTTCATACTTTGCATTGCCTCTAAAAAATAATCATTTAGGAAAGAAGCATCATTCCTGCATCTTTCATCATTCAAAAGAAAAGGGGGCATCGACATTTCATATCTTGTCTTGCCTCTATAAAAATCTTTTTGAAAAGAAGCATCATTCTTGCATCATTCATCATCCAAAGATGCGTTGGCATTTCATATTTCGTCTTGCATAAAAAGAAAGCATCAAAAAGAAAGAAAAAAAACTTTTAGAATAGTCACTGTAACACCCCATTTCTACCCGGTGATTTAAATCAAAAATCAGAGTGTACAAAAATCTTTTCTGAATCATTTTCTAGTTTAGTGTGTTATAAAATAGTGCACTGGCTGACTATGGGATTACTCGGTAACTGATACTACTTGCAACGAGCATTGGCCACCTTTGCAAGGCTCTCGGTGATGCCCTTGTAAATACACCAAAAAGAAAAATCTAGCCTTAGTGGCGAACCACAGTTTAGCCATAGTCATTCAGCACACTAATAGTATAACAAAATTTAATAATCAATGAAATGGAGCGTCACGACTCTTTATCATAAACCAAAAACCAAATACGTAACACCAGCAGATAACTCATAGAAATATAGTTTCACATAATGCAGCGGAAAACAAATCATTATCTCAAAGGCATAATCCAAAGAATATCAAAACAATACATAAAGGCTCAACAAGGAGCAAAAGCAGCAACAATCGTCTAAACCCCGAATTCCTAGGTGCTACGTGTCGAAGCGCATTTACTCGGGAGTAGTGAAGGTGGAAAGCCCTCACTCGACTACACATGGTAAATAACAACGAAAAAGGGTGAGTCTCGAACTACATAATAAAGGTGATAATAAGCAGTATACAAGCATAGTGTACAGCACTCAAACACACTAATCATTAATCAATAATATTCATGCACTAATGAGAATGTATGCAATGTCATCATGCATGTGGTACCATTGGCCCACCGGCCGCCCTCAGGCTTCACAATCATCATACAAGGCCCCGGCGCCCGCAGCTTCATATTCACTTTATAAGGCCCCGGCGCCTCAAAGCTTCACCAATCATATTATAAACACTACGATCATGACCAATGTATGCATGAGACTCCATGTACATCACAAACATCATTTCAAACAATTCAATACACCCATTACTCTTACCTCGGTATCAACTTCATTTTATAGCCCTCCTGGCTTGGCCCACCGGCCCATGCCCCCATGGCATGCTCAATCACCTCATTATAACCCTCAACACCATTATGTCCCACCTGACCGTCCTCCTCTAGGGTACTCGACCTTACTCGAGTCCTAAACCACCATTTAGGACCAAAACAATCATCTAGGGACCAAACTGTCACCTAGGGACCAAATGACACCCTCTTAGGCACTTGCGCAACCTTTAAGAACTTAGGAATTCAACGGCACAAGATTTTGGAAAAATCCCCACTTGGAGCGCACACCGGGCGCGCAGAAGAGAAGCGCGCAAGAAGGCGCGCGGGTAGTCGCTCTAACTCTCAAAGTTTACGTCCTTGATGAGAAGTGTCTTGCGCGAGGTTACGCCGAGGGGACGCCACAAGAAGATGGCGCGCAAGGACACCATTTCGGAACACGAGCGGCACTGATTGGCGCCCCTGCTGACCAGCTCACCCAACACCTCCAAACCAAAAACCACCCGAGCCAAAATGTTTAAAAATGAATTTGGGCGAGTAAACACAAAATTTGGCACAATGAAATATGCCTAGAAAAGTAAGTTTCACCCCTGCTCCAAAACACACCCAAAACGAGCCCTACCGGGACATTTTCAAAAATACACTTGAACTCGAGAAAACTACTCGAGCCAAAACACTTAAAATTGAAAATTGGCGGTGAATGCAAAAGTTGCACGAGAAAATATGTTTAGAAATACAAGTTGCACTCACCTGCTCCAAAACACACCCAAAACGAGCCCTACTGGAACATTTTCAAAAATACACTTGAAATCGAGAAAACCACTCGAGCCAAAAGGTTTAAAATTGAAAGTTGGCGGTGAATACAAAAGTTGGCACGAAAAATATGTTTAGAAATGCAAGTTTCACTCCCGGCTCCAAAATACCCACATTCTCGCGCCCGAGCAAACAACTCACTCACCCAGACAACATACGGTGACACGAGCGCCATTCTCAGGCACCACAGGGGCGACATTTGGCGCCCACATCCAGCACACACGCACGCCAACACACACACAAAGCGATTGCCGCAGGCGCCATTTTCCCAAAGAACTTGGCGCCTGGCGAACACACTGCCACAGAACACCTTCCTCGCACATGAGCAAAGGCACGTGGCGCCATTTTCCCGGCAATGTGGCGCCACAGCGTGCGCATTCTGCACAAACTCCAATTTTCACCCGCGTGAAACGTATTACGGGCGCGAGATCCTAGCATCTTGGCGCCCGAAACACCAAAACCCCAATTTTCTCAAAATCTTCCAAACCAATTCACCCAATGATGGTTCTAACACTCCTAATTTCAAAATCAAACAACCAATTGCATGCTCAAATCATCAAACACATCAAAATCACAAAATCACACAATGTAAAACCCTAACTCACACCTAAATCAATTTTTCACCAACAATTTCATCAATTCAAGGAATCAATCAACATGTGATCATCAAATAACATCAAAACAAATTTCTATGACCCATATAATACCCATTATCTCCTCTATTATAGAGTGAGACTCCCTTACCTCAAATTAAACCGTAGAAAAGCACCTAATCGAGTCACGAACAAAACCACCGCAACAATCCAAGCTTGAAGCCACGAAATTGTTCTTCTCCTCCTCTTCTCCTAGGGTTTGCGCTGCCTCTCTCTCTTTTCTCTCCTCTCCTTCGCAACTTTCTTTCTTTCTTTCACAAATGAAAGAAAATTCCACTTTGGGTATATGTATATTGGGCCAAGTGCACCTTGGGCCCTTTTTACACCCCCGCCCATTTCTTCCACCACTCCCTTAAATTAAAAGGAAATACTAAATTATAAACACCATATTATAATTTAATATAATTAAAATTATTGCAACACTTAAACAATTTAATTAATTTCTTAATTAAATTATTTGGGGTGTTACAACTCTCCCCACTTAGGAGATTTCGTCCTCGAAATTCATACACGAGTCAAATAACTCTGGATAGGACTCCCGCATCTTGCTTTCCACTCCCAAGTCATACTCTGCTTGAGCCTCCCAACCACACTACCTTGACCAAGGCAATGTCTTTCCCTCTCAACACCTTCACTTCTCTATCCTCAATCCTCACCGGCATAGTCTCCACGGTGAGGTTCTCACGCACTCTCTACATCATCCATGTGAATCACATGGGGCCAGTCCAGAATATACTTCCAAGGCCGTGACACGTGGAAGACATCGTGCAAGTTCGAAAGATTGGGTGGCAAGGCCACCCTATAAGCAACCTTTCCAACCTCTCGGTGATTTGGTACGGTCCAATAAATCTTGGAGTTAACTTCTTTGCCTTGAGCCACGCCCAACACCACCATAGGCGTGACCTCAAGAACACATGCTCACCACTGAAACTCCAAGTCCTTCCTCCTCTTATCATGATAACTTTTACTCGCCGACTCGAGACTCTTTCATCTTCTCCCGATCATTTTCACCTTCTCAGTAGTCTCCCTAACCAACTCTGGTCCAAGGACAACACTCTCCCCGGACTCATGCCAACACAACGGAGTTCTGCACCTCCGCCCATACAGTGCCTCAAAAGGAGCCATCCCGATGCTCGAATGATAGCTGTTATTATACGTGAACTCAATCAATGGAAGATGTGTATCCCACGCACCTCCTGCTCCAAAGACACAAGCTCTCAAAAGATCCTCCAAAGACTGGATGGTTCTCTCTGTCTGACCATCAGTCTGAGGATGGTAAGCTGAACTCAACCTCAGCTTGGACCCCAAAGCCTCCTGCAAGCTTCCCCAAAACTCTGATGTAAACCGCGGGTCTCTATCCGACACAATACTCTTCGGAACCCCGTGAAGCTTCACAATTATCTGAATGTAAATCCTAGCCAACTTTGGCACAGGAAAGGTGATGTTGATAGGAATGAAATGGGCGGACTTGGTCAACCTATCCACAATCACCCAAATAGTGTCGACACCTCTCACACATTGATTTGGCAACCCAAATACAAAGTCCATGGAAATGCTTTGTCCCACTTCCATTCCGGAATCTCCAAAGGTTGCATCAGCCCCGCGCAGTCTTCGTGCTCAATCTTTGACTTACGGCAAGTCAAACATGCATATACAAAGCTGCGCAATCTCTCTCTTCATACCGGCCACCAAAATAGTTTCTTGAGATCATGGTACATCTTAGTGGCACTGGATGAATGCTCAACTTACTCCTATGACTCTCCTCAAGTATCATCTTTTCAACTCGGCATCATCCGGAACACGATTTACGTCCCCTGAACCTCAACACACCCTGGGAATCCAACCTGTAATCCCCATCAGCAGCTTGCTCACCAGCAACCAACAAATCTACCAACTTCACATCTAACTTCTGGGCGTCTCTGATACTAACCAAGAAGTCGTTCCCAATCCTCAGCATCCCCAATCTGACACTCTGAGGTGTCACCTCACAGACCAAACTCAAGTCACGGAATTGCTCAATCAATTCCAACTCCCTCACCATCATAGCCGACATATGCAAAGTCTTCCGACTCAAAGCATCAGCCACGACATTAGCTTTGCCGGGGTGATAGTTCAAGCCGAAATCATAGTCCTTCAACAACTCTAACCAACGCCCTGCGCCTCATATTCGGCTCTTACGGTCAAACAAGTACTTGGACTCTTGTGGTCACCGAACACTTCGAATCTAGTACCATAGAGATAGTGTCTCCGTTTTCAACACAAACACAATCGCAGCCCAACTCTAAGTCATGGGTAGGGTAGTTCTTCTCATGGGTCCTCAACCGTCCGGGACGCATAAGCAACCACCTTCCCATCCTGCATCAAAACACCTCCCAAACCCATCTTGGAAGCATCACGAAGACACAACAAATGGTCGCTCCGCACAGCAACACTAACACTGGGGCGTGGTCAACCTTCTCTTTAGCTCTTGGAAACTCTCTTCACACTTTGCATCCCACACAAATGCCTTTCCTTTACTGTCAATCGAGTCAATGGAAGGGCTAGCTTAGAGAACCCTTCAATGAACCTCCTGTAATAACCAGCCAACCCCAAGAAACTCCTGATCTCAGTCGCAGACTTTGGGCTCTCCCACTGTAACACTGCATCAACCTTGGCTGGATCCACAGCAATACCATTACCAGAAATAATATGACCCAAGAAGCTCACCTCATGCAACCAGAACTCACACTTCGACAACTTGGCATACAACTTTCTCTCTTTCAAGACTTCTAGCACCAACCTCAAGTGCTCTGCATGCTCTTCCTCTGATTTGGAGTACACCAAAATATCATCAATGAAGACCACCACAAACCGATCCAGATAACTATGGAAAATTCGGTTCATGTACTCCATAAACACCCCGGTGCATTTGTGACACCAAACGGCATTACAGAGTACTCATAATGCCCATACCTTGTCCCATCTTTGTCTTACGGATATCCTCATCCTTCACCTTAATCTGGTGATACCCGGACCTCAAGTCAATCTTGCTAAACACTTTAGCACCCACCAGCTGATCCATTAGATCATCTATCCTCGGGAGAGGATACTTATTCTTGATAGTCACTTTATTCAACTGTGCGTAGTCTACGCACGCACGCATACTCCCATCCTTCTTCTTCACCAACAAAAATCGAGCTCCCCATGGTGATACACTAGGCCTCCTCACAAACTTCTTCTCAAGAAGCTCCTCTAATCGCTTCTTCAATTCACCCAACTCGGGAGCCGACATCCCAGCGGTGCCATGACACGAAGCCTAGTACGAGCACAAAGCTCAATCCGAACTCCACTTCCTCTCTCGGGGCACACTAGGAATCTCATCCGGAAACACTTCAGGGAACTCACATACCACCAGAACCCATCAACCACAAACTCTGTTCTCGGCAGGACATAGACGCCGCCATCAAAGCAAACAACCGACCACCCTCTTTCATTACCTGCGCGCAATTGCTCGTGAGGACAAAGAGCGTACTCTTCCTCTTGAGGAAGGAGAAAACTAATAGACTTATCGAGCAGGTTGATGTGCACGTGGTTATCTACTAACCAATCCATGCCCGAGAATCACATCTAACCCACCCAAAGGCAAACAAATCAAAGTCAACGAGAAAATCTCTGCACAAGACCCGACAGGAGGACACCTAGCACACATCGAGAAGTAGTTCTGGGACCGCTTAGCCGAGTGTCGATAACCATCCTCTCTCCATAGTAGACATTACTAAATTTAACTTTTCAAAGACAAACAGATGCAATAAAAGAGTGCATGTAGCACCCGTGTCAACAATAGCAACTAAAGGAGTACGGAGATGAAACATGTACCTCGGATATCATTAGGTCCCTCTCGAACTCGCCAATGCAAACACCCTCCCGGTAGATCTTTCCTTCTTAGGCTTGGGACACTTGAAGCTAATGTGACCACCTTCACCACACGCTTGAAACATACAGTTTCCTTGCGATCACACCCGGATGCCATGTGACCACTCTTTCCACACCTAAAACATCTCTCGCACTTCCACCTTACAGTCAAAAACTCTTGTGACACGGCTTGTCACATTTGAAACACACAATATCGGATGGGCGTCTCCCCACTTGGCTTCTTGCCCTCATGGTGTCTCCTACCCTCAGTGAGACTGTTCCCACCATTGTACTGTTACCACCCGAATACCTTTGCTTCCCTCTCGTCGTGAGACTTCTCATAAGGCTTACCTCCGTGATGAAATTTCCCCCTCGGTCTCTCATGACCCTAGAGCGGGCATTGCTATCGACCTCATAGATCCTGTGATCAACAATCGTGAACACTCGATCTTACGATACCTACACACCGCTTGATATCGGCTCTCAAACCATTCTCAAATTTGATGCACTTTGAGAATTCAGCCAAATTCTCGAGTAATGTGGGTAGAACTTAGCAAGGTCGAAGAAATCTAGCGAAGATACTCGTGGATCGACATACTACCCTCGCTTCGGCTCCAAAAACTCTATCTCTTTCGTCCTCTGGCGTCCTCCTGGAAAATACTTTCTTAGGAACTCCTCCCGAACACGGCCCGTAACCTCCTCATGGGCAGCCCCCTAGTCTCTCACCGGTCTCCAACCACCGGTCCATCGACCTCTTCGGATAGGGTATGAGTACCATACCTTACCTTCTGCTCATCATTACACCAATTACCCTAAGATCCTCTCGATCTCCTTCAACCAAGCCAATGCACCATCCGGATTGTACCTCCCCCTTGAAGGTGGGAGGTTCTCTCTCTGAAAAGGTAGCCAAATCTGCGGGCCTCCGCGTTCTGCTGGTACCCACGATCTGCGCTATGGCTTGCAAGGCCTCAAGAAAAGCGAAGATCGATCCTTCGGCCATATCAACCTAACAACTGCAAAGATAAACCACCAGTTGAAATTACTTTAAGACACCTAGTTGTCATACACACTATGACAGATTGACACACTTGGCGGACAGACGAACTTTTGCTCGATACCACTAATGTAACACCCCATTTCTACCCTGATTTAAATCAAAAATCGAGTGTACAAAAATCTTTTCGAATCATTTTCTAGTTTAGTGTGTTATAAAATAGTGCACTTGGTGACTATGGGATTACTCGTAATCGATACTACTTGCAATGAGCATTGGCCACCTTTGCAAGGCTCTCCGATGATGCCCTTGTAAATACACCAAATAAAGAAAATCTAGCCTTAGTGGCGAACCACGGTTTAGCCATAGTCATTCAAAGACACTAATAGTATAACAAAATTTAATAATCAATGAAATGGAGCGTCACGACTCTTTATCATAAACCAAAAACCAAATACGTAACACCAAAGGATAACTCATAGAAATATAGTTTCACATAATGCAATGAAAAACAAATCATTATCTCAAAGGCATAATCCAAAGAATATCAAAACAATACATAAAGGCTCAACAAGGAGCAAAGCAGTAACAATCGTCTAAACCCCGACCCCTAGGTGCTACGTGACGAAGCGGGCGACTCGGGAGTAGTGAAGGTGGAAAGCCCTCACTCCCGACTACCGTGGTAAATAACAACAGAAAGGGTGAGTCTCGAACTACATAATAAAGGTGATAATAAGCGTTATACAAGCATAGTGTACAAAGACTCAAACACACTAATCATTAATCAATAATATTCATGCACTAATGAGAATGTATGCAATGTCATCATGCATGTGGTACCATTGGCCCACCGCCGCCTCTCGAACTTCACAATCATCATACAAGGCCCCGGCCGCCCGCAGTTTCATATTCACTTTATAAGGCCCCGGCGCCCTCGAGCTTCACCAATCATATTATAAACACTACGACCGCACCCAATGTATGCATGAGACTCCATGTACATCACAAACATCATTTCAAACAATTCAATACACCCATTACTCTTACCTCGGTATCAACTTCATTTTATAGCCCTCCGGCTTGGCCCACCGCCCATGCCCCCATGGCATGCTCAATCACCTCATTATAACCCTCAACACCATTATGTCCCACCTGACCGTCCTCCTCTAGGGTACTCAACCTTACTCGAGTCCTAAACCACCATTTAGGACCAAAACAATCATCTAGGGACCAAACTGTCACCTAGGGACCAAATGACACCCTCTTAGGCACTTGGCGGCACCTTTAAGAACTTAGGAATTCAACAAAGACAAGATTTTGGAAAAATCCCCACTTGAGGCGCGCGCACACCGGCGCGCGAAGAGAAGCGCGCAAGAAGCGCGCGCGGGTAGTCGCTCTAACTCTCAAAGTTTCGTCCTTGGTGAGAAGTGTGCTTGCGCGAGGTTCTGTGCAGAGGGGCCAGCGCAAGATGGCGCGCAAGGACACCATTTCCAGACACAGCGGCACGGTTGGCGCCCCTGCGACCAGCTCACCCAACACCTCCAAACCAAAACCACCCGAGCCAAAATGTTTAAAAATGAATTTGGGCGAGTAAACACAAAATTTGGCACGATGAAATATGCCTAGAAAAGTAAGTTTCACCCAGGGCTCCAAAACACACCCAAAACGAGCCCTCTACCGGACATTTTCAAAAATACACTTGAACTCGAAAACTACTCGAGCCAAAACACTTAAAATTGAAAATTGGCGGTGAATGCAAAAGTTGTACGAGAAAATATGTTTAGAAATACAAGTTGCACTCACCGGCTCCAAAACACACCCAAAACGAGCCCTACCGGAACATTTTCAAAAATACACTTGAAATCGAAAACCACTCGAGCCAAAAGGTTTAAAATTGAAAGTTGGCGGTGTGAATACAAAAGTTGTACACGAGAAAATATGTTTAGAAATGCAAGTTTCACTCCCTGGCTCCAAAATACCCACATTCCGCGCCCGTGCAAAGAACTCACTCACCCGGATCAACATACGGTGACACAGCGCCATTCTGGGCACCACTGGGCAGCATTTGGCGCCCACCATCGCACACACGCGCCTCCAACACACAAACGATGGCACGGGCGCCATTTTCCCAAAGCAACTTGCGCCTGGCGAACACACCGCACAGAACACCTTCACGCACATGAACGATTACCACGGGCGCCATTTTCCAAAGAATGTGGCGCCACGCGATGCATTCTGCACAAACTCCAATTTTCACCCGTGAACAGAGTACACGCGCGCGCTGATCCTAGCATCTTGGCGCCCAAACACCAAAACCCCAATTTTCTCAAAATCTTCCAAACCAATTCACCCAATGATGGTTCTAACACTCCTAATTTCAAAATCAAACAACCAATTGCATGCTCAAATCATCAAACACATCAAAATCACAAAATCACACAATGTAAAACCCTAACTCACACCTAAATCAATTTTTCACCAACAATTTCATCAATTCAAGGAATCAATCAACATGTGATCATCAAATAACATCAAAACAGCCCCCTATGACCCATATAATACCCATTATCTCCTCTATTATAGAGTGAGACTCCCCTTACCTCAAATTAAACCGTAGAAAAGCACCTAATCGAGTCACGAACAAAACCACCGCAACAATCCAAGCTTGAAGCCACGAAATTGTTCTTCTCCTCCTCTTCTCCTAGGGTTTCTGCGCCGCTCTCTCTCTTTTCTCTCCTCTCCTTCGCAACTTTCTTTCTTTCTTTCACAAATGAAAGAAAATTCCACTTTTTGGGTATATGTATATTGGGCCAAGTGCACCTTGGGCCCTTTTACACCCCCGCCCATTTCTTCCACCACTCACTTAAATTAAAATGAAATACTAAATTATAAACACCATATTATAATTTAATATAATTAAAATTATTGCAACACTTAAACAATTTAATTAATTTCTTAATTAAATTATTTGGGGTGTTACAGTCACACTTTTCAAGTGAACAAGCTTTTATGCATTTCATTTTCATCATGCATATATCATAATGTTTTCATTCATGCATTGCATACAACAAAAATGTTGTGATGAGAGACGAGATGTTCTTGCAAAGTAATCTTTCGTTTTGGAAAAGTTTACCCTCACTCATTTGCAAATTCAAGGTGTTCCAAGGCCCTCAGTTTTTCACATCAATAGCTCATTTGTATTTCCTTCAAAAAAAAAGGCATTGCATCTCATCCATTCCATGATAAAAGACTGAAACAGTTCATCAAAAAAAGTTTTTATATCATGTTTTAACCAATGCTAACTCTCTATGAAGCGTTCTTCTAGTAAGTATGCATGCCACGTGCAGTTTCTCTTGTTTGAGTCAGTCAATTTCCTTCATTTATCATCATTCCCCTTCCAAGTCTAATCCCGCCCCGTCCACCCATAAAGTGCATATTCTCTCCCATCAGTACATACTTGACTTTTTGGTTCATTCTCGCTAACACTTTAAGTCCTCCATCTTTGAGGCAGTGCAGTGATCACTAATTTTCCTTGTTAGTATCATATTCCTTTAGTGCAAGTCTTTCTAAAAATATATATAATAAATAAAAAGATAAAATAAGCTCGCTAGGTTGAAAACCCGCAAAGGGCGGCCTAGGCAAAAAAAGCGCACAGTGGGTTGAAAACTCATAAGAATGCCTAAGCAAAAATTAGGGCATAAAAAAAGAAATAAAAAGGAGCAAATATATAAAAGTAAATAAATTATTGTCCTTAAGTTAATTTTTGAGAAAACGAGCAATCATGTTTTGAAATGAAGTTTGACCATCTTCCCATATCCTCAAAAAAAAAAAAAAATTTGCTACACACTTTAGGCCAAAATTCCAAAAATCTCCCAATCACTAGACAATGATCGATTCCGCATCAAAAAATAAACGGTGCATTAGTTTTATCAGCTCACTCGCCCAAAAAAAAGAAACAAAAATCACAAAAGAGTGAAGTCAAAAAAGAGGATTTAAAAATCCCAAAAAAAAAAAAAAAAAAAAAAACAAAAATAGTACAAATGGTGAGCTGATACTTCTTACCATTAAATGCATAAGAGATCCTTGTCTGAAACAAACCCCCAAACACTTCCCTTGTCCTCAATATCCTATCCTTCATAAACCCTTGGCCAAGTTACATCCCTAAATAGGTCCATTCTACCATTAGGCACATCAATTACTGTCTCAATAAAACCTCAAACACTACTTTGAGCCCAATAACCATTTCCTTCATAAACCGTTGACCATCGGCCAACACCGAATAAGACCCATCCTCCCCATCAACCCCAAACACTTCATTAAGCTCAATCATCCCCTTTTCCACATCACAACCCTAAAAAGTCCATTCTGATCAATGACTAATTGCTTTCGATTTCTCAAGTTTTAATCTTAGGACAAATAAGTTTATCTATTTACGACGTGTTTGCAAAAAAAAGAAAAAAACA
Source organism: Oxytropis ochrocephala (assembly GCA_020916435.1). Classification (NCBI taxonomy): domain Eukaryota; kingdom Viridiplantae; phylum Streptophyta; class Magnoliopsida; order Fabales; family Fabaceae; genus Oxytropis; species Oxytropis ochrocephala. The sequence goes on from CM037090.1 coordinate 82,805,808, forward strand.
AACAAGCAGAAATAAGAAAGCTGCTCAAAAGGAAAAAACAAACAATCAAAAAAGAAAGTTGGTAAAAAAGGGAGAAGGACTTGCACTCCAAGATGCATTCATGTTGCATTAAAACAAGGTTTAGTGGTCACCAAGTGGAGCCTCTCCTCATACTAAAAAGTCACAACTTGCATTGCATTTGAGTTGTTCTTAAAGAGAACCAAAAGTGTGTACTAGGGGGCATTCCCTTCACCTCTCACTCCACTCAACTTTGGGGAGGTTTGTTCAGTGCCCACCCCATTCATATATCACCCTCAGTTCATAACCATCACCATAACTCTGTCGCCTTTCACAACCTCGAAAATGGGGCAAGTGCGTTCCCATTCCTTCACCCCATTCATTCCTATAGAACCTCACTGGGGCAATCTCTCAACTCACTATCCTAAACAAGGCCTTGTCATTCTAATCGGAGCAGCGTTGTCCTTGTTATGACTGGGGCAACATCAAACTTTTTGGGTTGAGACAAAATCTTTTTTGCTCCACCCTTCATTTCAAAAGCCGAAGCATTCCCAATTCATCATCTTTTACACCCCTAGTTGTTGTCACCCTCCATTTAGAGTTAGAACCAAGTCAAAAAACATGGTAAATTGAAGTAAAATAGTTCAGCATCATGTTCACGATCTTCTTTGAAGGATTTAACACAGGATCAACTCTATAGTTTGACTTAGAGCAAAGACGAAACACTTGGTAATCCGGACACAAAAAATTCCCGATCACGTTCGACGATCTCCTAAGAAGGACTTAACATGTTCAACTCCATATTCCAAGTTAGAACAAAGATGAAACACTTGGTAAACATGAATTAATGAGTTAACTATAACATTGACCGATCTCACTTTAAAGACTAAACGTGGTCAACTCTCCTTGCTAAGTTACAACTAAGTGGAAATACTTTCTAAATCAGACTCAAAGAGTCCACTATAACGTTCACCTATCCTCTTTTAAGGAGATAACATGATCAACTCACCATTCTGAGTTTGAACCAATTCGAAACATTTGGTAAACCGAATTCAAATAGTTCTTTATCACGTTCACTGATCTTTTTTGAAGGACTTAATGTATCAACACTCTAGTCAATTTTAGAACCAAGTCGAAACACTTGTTAAACCGGACTCAAAGCCTTCACAAACACGTTCACTGATCTCCTTTGAAGAACATAACATCATCAGCTCTCCATTTAGAGTTAGAACCAAGTCGAAAAACATGGTAAATTGGAGTTAAATAGTTCAGCATCATGTTCACGATCTTCTTTGAAGGATTTAACACAGGATCAACTCTATAGTTTGACTTAGAGCAAAGACGAAACACTTGGTAATCCGGACACAAAAAATTCCTGATCACGTTCGACGATCTCCTAAGAAGGACTTAACGTGGTCAACTCCATATTCCGAGTTAGAACAAAGACGAAACACTTGGTAAACAGGAATTAAAGATTTAACTATCACATTGACTGATCTTCCATTAAAGACTAAATGTAGTCAACTCTCCTTTCTGAGTTACAACTAAGTTGAAATACTTTCTAAACCGGACTCAAAGAGTCCACTATAACGTTCACCGATCCTCTTTTAAGGAGATAACATGATCAACTCACCATTCTGAGTTTGAACCAAGTCGAAATATTTGGTAAACCGAATTCAAATAGTTCTTTATCATGTTCACTGATCTCTTTTGAAGGACTTAATGTATCAACTCTCTAGTCTATTTTAGAACCAAGTCGAAACACTTGTTAAACCGGACTCAAAGCCTTCACAAACACGTTCACTGATCTCCTTTGAAGAACATAACATCATCAGCTCTCCATTTAGAGTTAGAACCAAGTCGAAAAACATGGTAAATTGGAGTTAAATAGTTCAAAGATCATGTTCATGATCTTCTTTGAAGGATTTAACACAAGATCAACTCTATAGTTTGACTTAGAGCAAAGAGGAAACCCTTGGTAATCCGGACACAAAGAATTCACGATCCTGTTCGACGATCTCCTAATAAGGACTTAACATGATCAACTCCATATTCCAAGTTTGAACAAAGACGAAACACTTGGTAAACAGGAATTAAAGAGTTAACTATCACATTGACCGATCTCCCTTTGAAGACTAAACGTGGTCAACTCTCATTTCTGAGTTACAACTAAGTGGAAGTACTTTCTAAACCGGACTCAAAGAGTTCACTATAATGTTCACCGATCCTCTTTTATGGAGATAACATGATCAACTCACCATTCTGAGTTTGAACCAAGTCGAAACATTTGGTAAACCGAATTCAAATAGTTCTTTATCATGTTCACTGATCTCTTTTGAAGGACTTAATGTCTCTAGTCTATTTTAGAACCAAGTCAAAACACTTGTTAAACCGGACTCAAAGCCTTCACAAACACGTTCACTGATCTCCTTTGAAGAACATAACAGCATCAGCTCTCCATTTAGAGTTAGAACCAAGTCGAAAAACATTGTAAATTGGAGTTAAATAGTTCAGCATCATGTTCATGATCTTCTTTGAAGGATTTAACACAAGATCAACTCTATAGTTTGACTTAGAGCAAAGAGGAAACCCTTGGTAATCTGGACACAAAGAATTCACGATCCCGTTCGACGATCTCCTAAGAAGGACTTAACATGATCAACTCCATATTCCAAGTTTGAACAAAGACGAAACACTTGGTAAACAGGAATTAAAGAGTTAACTATCACATTGACCGATCTCCCTTTGAAGACTAAACGTGGTCAACTCTCATTTCGAGTTACAACTAAGTGGAAGTACTTTCTAAACCGGACTAAAAGAGTCCACTATAACGCTTCACCGATCCTCTTTTAAGGAGATAACATGATCAACTCACCATTTTGAGTTTGAACCAATTCAAACATTTGGTAAACCGAATTCAAATAGTTCTTTATCACGCTTCATCGATCTCTTTTGAAGGACTTAATGTATCAACACTCTAGTCTATTTTAGAACCAAGTCGAAACACTTGTTAAACCGGACTCATAGCCTTCACAAACACGTTCAGCAATCTCCTTTGAAGAACATAACATCATCAGCTCTCCATTTAGAGTTAGAACCAAGTCGAAAAACATGGTAAATTGGAGTTAAATAGATCAGCATCATGTTCACGATCTTCTTTGAAGGATTTAACACAAGATCAACTCTATAGTTTGACTTAGAGCAAAGACGAAACACTTGGTAATCCGGACACAAAAAATTCCTGATCACGTTCGACGATCTCCTAAGAAGGACTTAACGTGGTCAACTCCATATTCCGAGTTAGAACAAAGACGAAACACTTGGTAAACAGGAATTAAAGAGTTAACTATCACATTGACTGATCTTCCATTAAAGACTAAATGTAGTCAACTCTCCTTTCTGAGTTACAACTAAGTTGAAATACTTTCTAAACCGGACTCAAAGAGTCCACTATAACGTTCACCGATCCTCTTTTAAGGAGATAACATGATCAACTCACCATTCTGAGTTTGAACCAAGTCGAAATATTTGGTAAACCGAATTCAAATAGTTCTTTATCATGTTCACTGATCTCTTTTGAAGGACTTAATGTATCAACTCTCTAGTCTATTTTAGAACCAAGTCGAAACACTTGTTAAACCGGACTCAAAGCCTTCACAAACACGTTCACTGATCTCCTTTGAAGAACATAACATCATCAGCTCTCCATTTAGAGTTAGAACCAAGTCGAAAAACATGGTAAATTGGAGTTAAATAGTTCAAAGATCATGTTCATGATCTTCTTTGAAGGATTTAACACAAGATCAACTCTATAGTTTGACTTAGAGCAAAAGAGGAAACCCTTGGTAATCCTGGACACAAAGAATTCACGATCCCGCTCGACGATCTCCTAAGAAGGACTTAACATGATCAACTCCATATTCCAAGTTTGAACAAAGACGAAACACTTGGTAAACAGGAATTAAAGAGTTAACTATCACATTGACCGATCTCCTTTGAAGACTAAACGTGGTCAACTCTCATTTCGAGAGTTACAACTAAGTGGAAGTACTTTCTAAACCGGACTAAAAGAGTCCACTATAACGCTCACCGATCCTCTTTTAAGGAGATAACATGATCAACTCACCATTTTGAGTTTGAACCAATTCGAAACATTTGGTAAACCGAATTCAAATAGTTCTTTATCACGTTCACTGATCTCTTTTGAAGGACTTAATGTATCAACACTCTAGTCTATTTTAGAACCAAGTCGAAACACTTGTTAAACCGGACTCATAGCCTTCACAAACACGTTCAGCAATCTCCTTTGAAGAACATAACATCATCAGCTCTCCATTTAGAGTTAGAACCAAGTCGAAAAACATGGTAAATTGGAGTTAAATAGATCAGCATCATGTTCACGATCTTCTTTGAAGGATTTAACACAAGATCAACTCTATAGTTTGACTTAGAGCAAAGACGAAACACTTGGTAATCCGGACACAAAAAATTCCCGATCACGTTCGACGATCTCCTAAGAAGGACTTAACGTGGTCAACTCCATATTCCGAGTTAGAACAAAGACGAAACACTTGGTAAACAGGAATTAAAGAGTTAACTATCACATTGACTGATCTTCCATTAAAGACTAAATGTAGTCAACTCTCCTTTCTGAGTTACAACTAAGTTGAAATACTTTCTAAACCGGACTCAAAGAGTCCACTATAACGTTCACCGATCCTCTTTTAAGGAGATAACATGATCAACTCACCATTCTGAGTTTGAACCAAGTCGAAATATTTGGTAAACCGAATTCAAATAGTTCTTTATCATGTTCACTGATCTCTTTTGAAGGACTTAATGTATCAACTCTCTAGTCTATTTTAGAACCAAGTCGAAACACTTGTTAAACCGGACTCAAAGCCTTCACAAACACGTTCACTGATCTCCTTTGAAGAACATAACATCATCAGCTCTCCATTTAGAGTTAGAACCAAGTCGAAAAACATGGTAAATTGGAGTTAAATAGTTCAGCATCATGTTCATGATCTTCTTTGAAGGATTTAACACAAGATCAACTCTATAGTTTGACTTAGAGCAAAGAGGAAACCCTTGGTAATCCGGACACAAAGAATTCACGATCCTGTTCGACGATCTCCTAAGAAGGACTTAACATGATCAACTCCATATTCCAAGTTTGAACAAAGACGAAACACTTGGTAAACAGGAATTAAAGAGTTAACTATCACATTGACCGATCTCCTTTGAAGACTAAACGTGGTCAACTCTCATTTCGAGTTACAACTAAGTGGAAGTACTTTCTAAACCTGACTAAAAGAGTCCACTATAACGTTCACCGATCCTCTTTTAAGGAGATAACATGATCAACTCACCATTCTGAGTTTGAACCAATTCGAAACATTTGGTAAACCGAATTCAAATAGTTCTTTATCACGTTCACTGATCTCTTTTGAAGGACTTAATGTATCAACACTCTAGTCTATTTTAGAACCAAGTCGAAACACTTGTTAAACCGACTCATAGCCTTCACAAACACGCTCAAAGAATCTCCTTTGAAGAACATAACATCATCGCCTCTCCATTTAGAGTTAGAACCAAGTCGAAAAACATGGTAAATTGGAGTTAAATAGATCAAAGATCATGTTCACGATCTTCTTTGAAGGATTTAACACAGGATCAACTCTATAGTTTGACTTAGAGCAAAGACGAACGAAACACTTGGTAATCCGGACACAAAAAATTCCTGATCACGTTCGACGATCTCCTAAGAAGGACTTAACGTGGTCAACTCCATATTCGAAAGTTAGAACAAAGACGAAACACTTGGTAAACAGGAATTAAAGAGTTAACTATCACATTGACCGATCTTCCATTAAAGACTAAATGTAGTCAACTCTCCTTTCGAGTTACAACTAAGTTGAAATACTTTTCTAAACCTGACTCAAAGAGTCCACTATAACGCTTCACCGATCCTCTTTTAAGGAGATAACATGATCAACTCACCATTCCGAGTTTGAACCAAGTCGAAATATTTGGTAAACCGAATTCAAATAGTTCTTTATCATGTTCATCGATCTCTTTTGAAGGACTTAATGTATCAACTCTCTAGTCTATTTTAGAACCAAGTCGAAACACTTGTTAAACCGACTCAAAGCCTTCACAAACACGCTTCACCGATCTCCTTTGAAGAACATAACATCATCGCCTCTCCATTTAGAGTTAGAACCAAGTCGAAAAACATGGTAAATTGGAGTTAAATAGTTCAAAGATCATGTTCATGATCTTCTTTGAAGGATTTAACACAAGATCAACTCTATAGTTTGACTTAGAGCAAAGAGGAAACCCTTGGTAATCCTGACACAAAGAATTCACGATCCTGCTCGACGATCTCCTAATAAGGACTTAACATGATCAACTCCATATTCCAAGTTTGAACAAAGACGAAACACTTGGTAAACAGAATTAAAGAGTTAACTATCACATTGACCGATCTCCCTTTGAAGACTAAACGTGGTCAACTCTCATTTCGAGTTACAACTAAGTGGAAGTACTTTCTAAACCGACTCAAAGAGTTCACTATAATGTTCACCGATCCTCTTTTATGGAGATAACATGATCAACTCACCATTCGAGTTTGAACCAAGTCAAACATTTGGTAAACCGAATTCAAATAGTTCTTTATCATGTTCACTGATCTCTTTTGAAGGACTTAATGTCTCTAGTCTATTTTAGAACCAAGTCAAAACACTTGTTAAACCGGACTCAAAGCCTTCACAAACACGTTCACTGATCTCCTTTGAAGAACATAACAGCATCAGCTCTCCATTTAGAGTTAGAACCAAGTCGAAAAACATTGTAAATTGGAGTTAAATAGTTCAAAGATCATGTTCATGATCTTCTTTGAAGGATTTAACACAAGATCAACTCTATAGTTTGACTTAGAGCAAAGAGGAAACCCTTGGTAACTGGACACAAAGAATTCACGATCCTGCTCGACGATCTCCTAAGAAGGACTTAACATGATCAACTCCATATTCCAAGTTTGAACAAAGACGAAACACTTGGTAAACAGGAATTAAAGAGTTAACTATCACATTGACCGATCTCCCTTTGAAGACTAAACGTGGTCAACTCTCATTTCTGAGTTACAACTAAGTGGAAGTACTTTCTAAACCGGACTAAAAGAGTCCACTATAACGTTCACCGATCCTCTTTTAAGGAGATAACATGATCAACTCACCATTTTGAGTTTGAACCAATTCGAAACATTTGGTAAACCGAATTCAAATAGTTCTTTATCACGCTCACTGATCTCTTTTGAAGGACTTAATGTATCAACACTCTAGTCTATTTTAGAACCAAGTCGAAACACTTGTTAAACCGGGACTCATAGCCTTCACAAACACGTTCAAAGAATCTCCTTTGAAGAACATAACATCATCGCCTCTCCATTTAGAGTTAGAACCAAGTCGAAAAACATGGTAAATTGGAGTTAAATAGATCGACATCATGTTCACGATCTTCTTTGAAGGATTTAACACAAGATCAACTCTATAGTTTGACTTAGAGCAAAGACGAAACACTTGGTAATCCGGACACAAAAATTCCACGATCACGCTCGACGATCTCCTAAGAAGGACTTAACGTGGTCAACTCCATATTCCGAAAGTTAGAACAAAGACGCGAAACACTTGGTAAACAGGAATTAAAGAGTTAACTATCACATTGATCGATCTTCCATTAAAGACTAAATGTAGTCAACTCTCCTTTCTCGAGTTACAACTAAGTTGAAATACTTTCTAAAACCTGACTCAAAGAGTCCACTATAACGCTTCACCGATCCTCTTTTAAGGAGATAACATGATCAACTCACCATTCGAGTTTGAACCAAGTCGAAATATTTGGTAAACCGAATTCAAATAGTTCTTTATCATGTTCACTGATCTCTTTTGAAGGACTTAATGTATCAACTCTCTAGTCTATTTTAGAACCAAGTCGAAACACTTGTTAAACCGGACTCAAAGCCTTCACAAACACGTTCACTGATCTCCTTTGAAGAACATAACATCATCAGCTCTCCATTTAGAGTTAGAACCAAGTCGAAAAACATGGTAAATTGGAGTTAAATAGTTCAGCATCATGTTCATGATCTTCTTTGAAGGATTTAACACAAGATCAACTCTATAGTTTGACTTAGAGCAAAGAGGAAACCCTTGGTAATCCGGACACAAAGAATTCACGATCCCGTTCGACGATCTCCTAAGAAGGACTTAACATGATCAACTCCATATTCCAAGTTTGAACAAAGACGAAACACTTGGTAAACAGGAATTAAAGAGTTAACTATCACATTGACCGATCTCCCTTTGAAGACTAAACGTGGTCAACTCTCATTTCTGAGTTACAACTAAGTGGAAGTACTTTCTAAACCGGACTAAAAGAGTCCACTATAACGTTCACCGATCCTCTTTTAAGGAGATAACATGATCAACTCACCATTTTGAGTTTGAACCAATTCGAAACATTTGGTAAACCGAATTCAAATAGTTCTTTATCACGTTCACTGATCTCTTTTGAAGGACTTAATGTATCAACACTCTAGTCTATTTTAGAACCAAGTCGAAACACTTGTTAAACCGGACTCATAGCCTTCACAAACACGTTCAGCAATCTCCTTTGAAGAACATAACATCATCAGCTCTCCATTTAGAGTTAGAACCAAGTCGAAAAACATGGTAAATTGGAGTTAAATAGATCAAAGATCATGTTCACGATCTTCTTTGAAGGATTTAACACAAGATCAACTCTATAGTTTGACTTAGAGCAAAGACGAAACACTTGGTAATCCTGACACAAAAATTCCCGATCACGCTCGACGACGATCTCCTAAGAAGGACTTAACGTGGTCAACTCCATATTCCGAGTTAGAACAAAGACGAAACACTTGGTAAATGAAATTAAAGAGTTAACTATCACATTGATCGATCTTCCATTAAAGACTAAATGTAGTCAACTCTCCTTTCTCGAGTTACAACTAAGTTGAAATACTTTCTAAACCGGACTCAAAGAGTCCACTATAACGCTCACCGATCCTCTTTTAAGGAGATAACATGATCAACTCACCATTCGAGTTTGAACCAAGTCGAAATATTTGGTAAACCGAATTCAAATAGTTCTTTATCATGTTCACCGATCTCTTTTGAAGGACTTAATGTATCAACTCTCTAGTCTATTTTAGAACCAAGTCGAAACACTTGTTAAACCTGACTCAAAGCCTTCACAAACACGTTCACCGATCTCCTTTGAAGAACATAACATCATCGCCTCTCCATTTAGAGTTAGAACCAAGTCGAAAAACATGGTAAATTGGAGTTAAATAGTTCAAAGATCATGTTCATGATCTTCTTTGAAGGATTTAACACAAGATCAACTCTATAGTTTGACTTAGAGCAAAGAGGAAACCCTTGGTAATCCTGGACACAAAGAATTCACGATCCTGCTCGACGATCTCCTAAGAAGGACTTAACATGATCAACTCCATATTCCAAGTTTGAACAAAGACGAAAACACTTGGTAAACAGGAATTAAAGAGTTAACTATCACATTGACCGATCTCCCTTTGAAGACTAAACGTGGTCAACTCTCATTTCGAGTTACAACTAAGTGGAAGTACTTTCTAAACCGGACTAAAAGAGTCCACTATAACGCTCACCGATCCTCTTTTAAGGAGATAACATGATCAACTCACCATTTTGAGTTTGAACCAATTCAAACATTTGGTAAACCGAATTCAAATAGTTCTTTATCACGCTCACTCGATCTCTTTTGAAGGACTTAATGTATCAACACTCTAGTCTATTTTAGAACCAAGTCGAAACACTTGTTAAACCGGGACTCATAGCCTTCACAAACACGTTCAAAGAATCTCCTTTGAAGAACATAACATCATCGCCTCTCCATTTAGAGTTAGAACCAAGTCGAAAAACATGGTAAATTGGAGTTAAATAGATCGAAGATCATGTTCACGATCTTCTTTGAAGGATTTAACACAAGATCAACTCTATAGTTTGACTTAGAGCAAAGACGAAACACTTGGTAATCCTGACACAAAAATTCCCGATCACGTTCGACGATCTCCTAAGAAGGACTTAACGTGGTCAACTCCATATTCCGAGTTAGAACAAAGACGAAACACTTGGTAAACAGAATTAAAGAGTTAACTATCACATTGATCGATCTTCCATTAAAGACTAAATGTAGTCAACTCTCCTTTCTCGAAAGTTACAACTAAGTTGAAATACTTTCTAAACCTGACTCAAAGAGTCCACTATAACGCTTCACCGATCCTCTTTTAAGGAGATAACATGATCAACTCACCATTCCGAGTTTGAACCAAGTCGAAATATTTGGTAAACCGAATTCAAATAGTTCTTTATCATGTTCATCGATCTCTTTTGAAGGACTTAATGTATCAACTCTCTAGTCTATTTTAGAACCAAGTCGAAACACTTGTTAAACCTGACTCAAAGCCTTCACAAACACGTTCACCGATCTCCTTTGAAGAACATAACATCATCGCCTCTCCATTTAGAGTTAGAACCAAGTCGAAAAACATGGTAAATTGGAGTTAAATAGTTCAAAGATCATGTTCATGATCTTCTTTGAAGGATTTAACACAAGATCAACTCTATAGTTTGACTTAGAGCAAAGAGGAAACCCTTGGTAATCCGGACACAAAGAATTCACGATCCTGCTCGACGATCTCCTAAGAAGGACTTAACATGATCAACTCCATATTCCAAGTTTGAACAAAGACGAAACACTTGGTAAACAGAATTAAAGAGTTAACTATCACATTGACCGATCTCCTTTGAAGACTAAACGTGGTCAACTCTCATTTCTCGAGTTACAACTAAGTGGAAGTACTTTCTAAACCTGGACTAAAAGAGTCCACTATAACGTTCACCGATCCTCTTTTAAGGAGATAACATGATCAACTCACCATTCTCGAGTTTGAACCAATTCAAACATTTGGTAAACCGAATTCAAATAGTTCTTTATCACGCTCACCGATCTCTTTTGAAGGACTTAATGTATCAACACTCTAGTCTATTTTAGAACCAAGTCGAAACACTTGTTAAACCGACTCATAGCCTTCACAAACACGCTCAAAGATCTCCTTTGAAGAACATAACATCATCGCCTCTCCATTTAGAGTTAGAACCAAGTCGAAAAACATGGTAAATTGGAGTTAAATAGATCAGCATCATGTTCACGATCTTCTTTGAAGGATTTAACACAGGATCAACTCTATAGTTTGACTTAGAGCAAAGACGAACGAAACACTTGGTAATCCGGACACAAAAAATTCCTGATCACGTTCGACGATCTCCTAAGAAGGACTTAACGTGGTCAACTCCATATTCTGAGTTAGAACAAAGACGCAAAACACTTGGTAAACAGAATTAAAGAGTTAACTATCACATTGATCGATCTTCCATTAAAGACTAAATGTAGTCAACTCTCCTTTCTGAGTTACAACTAAGTTGAAATACTTTCTAAACCGGACTCAAAGAGTCCACTATAACGTTCACCGATCCTCTTTTAAGGAGATAACATGATCAACTCACCATTCTGAGTTTGAACCAAGTCGAAATATTTGGTAAACCGAATTCAAATAGTTCTTTATCATGTTCACTGATCTCTTTTGAAGGACTTAATGTATCAACTCTCTAGTATATTTTAGAACCAAGTCGAAACACTTGTTAAACCGGACTCAAAGCCTTCACAAACACGTTCACTGATCTCCTTTGAAGAACATAACATCATCAGCTCTCCATTTAGAGTTAGAACCAAGTCGAAAAACATGGTAAATTGGAGTTAAATAGTTCAGCATCATGTTCACGATCTTCTTTGAAGGATTTAACACAGGATCAACTCTATAGTTTGACTTAGAGCAAAGACGAAACTCTTGGTAATCCGGACACAAAAAATTCCTGATCACGTTCGACGATCTCCTAAGAAGGACTTAACGTGGTCAACTCCATATTCCGAGAGTTAGAACAAAGACGCGAAACACTTGGTAAACAGGAATTAAAGATTTAACTATCACATTGACTGATCTTCCATTAAAGACTAAATGTAGTCAACTCTCCTTTCTGAGTTACAACTAAGTTGAAATACTTTCTAAACCGGACTCAAAGAGTCCACTATAACGTTCACCGATCCTATTTTAAGGAGATAACATGATCAACTCACCATTCTGAGTTTGAACCAAGTCGAAATATTTGGTAAACCGAATTCAAATAGTTCTTTATCATGTTCATCGATCTCTTTTGAAGGACTTAATGTATCAACTCTCTAGTCTATTTTAGAACCAAGTCGAAACACTTGTTAAACCTGACTCAAAGCCTTCACAAACACGTTCACCGATCTCCTTTGAAGAACATAACATCATCGCCTCTCCATTTAGAGTTAGAACCAAGTCGAAAAACATGGTAAATTGGAGTTAAATAGTTCAAAGATCATTTTCATGATCTTCTTTGAAGGATTTAACACAAGATCAACTCTATAGTTTGACTTAGAGCAAAGAGGAAACCCTTGGTAATCCGGACACAAAGAATTCACGATCCTGTTCGACGATCTCCTAAGAAGGACTTAACATGATCAACTCCATATTCCAAGTTTGAACAAAGACGAAACACTTGGTAAACAGGAATTAAAGAGTTAACTATCACATTGACCGATCTCCCTTTGAAGACTAAACGTGGTCAACTCTCATTTCTGAGTTACAACTAAGTGGAAGTACTTTCTAAACCGGACTCAAAGAGTTCACTATAATGTTCACCGATCCTCTTTTATGGAGATAACATGATCAACTCACCATTCTGAGTTTGAACCAAGTCGAAACATTTGGTAAACCGAATTCAAATAGTTCTTTATCATGTTCACTGATCTCTTTTGAAGGACTTAATGTCTCTAGTCTATTTTAGAACCAAGTCAAAACACTTGTTAAACCTGACTCAAAGCCTTCACAAACACGCTTCACCGATCTCCTTTGAAGAACATAACAAAGATCGCCTCTCCATTTAGAGTTAGAACCAAGTCGAAAAACATTGTAAATTGGAGTTAAATAGTTCAAAGATCATGTTCATGATCTTCTTTGAAGGATTTAACACAAGATCAACTCTATAGTTTGACTTAGAGCAAAGAGGAAACCCTTGGTAACTGGACACAAAGAATTCACGATCCCGTTCGACGATCTCCTAAGAAGGACTTAACATGATCAACTCCATATTCCAAGTTTGAACAAAGACGAAACACTTGGTAAACAGGAATTAAAGAGTTAACTATCACATTGACCGATCTCCCTTTGAAGACTAAACGTGGTCAACTCTCATTTCTGAGTTACAACTAAGTGGAAGTACTTTCTAAACCGGACTAAAAGAGTCCACTATAACGCTCACCGATCCTCTTTTAAGGAGATAACATGATCAACTCACCATTTTGAGTTTGAACCAATTCGAAACATTTGGTAAACCGAATTCAAATAGTTCTTTATCACGTTCACTGATCTCTTTTGAAGGACTTAATGTATCAACACTCTAGTCTATTTTAGAACCAAGTCGAAACACTTGTTAAACCGGACTCATAGCCTTCACAAACACGTTCAAAGAATCTCCTTTGAAGAACATAACATCATCGCCTCTCCATTTAGAGTTAGAACCAAGTCGAAAAACATGGTAAATTGGAGTTAAATAGATCAAAGATCATGTTCACGATCTTCTTTGAAGGATTTAACACAAGATCAACTCTATAGTTTGACTTAGAGCAAAGACGAAAACACTTGGTAATCCGGACACAAAAATTCCCGATCACGCTCGACGATCTCCTAAGAAGGACTTAACGTGGTCAACTCCATATTCCGAGTTAGAACAAAGACGAAACACTTGGTAAACAGGAATTAAAGAGTTAACTATCACATTGATCGATCTTCCATTAAAGACTAAATGTAGTCAACTCTCCTTTCTCGAGTTACAACTAAGTTGAAATACTTTCTAAACCTGACTCAAAGAGTCCACTATAACGCTTCACCGATCCTCTTTTAAGGAGATAACATGATCAACTCACCATTCCGAGAGTTTGAACCAAGTCGAAATATTTGGTAAACCGAATTCAAATAGTTCTTTATCATGTTCACCGATCTCTTTTTGAAGGACTTAATGTATCAACTCTCTAGTCTATTTTAGAACCAAGTCGAAACACTTGTTAAACCTGACTCAAAGCCTTCACAAACACGTTCACCGATCTCCTTTGAAGAACATAACATCATCGCCTCTCCATTTAGAGTTAGAACCAAGTCGAAAAACATGGTAAATTGGAGTTAAATAGTTCAAATCATGTTCATGATCTTCTTTGAAGGATTTAACACAAGATCAACTCTATAGTTTGACTTAGAGCAAAGAGGAAACCCTTGGTAATCCTGGACACAAAGAATTCACGATCCCGCTCGACGATCTCCTAAGAAGGACTTAACATGATCAACTCCATATTCCAAGTTTGAACAAAGACGAAACACTTGGTAAACAGAATTAAAGAGTTAACTATCACATTGACCGATCTCCCTTTGAAGACTAAACGTGGTCAACTCTCATTTCGAGTTACAACTAAGTGGAAGTACTTTCTAAACCTGACTAAAAGAGTCCACTATAACGCTTCACCGATCCTCTTTTAAGGAGATAACATGATCAACTCACCATTCGAGTTTGAACCAATTCAAACATTTGGTAAACCGAATTCAAATAGTTCTTTATCACGCTCACCGATCTCTTTTGAAGGACTTAATGTATCAACACTCTAGTCTATTTTAGAACCAAGTCGAAACACTTGTTAAACCGACTCATAGCCTTCACAAACACGCTCAAATGATCTCCTTTGAAGAACATAACATCATCGCCTCCATTTAGAGTTAGAACCAAGTCGAAAAACATGGTAAATTGGAGTTAAATAGATCAAAGATCATGTTCACGATCTTCTTTGAAGGATTTAACACAGGATCAACTCTATAGTTTGACTTAGAGCAAAGACGAACGAAACACTTGGTAATCCGGACACAAAAAATTCCTGATCACGTTCGACGATCTCCTAAGAAGGACTTAACGTGGTCAACTCCATATTCTGAGTTAGAACAAAGACGAAACACTTGGTAAACAGGAATTAAAGAGTTAACTATCACATTGACTGATCTTCCATTAAAGACTAAATGTAGTCAACTCTCCTTTCTGAGTTACAACTAAGTTGAAATACTTTCTAAACCGGACTCAAAGAGTCCACTATAACGTTCACCGATCCTCTTTTAAGGAGATAACATGATCAACTCACCATTCTGAGTTTGAACCAAGTCGAAATATTTGGTAAACCGAATTCAAATAGTTCTTTATCATGTTCATCGATCTCTTTTGAAGGACTTAATGTATCAACTCTCTAGTCTATTTTAGAACCAAGTCGAAACACTTGTTAAACCTGACTCAAAGCCTTCACAAACACGCTTCATCGATCTCCTTTGAAGAACATAACATCATCGCCTCCCATTTAGAGTTAGAACCAAGTCGAAAAACATGGTAAATTGGAGTTAAATAGTTCAAAGATCATGTTCAAGATCTTCTTTGAAGGATTTAACACAAGATCAACTCTATAGTTTGACTTAGAGCAAAGAGGAAACCCTTGGTAATCTGGACACAAAGAATTCACGATCCCGTTCGACGATCTCCTAAGAAGGACTTAACATGATCAACTCCATATTCCAAGTTTGAACAAAGACGAAACACTTGGTAAACAAGAATTAAAGAGTTAACTATCACATTGACCGATCTCCCTTTGAAGACTAAACGTGGTCAACTCTCATTTCTGAGTTACAACTAAGTGGAAGTACTTTCTAAACCGGACTAAAAGAGTCCACTATAACGTTCACCGATCCTCTTTTAAGGAGATAACATGATCAACTCACCATTCTGAGTTTGAACCAAGTCGAAACATTTGGTAAACCGAATTCAAATAGTTCTTTATCATGTTCACTGATCTCTTTTGAAGGACTTAATGTATCAACTCTCTAGTCTATTTTAGAACCAAGTCGAAACACTTGTTAAACCGGACTCAAAGCCTTCACAAACACGTTGATCGATCTCCTTTGAAGAACATAACATCATCGCCTCCATTTAGAGTTAGAACCAAGTCGAAAAACATGGTAAATTGGAGTTAAATAGATCAGCATCATGTTCACGATCTTCTTTGAAGGATTTAACACAGGATCAACTCTATAGTTTGACTTAGAGCAAAGACGAACGAAACACTTGGTAATCCGGACACAAAAAATTCCTGATCACGTTCGACGATCTCCTAAGAAGGACTTAACGTGGTCAACTCCATTATCGAAAGTTAGAACAAAGACGAAACACTTGGTAAACAGGAATTAAAGAGTTAACTATCACATTGACCGATCTTCCATTAAAGACTAAATGTAGTCAACTCTCCTTTCTCGAAAGTTACAACTAAGTTGAAATACTTTCTAAACCGGACTCAAAGAGTCCACTATAACGTTCACCGATCCTCTTTTAAGGAGATAACATGATCAACTCACCATTCTGAGTTTGAACCAAGTCGAAATATTTGGTAAACCGAATTCAAATAGTTCTTTATCATGTTCACTGATCTCTTTTGAAGGACTTAATGTATCAACTCTCTAGTCTATTTTAGAACCAAGTCGAAACACTTGTTAAACCTGACTCAAAGCCTTCACAAACACGCTTCACCGATCTCCTTTGAAGAACATAACATCATCGCTCTCCATTTAGAGTTAGAACCAAGTCGAAAAACATGGTAAATTGGAGTTAAATAGTTCAAAGATCATGTTCAAGATCTTCTTTGAAGGATTTAACACAAGATCAACTCTATAGTTTGACTTAGAGCAAAGAGGAAACCCTTGGTAATCTGGACACAAAGAATTCACGATCCTGCTCGACGATCTCCTAAGAAGGACTTAACATGATCAACTCCATATTCCAAGTTTGAACAAAGACGAAACACTTGGTAAACAAGAATTAAAGAGTTAACTATCACATTGACCGATCTCCTTTGAAGACTAAACGTGGTCAACTCTCATTTCGAAGTTACAACTAAGTGGAAGTACTTTCTAAACCGGACTAAAAGAGTCCACTATAACGCTCACCGATCCTCTTTTAAGGAGATAACATGATCAACTCACCATTCTGAGTTTGAACCAAGTCGAAACATTTGGTAAACCGAATTCAAATAGTTCTTTATCATGTTCACTGATCTCTTTTGAAGGACTTAATGTATCAACTCTCTAGTCTATTTTAGAACCAAGTCGAAACACTTGTTAAACCGGACTCAAAGCCTTCACAAACACGTTGACTGATCTCCTTTGAAGAACATAACATCATCAGCTCTCCATTTAGAGTTAGAACCAAGTCGAAAAACATTGTAAATTTGAGTTAATTAGTTCAGCATCATGTTCATGATCTTCTTTGAAGGATTTAACACAAGATCAACTCTATAGTTTGACTTAGAGCAAAGAGGAAACCCTTGGTAATCCGGACACAAAGAATTCACGATCACGTTCGACGATCTCCTAAGAAGGACTTAACATGGTCAACTCCATATTCCAAGTTTGAACAAAGACGAAACACTTGGTAAACAGGAATTAAAGAGTTAACTATCACATTGACCGATCTCCCTTTGAAGACTAAACGTGGTCAACTCTCATTTCTGAGTTACAACTAAGTGGAAGTACTTTCTAAACCGGACTAAAAGAGTCCACTATAACGTTCACCGATCATCTTTTAAGGAGATAACATGATCAACTCACCATTCTGAGTTTGAACCAAGTCAAAACATTTGGTAAACCGAATTCAAATAGCTCTCTATCACGTTCACTGATCTCTTTTGAAGGACTTAATGTATCAACTCTCTAGTCTATTTTAGAACCAAGTCGAAACACTTGTTAAACCGACTCAAAGCCTTCACAAACTCGTTCAAAGAATCTCCTTTGAAGAACATAACATCATTAGCTCTCCATTTAGAGTTAGAACCAAGTCGAAAACATGGTAAATTGGAGTTAAATAGATCAAAGATCATGTTCACGATCTTCTTTGAAGGATTTAACACAGATCAACTCTATAGTTTGACTTAGAGCAAAGACGAAACACTTGGTAATCCGGACACAAAAATTCCCGATCACGCTCGACGATCTCCTAAGAAGGACTTAACATGGTCAACTCCATATTCCGAAAGTTAGAACAAACGAAAAACACTTGGTAAACAGGAATTAAAGAGTTAACTATCACATTGACCGATCTCCTTTGAAGACTAAACGTGGTCAACTCTCCTTTCGAGTTACAACTAAGTGGAAATACTTTCTAAACCGACTCAAAGAGTCCACTATAACGCTCACCGATCCTCTTTT
Organism: Oxytropis ochrocephala; assembly: GCA_020916435.1. Classification (NCBI taxonomy): domain Eukaryota; kingdom Viridiplantae; phylum Streptophyta; class Magnoliopsida; order Fabales; family Fabaceae; genus Oxytropis; species Oxytropis ochrocephala. The sequence goes on from CM037090.1 coordinate 82,824,286, forward strand.
AAGGAGATAACATGATCAACTCACCATTCGAGTTTGAACCAAGTCGAAATATTTGGTAAACCGAATTCAAATAGTTCTTTATCATGTTCACTGATCTCTTTTGAAGGAATTAATGTATCAACTCTCTAGTCTATTTTAGAACCAAGTCGAAACACTTGTTAAACCGGACTCAAAGCCTTCTAAACACGCTTCATCGATCTCCATTGAAGAACATAACATCATCGGTTCTCCATTTAGAGTTAGAACCAAGTCAAAAACATGGTAAATTGGAGTAAAATAGTTCAAAGATCATGTTCACGATCTTCTTTGAAGGATTTAACACAGATCAACTCTATAGTTTGACTTAGAGCAAAGACGAAACACTTGGTAATCCTGGACACAAAAAATTCCCGATCACGTTCGACGATCTCCTAAGAAGGACTTAACATGGTCAACTCCATATTCCAAGTTAGAACAAAGACGAAACACTTGGTAAACAGGAATTAAAGAGTTAACTATCACATTGACCGATCTCCCTTTGAAAACTAAACGTGGTCAACTCTCCTTCTCGAAAGTTACAACTAAGTGGAAATACTTTCTAAACCTGACTCAAAGAGTCCACTATAACGTTCACCGATCCTCTTTTAAGGAGATAACATGATCAACTCACCATTCTGAGTTTGAACCAAGTCAAAACATTTGGTAAACCGAATTCAAATAGCTCTCTATCACGTTCACTGATCTCTTTTGAAGGACTTAATGTATCAACTCTCTAGTCTATTTTAGAACCAAGTCGAAACACTTGTTAAACCGACTCAAAGCCTTCACAAACACGCTCAAAGAATCTCCTTTGAAGAACATAACATCATCGCTCTCCATTTAGAGTTAGAACCAAGTCGAAAAACATGGTAAATTGGAGTTAAATAGATCAAAGATCATGTTCACGATCTTCTTTGAAGGATTTGATCGCATTCTGACCAATGAAGTGTTGAAGTGTTTGTTGCTTCGCCTCGATGGGCCGGCCGTTGAGAGAGTTGAAAGGACCGGTCCCGCTTCACGCGCTGAGCACCTCGGTGGTACTCGCAAAGACACTCGACGATCTAGTGAGAGGTCGCCGCAGATAGCACAAGGTTAGAGAACGTGCACTGATTCTCGGATTTGTGCCGCTTTTATAGTGGGGCACAGCGCTCGCCATATCTTGTGGAGCACGCCAAGTTGGGCCGTGTTGGGCCTATTAAATCGCATCGGGCCTTGAGCCCACTCCGAACGCTTGCCCCCGCCTAGGTCGCCGGCGCGAAGCCGAGGCTTGAATCGCCGCCCGTGTCGTGTTGTGTAGCGCGGGTTGCATTGCGCAATCGGTCTCCATATCTTGAAGTGTGTGGTTGCTACCACGCTAAGTAGGCGGGTGGTCGCCGCCATCGCCGAGGTGTGGACGCTACACACGCCGAGGTGTGGTCGCCATCGAGTGCATGTGCTCGTTGTAGTCGGTCTCTTCCGCCGTATTCGCAGCCAATGCTCGTTATCGGGTCATTGCTCGACCTCGGTCATTCGATGACATCGATGGTTGTGCCAACTCGGTGGCACTCGATGTTGACCGCCGGGGCTACTCTGCTTGTGGGTCCTTCTCGACCCTGGGCCATTTCGATGGCACTCGATTGTAGACCGCCGGCCTACTCTGCTTGTGGGTCCTTTTGACCCTTGGGCCATTTCGATGGCACTCGATTGTAGACCGCTCGGGCCTACACTTGTTGGTGGGTCCTTCGACCCTTGGGCCATTTCGATGGCGCCGATTGTAGACCGCCTCGGGGCCTACATCTGCTTTGTGGGTCCTTCCGACCCTTGGGCCATTTCGATGGCACTCGATTGTAGACCGCCGAGGCCTACACTTGTTGGTGGGTCCTTCTGACCCTTGGGCCATTTCGATGGCGCCGATTGTAGACCGCCGGGGCCTACACTTGTTGGTGGGTCCTTCCGACCCTTGGGCCATTTCGATGGCGCTCGTTGTAGACCGCCGGGCCTACGTTCTTCGCTTTGTAGGCCGGGCGCCCTAATTGATGACCCGAAAGGGTGTAGAACGTCTGAATATAACTTGAGTTTAACATGAAAGCTGTAGCACTGCTTCTCAGCTTTCCAACGCATGCTCACACGCCCCATCGGATGAACGTGGACGGTTATGTTCTCCGTCATCGACAGACCTTTTGGGTCGCTCACGGGCGACCAGCTTTTTGGACGCCCCACTTTGGGCGAGCAGAAACGGGTGGAAAACGCCCGAATTGGATTTTGACTTCAACATGAAAGCTGTAGATCTACTTCTCGGCTTTCCAACGCATGCTCACACGCCCCATCGGATGAACGTGAACGAAGTTATGGTCTCCGTACTGACAGACCTTTTGGGTCGCTCACGGGCGACCAGGGCTTTGGACGCCCCACTTTGGGCGAGCAGAAACGGGTGGAAGACGCCCGAATTGGATTTTGACTTCAACATGAAAGCTGTAGCACTGCTTCTCAGCTTTCCAACGCATGCTTACACGCCCCATCGGATGAATGTGAACGAAGTTATGGTCTCCGTACTGACAGACCTTTTGGGTCGCTCACGGGCGACCAGGCTTTTGACGCCCCACTTTGGGCGAGCAGAAACGGGTGGAAGACGACCGAATTGGATTTTGACTTCAACAGGAAAGCTGTAGATCTACTTCTCGCTTTCCAACGCATGCTCACACGCCCCATCGGATGAACGTGAACGGTTATGGTCTCCGTATTGACAGACCTTTTGTCGCTCATGGGCGACCAGCTTTTGGGCGCCCCATTTTGGGTCGCCCAACATCTTAGGTCGCTCAACAAGCATGGTTGTAATGATGTCCGGGGCGGTCTTCCGCCTAGCCATAGTTGAAGTAGGATAGCGCCGCCTCTCCCATCGTGGTCGCCAATTGATCGTACCTTGACCAATGAAGTGTTGAAGTGTTTGTTGCTTCGCCCGATGGGCCGGCCGCCGAGAGAGTTGAAAGGACCGGTCCGCTTCACGCGCGTTGAGCACCTCGGTGGTACTGCAAAGACACTCCGACGATCTAGTGAGAGGTCGCCGGGCGCATAGCACAAGGTTAGAGAACGTGCACTGATTCTCGGATTTGTGCCGCTTTATAGTGGCACAGCGCCTGCCATATCTTGTGGAGCACGCCAAGTTGGGCCGTGTTGGGCCTATTAAACTGTACTGGGCCTTGAGCCCACTCCGGAACAGGATTTAACACAGGATCAACTCTATGTTTGACTTAGAGCAAAAACGAAACACTTGGTAATCCGACACAAAAATTCCCGATCACGCTCGACGATCTCCTAAGAAGGACTTAACATGGTCAACTCCATATTCCGAGTTAGAACAAAGACGAAACACTTGGTAAACAGGAATTAAGGAGTTAACTATCACATTGACCGATCTCCCTTTGAAGACTAAACGTGGTCAACTCTCCTTTCTGAGTTACAACTAAGTGGAAATACTTTCTAAACCGGACTCAAAGAGTCCACTATAATGTTCACCGATCCTCTTTTAAGGAGATAACATGATCAACTCACCATTCTGAGTTTGAACCAAGTCGAAATATTTGGTAAACCGAATTCAAATAGTTCTTTATCATGTTCATCGATCTCTTTTGAAGGAATTAATGTATCAACTCTCTAGTCTATTTTAGAACCAAGTCGAAACACTTGTTAAACCTGACTCAAAGCCTTCACAAACACGCTCATCGATCTCCATTGAAGAACATAACATCATCGCTCTCCATTTAGAGTTAGAACCAAGTCAAAAACATGGTAAATTGGAGTAAAATAGTTCAAAGATCATGTTCACGATCTTCTTTGAAGGATTTAACACAGATCAACTCTATAGTTTGACTTAGAGCAAAGAGACGAAAACACTTGGTAATCCTGACACAAAAATTCCCGATCACGCTCGACGATCTCCTAAGAAGGACTTAACATGGTCAACTCCATATTCCAAGTTAGAACAAAGACGAAACACTTGGTAAACAGAATTAAAGAGTTAACTATCACATTGACCGATCTCCTTTGAAGACTAAACGTGGTCAACTCTCCTTTCTCGAGTTACAACTAAGTGGAAATACTTTCTAAACCTGACTCAAAGAGTCCACTATAACGCTCACCGATCCTCTTTTAAGGAGATAACATGATCAACTCACCATTCCGAGTTTGAACCAAGTCAAAACATTTGGTAAACCGAATTCAAATAGCTCTCTATCACGCTCACCGATCTCTTTTGAAGGACTTAATGTATCAACTCTCTAGTCTATTTTAGAACCAAGTCGAAACACTTGTTAAACCGACTCAAAGCCTTCACAAACACGCTCAAAGAATCTCCTTTGAAGAACATAACATCATCGCCTCTCCATTTAGAGTTAGAACCAAGTCGAAAAACATGGTAAATTGGAGTTAAATAGATCAAAGATCATGTTCACGATCTTCTTTGATGGATTTAACACAGATCAACTCTATAGTTTGACTTAGAGCAAAGACGAAACACTTGGTAATCCGGACACAAAAATTCCCGATCACGCTCGACGATCTCCTAAGAAGGACTTAACATGGTCAACTCCATATTCCGAAAGTTAGAACAAAGACGAAACACTTGGTAAACAGAATTAAAGAGTTAACTATCACATTGACCGATCTCCCTTTGAAGACTAAACGTGGTCAACTCTCCTTTCTCGAAAGTTACAACTAAGTGGAAATACTTTCTAAACCTGACTCAAAGAGTCCACTATAACGTTCACCGATCCTCTTTTAAGGAGATAACATGATCAACTCACCATTCTGAGTTTGAACCAAGTCGAAATATTTGGTAAACCGAATTCAAATAGTTCTTTATCATGTTCACTGATCTCTTTTGAAGGAATTAATGTATCAACTCTCTAGTCTATTTTAGAACCAAGTCGAAACACTTGTTAAACCGGACTCAAAGCCTTCACAAACACGTTCACTGATCTCCATTGAAGAACATAACATCATCAGCTCTCCATTTAGAGTTAGAACCAAGTCAAAAACATGGTAAATTGGAGTAAAATAGTTCAAAGATCATGTTCACGATCTTCTTTGAAGGATTTAACACAGATCAACTCTATAGTTTGACTTAGAGCAAAGACGAAACACTTGGTAATCCGGACACAAAAAATTCCCGATCACGTTCGACGATCTCCTAAGAAGGACTTAACATGGTCAACTCCATATTCCAAGTTAGAACAAAGACGAAACACTTGGTAAACAGGAATTAAAGAGTTAACTATCACATTGACCGATCTCCCTTTGAAGACTAAACGTGGTCAACTCTCCTTTCTGAGTTACAACTAAGTGGAAATACTTTCTAAACCGGACTCAAAGAGTCCACTATAACGTTCACCGATCCTCATTTAAGGAGATAACATGATCAACTCACCATTCTGAGTTTGAACCAAGTCAAAACATTTGGTAAACCGAATTCAAATAGCTCTCTATCATGTTCACTGATCTCTTTTGAAGGACTTAATGTATCAACTCTCTAGTCTATTTTAGAACCAAGTCGAAACACTTGTTAAACCGACTCAAAGCCTTCACAAACTCGCTCAAAGAATCTCCTTTGAAGAACATAACATCATCGCCTCTCCATTTAGAGTTAGAACCAAGTCGAAAAACATGGTAAATTGGAGTTAAATAGATCAAAGATCATGTTCACGATCTTCTTTGAAGGATTTAACACAGATCAACTCTATAGTTTGACTTAGAGCAAAGACGAAACACTTGGTAATCCGGACACAAAAATTCCCGATCACGCTCGACGATCTCCTAAGAAGGACTTAACATGGTCAACTCCATATTCCGAAAGTTAGAACAAAGACGAAACACTTGGTAAACAGGAATTAAAGAGTTAACTATCACATTGACCGATCTCCTTTGAAGACTAAACGTGGTCAACTCTCCTTTCTCGAAGTTACAACTAAGTGGAAATACTTTCTAAACCGGACTCAAAGAGTCCACTATAACGCTCACCGATCCTCTTTTAAGGAGATAACATGATCAACTCACCATTCGAGTTTGAACCAAGTCGAAATATTTGGTAAACCGAATTCAAATAGTTCTTTATCATGTTCATCGATCTCTTTTGAAGGAATTAATGTATCAACTCTCTAGTCTATTTTAGAACCAAGTCGAAACACTTGTTAAACCTGACTCAAAGCCTTCGAAACACGCTTCATCGATCTCCATTGAAGAACATAACATCATCGCTTCTCCATTTAGAGTTAGAACCAAGTCAAAAACATGGTAAATTGGAGTTAAATAGATCAAAGATCATGTTCACGATCTTCTTTGAAGGATTTAACACAGATCAACTCTATAGTTTGACTTAGAGCAAAGACGAAACACTTGGTAATCCGGACACAAAAAATTCCCGATCACGTTCGACGATCTCCTAAGAAGGACTTAACATGGTCAACTCCATATTCCGAGTTAGAACAAAGACGAAACACTTGGTAAACAGGAATTAAGGAGTTAACTATCACATTGACCGATCTCCCTTTGAAGACTAAACGTGGTCAACTCTCCTTTCTGAGTTACAACTAAGTGGAAATACTTTCTAAATCAGACTCAAAGAGTCCACTATAACGTTCACCTATCCTCTTTTAAGGAGATAACATGATCAACTCATCATTCTGAGTTTGAACCAAGTCGAAATATTTGGTAAACCGAATTCAAATAGTTCTTTATCATGTTCACTGATCTCTTTTGAAGGAATTAATGTATCAACTCTCTAGTCTATTTTAGAACCAAGTCGAAACACTTGTTAAACCGGACTCAAAGCCTTCACAAACACGCTTCATCGATCTCCATTGAAGAACATAACATCATCGCTCTCCATTTAGAGTTAGAACCAAGTCAAAAACATGGTAAATTGGAGTAAAATAGTTCAAAGATCATGTTCACGATCTTCTTTGAAGGATTTAACACAGATCAACTCTATAGTTTGACTTAGAGCAAAGACGAAACACTTGGTAATCCTGGACACAAAAATTCCCGATCACGCTCGACGATCTCCTAAGAAGGACTTAACATGGTCAACTCCATATTCCAAGTTAGAACAAAGACGAAACACTTGGTAAACAGAATTAAAGAGTTAACTATCACATTGACCGATCTCCTTTGAAGACTAAACGTGGTCAACTCTCCTTTCTCGAAAGTTACAACTAAGTGGAAATACTTTCTAAACCTGACTCAAAGAGTCCACTATAACGCTCACCGATCCTCTTTTAAGGAGATAACATGATCAACTCACCATTCCGAGTTTGAACCAAGTCAAAACATTTGGTAAACCGAATTCAAATAGCTCTCTATCACGCTCACTCGATCTCTTTTGAAGGACTTAATGTATCAACTCTCTAGTCTATTTTAGAACCAAGTCGAAACACTTGTTAAACCGACTCAAAGCCTTCACAAACACGCTCAAAGAATCTCCTTTGAAGAACATAACATCATCGCCTCTCCATTTAGAGTTAGAACCAAGTCGAAAAACATGGTAAATTGGAGTTAAATAGATCAAAGATCATGTTCACGATCTTCTTTGAAGGATTTAATACAGATCAACTCTATAGTTTGACTTAGAGCAAAGACGAAACACTTGGTAATCCGGACCCAAAAAATTCCCGATCACGTTCGACGATCTCCTAAGAAGGACTTAACATGGTCAACTCCATATTCCGAGTTAGAACAAAGACGAAACACTTGGTAAACAGGAATTAAAGAGTTAACTATCACATTGACCGATCTCCCTTTGAAGACTAAACGTGGTCAACTCTCCTTTCTGAGTTACAACTAAGTGGAAATACTTTCTAAACCGGACTCAAAGAGTCCACTATAACGCTTCACCGATCCTCTTTAAGGAGATAACATGATCAACTCACCATTCTGAGTTTGAACCAAGTCGAAATATTTGGTAAACCGAATTCAAATAGTTCTTTATCATGTTCACTGATCTCTTTTGAAGGAATTAATGTATCAACTCTCTAGTCTATTTTAGAACCAAGTCGAAACACTTGTTAAACCGACTCAAAGCCTTCGTAAACACGCTCATCGATCTCCATTGAAGAACATAACATCATCGCTTCTCCATTTAGAGTTAGAACCAAGTCAAAAACATGGTAAATTGGAGTAAAATAGTTCAAAGATCATGTTCACGATCTTCTTTGAAGGATTTAACACAGATCAACTCTATAGTTTGACTTAGAGCAAAGACGAAACACTTGGTAATCCGGACACAAAAAATTCCCGATCACGTTCGACGATCTCCTAAGAAGGACTTAACATGGTCAACTCCATATTCCAAGTTAGAACAAAGACGAAACACTTGGTAAACAGGAATTAAAGAGTTAACTATCACATTGACCGATCTCCCTTTGAAGACTAAACGTGGTCAACTCTCCTTTCTGAGTTACAACTAAGTGGAAATACTTTCTAAACCGGACTCAAAGAGTCCACTATAACGCTCACCGATCCTCTTTAAGGAGATAACATGATCAACTCACCATTCTGAGTTTGAACCAAGTCAAAACATTTGGTAAACCGAATTCAAATAGCTCTCTATCACGTTCACTGATCTCTTTTGAAGGACTTAATGTATCAACTCTCTAGTCTATTTTAGAACCAAGTCGAAACACTTGTTAAACCGACTCAAAGCCTTCACAAACACGTTCAAAGAATCTCCTTTGAAGAACATAACATCATCGCCTCTCCATTTAGAGTTAGAACCAAGTCGAAAAACATGGTAAATTGGAGTTAAATAGATCAAAGATCATGTTCACGATCTTCTTTGAAGGATTTAACACAGATCAACTCTATAGTTTGACTTAGAGCAAAGACGCGAAACACTTGGTAATCCTGGACACAAAAATTCCCGATCACGCTCGACGATCTCCTAAGAAGGACTTAACATGGTCAACTCCATATTCCGAGTTAGAACAAAAGACGAAACACTTGGTAAACAGAATTAAGGAGTTAACTATCACATTGACCGATCTCCCTTTGAAGACTAAACGTGGTCAACTCTCCTTTCGAAAGTTACAACTAAGTGGAAATATTTTCTAAACCTGACTCAAAGAGTCCACTATAATGTTCACCGATCCTCTTTTAAGGAGATAACATGATCAACTCACCATTCTCGAGTTTGAACCAAGTCGAAATATTTGGTAAACCGAATTCAAATAGTTCTTTATCATGTTCATCGATCTCTTTTGAAGGAATTAATGTATCAACTCTCTAGTCTATTTTAGAACCAAGTCGAAACACTTGTTAAACCTGACTCAAAGCCTTCACAAACACGTTCACCGATCTCCATTGAAGAACATAACATCATCGCCTCTCCATTTAGAGTTAGAACCAAGTCAAAAACATGGTAAATTGGAGTAAAATAGTTCAAAGATCATGTTCACGATCTTCTTTGAAGGATTTAACACAGATCAACTCTATAGTTTGACTTAGAGCAAAGACGAAACACTTGGTAATCCTGACACAAAAGATTCCCGATCACGCTCGACGATCTCCTAAGAAGGACTTAACATGGTCAACTCCATATTCCAAGTTAGAACAAAGACGAAACACTTGGTAAACAGAATTAAAGAGTTAACTATCACATTGACCGATCTCCTTTGAAGACTAAACGTGGTCAACTCTCCTTTCTCGAAAGTTACAACTAAGTGGAAATACTTTTCTAAACCTGACTCAAAGAGTCCACTATAACGCTCACCGATCCTCTTTAAGGAGATAACATGATCAACTCACCATTCCGAGTTTGAACCAAGTCAAAACATTTGGTAAACCGAATTCAAATAGCTCTCTATCACGCTTCACCGATCTCTTTTGAAGGACTTAATGTATCAACTCTCTAGTCTATTTTAGAACCAAGTCAAAACACTTGTTAAACCTGACTCAAAGCCTTCACAAACACGCTCAAAGAATCTCCTTTGAAGAACATAACATCATCGCCTCTCCATTTAGAGTTAGAACCAAGTCGAAAAACATGGTAAATTGGAGTTAAATAGATCAAAGATCATGTTCACGATCTTCTTTGAAGGATTTAACACAGATCAACTCTATAGTTTGACTTAGAGCAAAGACGAAACACTTGGTAATCCGGACACAAAAATTCCCGATCACGCTCGACGATCTCCTAAGAAGGACTTAACATGGTCAACTCCATATTCCGAAAGTTAGAACAAAGACGAAACACTTGGTAAAGAGGAATTAAAGAGTTAACTATCACATTGACCGATCTCCTTTGAAGACTAAACGTGGTCAACTCTCCTTTCGAAAGTTACAACTAAGTGGAAACACTTTCTAAACCGGACTCAAAGAGTCCACTATAACGCTTCACCGATCCTCTTTTAAGGAGATAACATGATCAACTCACCATTCGAGTTTGAACCAAGTCGAAATATTTGGTAAACCGAATTCAAATAGTTCTTTATCATGTTCATCGATCTCTTTTGAAGGAATTAATGTATCAACTCTCTAGTCTATTTTAGAACCAAGTCGAAACACTTGTTAAACCTGACTCAAAGCCTTCACAAACACGCTCATCGATCTCCATTGAAGAACATAACATCATCGACTCTCCATTTAGAGTTAGAACCAAGTCAAAAACATGGTAAATTGGAGTAAAATAGTTCAAAGATCATGTTCACGATCTTCTTTGAAGGATTTAACACAGATCAACTCTATAGTTTGACTTAGAGCAAAGACGAAACACTTGGTAATCCGGACACAAAAATTCCCGATCACGCTCGACGATCTCCTAAGAAGGACTTAACATGGTCAACTCCATATTCCAAGTTAGAACAAAGACGAAACACTTGGTAAACAGGAATTAAAGAGTTAACTATCACATTTACCGATCTCCCTTTGAAGACTAAACGTGGTCAACTCTCCTTTCGAGTTACAACTAAGTGGAAATACTTTCTAAACCTGACTCAAAGAGTCCACTATAACGCTCACCGATCCTCTTTAAGGAGATAACATGATCAACTCACCATTCTCGAGTTTGAACCAAGTCAAAACATTTGGTAAACCGAATTAAAATAGTTCTTTATCATGTTCACTGATCTCTTTTGAAGGACTTAATGTATCAACTCTCTAGTCTATTTTAGAACCAAGTCGAAACACTTGTTAAACCGGACTCAAAGCCTTCACAAACACGTTCACTGATCTCCTTTGAAGAACATAACATCATCAGCTCTCCATTTAGAGTTAGAACCAAGTCGAAAAACATTGTAAATTTGAGTTAATTAGTTCAAAGATCATGTTCATGATCTTCTTTAAAGGATTTAACACAAGATCAACTCTATAGTTTGACTTAGAGCAAAGAGGAAACCCTTGGTAATCCTGGACACAAAGAATTCACGATCACGCTCGACGATCTCCTAAGAAGGACTTAACATGGTGTTACCTCAAAATTTCGACAAGGGCATTAAATTAAGCTTTAAATGGTGTTGATCGCACATTTAATAGTATTCGTGGGCCGCAGTCAATGGTCAAGTCAATATACCATAAATTCAACAAAGAAAGTTGTACAAGTGCCGATAATGCAAGCAAACTTCGGCGCACTTGGTTCTTCAAGCTACGTAAGCAATGTCGAAACCTTCGACAGAGAGGCCCAATTGTTCGACGAAACCGGGTCCAATATTTACCAAATCCTTCGACAACAAGCCGGGTCAAGCGCAAGGAGCAAAGAAGCAAGTGGGCGGTTACCTCCCGGTTTTTAGGAAGTAGTTATCGTGCTTGCCCACGATTGTATCTAAGAGTATAAATACTCCCTTGTAATAGGAAAACGAGGTCACCACATTTTACAAAAACACTGAGAAACTCAACTTCCAAGCCAAAGCGAAACAAGAGTGAATCAGATTATATTGTACGTGTTGGTGTACCACCTTCTTCTTTCTATCATTTTAATGCAATTTTTACTTGTTTTTACGTTTGTTGCTTTCTTGCTTTCATTCTGCTTTCAAACTATCTCTTCCTACTATTTTTTGTTCTTACGCACGCTAAAAGACACAAAACATAAAGGCAATTGTCAAAGAGATTTTCTAGTTTGATCTCACAGTCTTAATATTGAAAACTAGTGATTGTTTGCTAAAAACACCAGCAAACAAATTGGCACGCCCAAAGGACCTTTGCCGCTTATTTTGTGTCGCTTTCGTTAAGTGTATAAACTTGTATGCACTTGAGGAGCGGGTAGGATGGTACGCACCAATTCTAACAACGCCTAGTTCCACTCTCGTGATATCACAAGTGCAAGGAACAACGGTAGATTCTCGCCAATGTAAGCGTGGAAATGTTGCGGGGACTACGCCCCCAGCGACATCAATAACCGCTCCCACGATGTCAATGACCAATGTTGGTTCGACATCGCCTATGGCCTTGCCACAAAGCGTGAGGACTCCCTTCTAGTCCTTATGTGGCAACAGGAATAGTTTGGAAACACGCTTTCCAAAATATGAGTCTACCACCATACCCTTTTGGGGTATACGGCATGCCCACCGGAATGCCACATGTGTCGACCTTTCTCCTTCACACGCCTCTTCCGAGGCGCATTTCAGGTCGAAATCCTACCGATTAACCAATGCGCCCTTGTTGGCGTTAAGACAACAAGTGGACGAAAGCAATCATGATATGGTTAATATGTCGACTCAACAAATTGGTACCGTGTTCAATCTTTGATTCGTAACACAAATACCGCTTATCGATGTTAGCGGACTCAAATGGGTAGGATTGCAGATTTCTTCGGGGCTCCTACGGAAACAATAGGCGCTACCAAATTGTGGGAACAACATGCCTAACACCCCACGTAGATCGCTGATCGCCGGCTCAAAAGTGTTATGGGCGAACAACAAGCGCGAAATCATATCCTCGAGGTAGTTATGGTGAATCAAAACCAAAACGCCGATGAAGTTGTTCGACAAGTGCAACGAAATAACGCTTTGCGCCAAGACAACATAGCCACTTTGGTCGAAACCATAATGGCGCAAAATGGCCTTAACATAGGTTTACATAGGCCTAATTTCATATCGCCCCGTGTGAGTATATCTTGCAGCGCACTGCCGAGGGGCCGGAAAATCCCTAAATTCACTAAGTTTGGGGTGACACCAATGAGTCGATCGTCGAACATATTGCCCTACATGACCGAGGCAGAGACATAGCTCAAAATGAGAGTTTGAAAATGAAGTATTTTCCAAATTCTCTAACTAAAAATGCCTTTACGTGGTTTACCACTCTTCCCCGGTTCCATATATACATGGGGCGCTTAGAAAAGGCTTTTCATGAGCAATTCTACATGGGCTACCAAGATTAGCCTTAAAGAATTGGCAGTGTTCGACGTAAAGTACCGAGGCTATTGATGATTATTTGAATAGATTCAGTGTTATCAAGGCAAGGTGTTTTACACAAGTGCCTGAACATGAGCTTGTTTAAATGGTCAGCAGTGGCCTTGACTATTCAATTCGAAAGAAATTGGATACGCCTCATTTGAGAGACATGGCCCAACTAGTCGATAGAGTTCGACAAGTCGAAAGGCTTAAAGAGGAAAAGGCTAGAGTGAATAAGTACAATAAAAAGAAAACTCAAAGTGGGTTTTCACAAGAAAGAAAAGATAGCCTATGTAGACGAACAATTCGACTTCACATTCAGTGATGTCGAATCTGAGGAAATAGACGTGGCTGAACTTAAGCCTGGTCCTCCTTATGCTTGCAAATTATTAAGGCCTGCAAATGGGAATAATCCTGTAGAGCCTAAAAACGATAGATTTGTGCCTAAAACGCATACTTTGATGTTACTAAATGTGATGAGATCTTCGATTTGCTAGTGACTCGATGGCCAAATAATAGTGCCAAATGGCCTGAAAGTTCCTCCTCTTGAACAGAGGAAGAAAAAGGGTTATTGTAAGTTTCATAATTTTTTGGGACATACAACTGACCGTTGTGTTCTTTTCAGGGACATGGTTCAGAAAGCGATTGAAGAGGGAAGGCTCAAATTTGGAGATAAAAAGAATAAAGCACCGATGCAGATTGATGCTGACCCACTCCATCAAGTGGAGGCGATGTATGCGGAACCAATTGAGATGAGTATCAATATGGTAGACGCAAAATGGTGGATTCTCCAAAGTCTACCAAACCTCCCACTGAAAAAATCAAAAGTGTGGTGCAAAGAGTGATGCTTTGGCAACAAAGTTACTCAGAGGAATACGAAGAGAAGGTACACCGTGGTACCCCAAGGCCGAGGAAGATTTGATAGACTTCCCCGACGGTGTAAATTGAGCTCCGAGGTCATGTTATGTCCAAGGTGCAAGGTCGTGGTTTGACAAAGAAGCGCTAAAAGTGTCGAATGTCGCGAAGTTCGACCACCCCTAAAGAGGAAATGGCCGATAAGAGGCCAAATTTCAAATTTTCAAAAGAGGGGACCTTCCTTACAAGGTAAAGAATTCAAGCAAGGCTTCGACAAGCAAGCCGCAGCTTACCGGGCAAGGGTGTAGCCAAGAAGGAGTTTGTGCTATCTCGCCTCGCTAAACCATTTGTTCCAAGGACAGATCCATCCAATGAGAAGTGGATACATGCCGGATGTAGACACTACAAGAATGCTGCTCAACAGCCGAACGGTCCAAGCCAATCACAAAGTAGGCCTCAAAGTATAATTATAAAAACAATTATAAAGGGAAGAACCCCATGACGAAGACCCAATGGCGCTGCACATTTCGAAAAAGAAGGCAACACTGGTTGCTAACGAGCAACGCCAAAACTAAGTAAGGGTGTGACTCAAAAACCGTGGGGAACACAAAGATAAGTATAGGTGCTGCCAATCAAGTGAGGGTTGGAAACAAGGCTAAAGAGAAATCTATTGTGATAGAGGAACCAAGAAGGCCTGCTATGGAGAGGATTTTCCCTCCATTAACATCTTTAAAGAAGAAAAGTGCTCGACATGGATGAAGATGTCACTTCAGATTTCGACGACTCTGAGGCTAGCTTCGACGTCATCTGCAACGTGGTGTCCATTCTGCCGAGTGAGTACGATGTGACATAGTCCCAAACGACGTCGAAGAAGACTTCATTGGGGATATGGCTAACCACAAGCCAGTATGCTACTATGTCATGAACAATGGCTGCGTGGAAGAACAGATGGCCACTTTTGAGAGGCCAGACGAGGGCATGCAACACCATTTGAAGCCCTTGTACGTCCAAGCCAAAGTTAATGGCGTAGGCATTAATAAGATACTGGTCGATGGAGGGGCTGCTGTTAACTTAATGCCTCGTGCCATGTCAAGACAATAGGGTCGCTTTGATACAGACCTTAGACCTCATAACATTATGTTAACCAATTATGAGGGAAATCGCCTGGCCGTTGGGAGTCGTCGAAGTAGAAGTGGTGGTGGAACTCACGTAAGAACCACCACGCTCTTTGTCATAGCATCAAAAGCAAGCTACAATCTACTCCTTGGGAGAGAGTGGATACATGGCGTAGGAGCTGCTCCTCAAGCCTACACCGTAAATTGGTAATGTGGAGGATGATGGTCCGTGGAGTACGTCAAGGCGCACTAAAGTTATTTCCTTGCCGACGTAAATAACGCCACCAGGAGAATTTCGAGAAACAAATGGCAAACATTGCGCCATGTTCATCTTCTAGCCAAGCATATATCTCTTCAGATAATGTGCTTTCCTCCATTCACTTATACCCAACACATGGTTTTGTGTGGGAAATAGAGGAAATAGAAGGTGCAAATGTCTATCCTCGATGGTGTGCTACCTCACAGATGGGACACCGACTCTTAGAAGGTTTAGATGTCGCACTCCAAAGGTTGATAGAATTACGGCTTACATGGCCGAAAATAAAATAAAACGGCTTTGGAAGCCGAGTTAAATCAACAAACAATGGTCATTCGGGCCATAGCTTCATCTCAAGAAATGGCGGTTATAAATGACAAACCGATTGCATTTATGACGACGAACCATCAGGGTTTGAAAAAGACCCTGTAGATTCTACAAAGCGCATGCAAGCTCAAGATCCAAATAAGAGGTGGATTTGGGAGATGGCTTGATCAAAAGGCCAACTTATATTAGTGCACATCTTGATGTCGCTTCCGTAACCCAAGTTATTTCACTTCTGCAGAGTTCAAGGATTGCTTTGCTTGGGAGTACAAATAAATGCCCGGCCGAGTCGAGAAGTGGTGGAATTACAAATACCCATTCGACTGTGTGGAAGAAGCCAAAGCAAACGCCAAGAAGATTTGCTCCTCGGATATTGGCTAAGATCAAGGAAGAAATAGAAAGGTCGTTCAAAAGCAAATTCATCGAATCGCTGTGTACGTTGATTGGTTAGCTAATATAGTTCCAAAGAATGAAGAAAATGGAAAACTTAGAGTTTGCGTGAGACTTTAGGGATTTAAATAATGCAACACCTAAAGATGAATACGCTATGCCCGTGAGCGTAAATGTTAATAGATTCGGCAGCAGGATTTGATTATCTCGCTTGCTAGATGGCTACTCAGGGTATAATCAAATCTTTATTGCCGAAGAGATGTGTCGAAAACAAATTTTCGATGTCCGGGGCATTAGGTGTTTATGAATGGGTGGTCATGCCTTTGGTTTAAAAATGCCGGTGCCACTTATCAAAGGGCAATGAATTCTATGTTTCACGATTTTATTGATGATTTTATGCAAGTATACATAGATGATGTGGTGGTTAAGTCATCCTCGTAAAGTGGTCATTTAGACCATCTTCGACGCTCTTTTGAACGAATGAGGAAATATGGATTGAAAATGAATCCAACCAAATGTGCTTTCGTATAATGCAGTGAATTCTTGGGTTTGTAGTACACAAGAAAGGCATAGAGATCAACGAAAATAAGACTAAAGCAATTATGGAAACGGGCTCCTTCGACCAAAAAAGAACTGCAGTCACTACTAGGGAAAATCAATTTCCTTCGAAGATTCATCTCAAATCTAAGTGGCAAAACACAAGTTTTTTCGCCATTACTGAGATTGAAGAAAGAAGATGAATTCAAGTGGGAGCAGGTTCACCAAGATGCTTTCGACGCAATCAAGTCTTATTTGGTCAAGCCACCAATTTTATTGCCTGTTATTGGAAACAAATTGCTAAAATTGTATATAGCAGCTTCTGATAACACAATAGGTAGCATGTTAGCGCAAGAGGATGATAGTGGTGTCGAAAGACCCATTTATTACCTTAGTAGGGTTTTGATTGATGCTGAAACTAGGTATAGTCCAATTGAGAAACTATGCCTTTGCTTGTATTTTTCTTGTACAAAATTGAAGCAATATATAAAATCAGCAGATGTTTATGTTTATTCGCATTTTGATGTTATTAAACATATGTTGTCAAAACCAATGTTGCATAGTCGAATTGGCAAATGGGCTTTAGCTTTGCTAGAGTACAACTTAACTTACCAACCCCTTAAATCAATTAAAGGACAAGTGGTCGCGATTTTATAAGTAGACCATTCTCGTTGTCGAATGTGAAATACATTCGTTAGACATGCGTCCTTGGAGATTATACTTCGATGGCTCAAGCCATAAAAATGGAGCAGGCATTGGAATTTTGATTATTTCGCCAGAAAATACTCCAACGAAGTACAAATTTAAAATTCGAGATTCTTGCTCAAATAATGAAGTCAATATGAGGCTTTAATAGTAGGCCTTAAAATTTTACTCGAATTGGGGGCAAGTTATGTCGAAATAAAAGGTGATTCTCAACTAGTGGTCAAACAATTGACAAAAGAATACAAATGTATTAATGAACACCTTATTAAATATTTCGTTATTGCCAATACTTTGCTAAAAAGGTTTACATTCGTTCACCTAGAACATTTACCACGAATTGAAAATCACGTGGCAAATGAACGCACAAATTGCTTCCTTACATAAAGTATCGAAGCAAAGCCTAGAAGAGTTAATTGAGATAAAAGATAAATTAATCTCGTAAGACTCTCTCTATAATACTCCTTCGACGTTATTGTCAACACCAAAAATTGGGGGCAATAAATACAAATGAAGTACGCTATCGAAAAACGCCACATTTTTGACGATATTGACTTGGCGTAAATTTTGCTATTGACAATATGGTTGATGATTGGCGAAAACCCATTGTAGAGTATTTGCAAAATCCTACAGGAACACTAATAAAAAGTAAAGCACAGAGCTCTAAGCTATGTGTTAATTGGAAACGAATTGTACAAACAAACTCCTCGGGCGGGTACTACTAAAATGTCTTAGTGAAAACGAGGCGTATTTGCGCTTCGATACACATATGGAGCATGTGGCTCACATCAAGTAGGCCACAAAATGAAATGGTTGTTATTTCGACAAGGAATGTATTGGCCAACCGATCGTATTTTGACCAATGAAGAGTTGAAGTGTTGATTGACTCACAAATGGGCCTGGCCGTTGAATAGTGTGAAAGGACCGGTCCCGCTTCACGCTGCAGAGCACCTCGGGTGGTACTGCAAAGACACTCCGACGATCTAGTGAGAGGTCGCCGCGCGATAGCACAAGGTTAGAGAACGCACTGATGCCATGTGTGAATGGCGATATATACTGCGATGTCCGACCGCTACGCGAGAATTTCACCTACGAGAATTGCGCTCAAGCGCCAAGCCGTGTTGGGCCGCCGTGATGGGTCGGGCCGCCGCAGTCCAATTGCCGCTGGCGCCCCTCGTATTCGCTAATACACCCAGAACAGCTGCCCCCAAGCCTAGGTCGCTAAGAGCGGGCCGAGGCTTGAATCGATGCCCCCGTGAGTGAAGTTCTTCTTGATGAAACGACGCGCCGCTTGCTTTTTCTACGAGGCGTGTCGACCGCCACAACCATCGACCGCCGCCGCGACGCTGGTCTTTCCCGACATTTAAGACGTGACGCTTGGTGTTTCCGAGGTTGTCCGAGACAACCATTGGTGAGAAGCGTGAAACGCTGCGATGCTTCGCCTCCCGGCCCCTTCGCGCCATGGGTCTTCACTATAAATACCCCTTCGCATTTGAGTTCATATCTCACACTTTCCTCGATTTGCTCTCACAATGACCGATTCGCTCGCCACCGACTCGCATCTCGTAGTCGCTTCGCTTGCTCGCGACCGATCTTCAACACTTGCTTAAGGTACGAATCGACCGCTCCCTTTTACTCTTTTAAATTTGAGTTTTTCTTTAAAGTATTTTGTGCTTTTCCACGCCTCGTGATAGGGGTGTCGTGTCGAGGGATGGCCACCGCCTCTCTCATGAGTGCTTCGCTTCGATCGACCGACTCATCCCTTTATCACAGTGTGTTTCAGGTATGCCACTTGACAAAATTAATCGCCTCAGTATTCTCGAAAACCGCCCCAGTCCTTCGCCACATACATGTCGAGGTCGGCGAGCCCAATGCCCCCGAGGCGGACTCCAAGTCGCTTCGATGACAAAAGGCTGATTCTTCGAGCAAGACTTCTACGAGCAAAATTTCAACTCTAGCTCCCATTCTTCTCTGCTCACTCTACCGTCCGGCCGAGTAACTCTACACCACCGCTTGGCCGATGCCCCGGCCTGAACAAGATGAGTATGTCGAGGTGATCGACCGGATGATGATGAGGAACCGAGAGCCGCCCAGTGTCGTGGACGAGGCTATGCTCGATGCCGAGACGGCCGAGGTGAAGCGGCCGATGAATGATCGCCCACCACGCCACGCTTTCTCGTGCCGGAGGCCAACAACGGCGGAGGTCGAATGAAGAAGCGCCGATGTTCACCGATATATAGCCGAGATCCTTCGATATGTCTTGGGTTTCCGACACTCTTCTTGCGCATGCGAGTATGCCGACGGCCGATCATTATGCCTTGCCCGACATTGAGCGTTATTTCGCCACTCACCCTACCGAGAGTGAGGGGTATGAAAGACGGCCAAGATATTGCCACTTACTCCCGCTTCTTGAAGTTCACCATGTACCGGATCGTGGTCGAAAATGAAGATCGCTCCTCCTTTCACCGAAGTTCCAACGGACGCCCCGCGTCATATCGTCGCCTCTCTCGCCCCATCCGAACGCATGGGCGCTTTCAAGACCTTTGAAGTCTTGCTAACCAAGCTTGGTCGCCGGTGTCGATCATGCTCTTCTTCACTCTCTTTGAGCTCACCGCTAAGGGAGAAAGCGAACAAAGAGAAGAGGGAGCAGTGTCTCCTTCAAAATGCGTAAGACTCATCATCGATTCTTCAAGGCTTTCCAAGAGTCGCCGGCAAGTGGCCGATGCGAGGGGCCACTACTTCGGTCGTTCCAACCAAGGAGGCCGGATGGCCATTTCGAGATCCACCAGATGGGATGCTCGGTCCCCATTCTTCCCAATCATGTGGAACGGCCCACTTCTTCCGAGGTCGCGACTACATTTATTCTCACAACGATCCGGGGAGGCCGACCGAATCTTTGGAGATGATTAAGGCGTTGGCGAGCATGATGCGCCTGCATCCTAAAGGCGATATACCTTGCCGACCCTTCGCCTTGTACGGGCGCGAAGATCCGAGGCCGAGATTGGTCCGCCTTCGAGCTTTCTCTTTATATTCTTGCCAGAGGCCTTGTCAATATGTTATTCTAACCCATGGCTCGTTATTTTGCGTAGCGATGTCCCAAGAAAAATCGAACTCGCTTCGCTTCCGGCCCCGAAGCCCGGCGAGGGGCTCAGTGGACCTGGTTCTTCTCGGCCGGGGTAATCTCAACAAGTCCCCACACCCCTGGGGGCCAAGGGAAGAAGCCGGCCGGCAGCCTCTGGCCGCCTCCTCCCGCCTCCGATCGCCACCTGCCGGGCTGCGTGACGCTCGGGTCCCGCCCCCGCAACGAGGAGGTTCCCATCATCCACTCGAAAGCTTGAGTGCGCCGATCCGAGGAGTACCGGCGAAGCCCATGGCGCTCTGCGCTTCTCTTTGTATGGGGTTCGATAAAGTCATGGCCGAGCCGGTGGCCGAATCGATGGTAATTTCACTTTCTTAGTCTTGTAATTTCTATCTTACCTTTATTCGACCGACTAACCAACCTTCGACTGACCGCGAGGAAGGGCAAGGCTTTGGTTGAGGCGCAGCAGAATACGACAAGCTCTTCCAAATAAGAAGGAAGCCCTCAAACGGGGAGGATGACCGCCAGTCACAAAAGAGGAACAAGGAGCTTGCCGGCCAGTGAACACTCTGAAAGTCGACCTTGAACCGGCCGAGAAGGAGAAAGCCGTGTTGGAGGCCGTAAATGCCGAGCCGCAGCGAAGATTCGTGTGGTGGCCAAGGCCGGCCAGAGGTCGCAATGAGCAATTCTACAACGCTTCTTGGCCAGCGCGCGTGTTGAATTCGACCGCAGATCAATTTCGATGACAAGATGATCAAGCCCACACACTATGTCGAAAATAACAAGATCATGTTGCTCGCAGAATATGACGAGGCGAGGCAACGCCATTCGCCCCGCCACCATTCTCTTTTGAAGCCCGCCGCATGAGCGGTGTAATTTTGTAACTTGCCTTCTGCCCGACAATATTTCGCGCCAGCGCCTCTTATTATTCGTGGGCGCTCGCCGCCAAGGCCCCCTTTTGTGATGACAATCTTTATTTGCTTTTCATTTATGCGCGCTTGAATTTATGTTGCAATTTCTGCGTACTTGCATTTATTCGCCTTGTTCATTTGGAACTTGTGGGCGCTTCTCGCGCCGCTTCGCGCCACTGATAGCGCTCGTTGTTGGTCGCTTTTCTTTGCGCGCCTTGTATGCTTATTTTTCTCTAAGTCTTTGAAATTTAAGACCGTTCGGCCGTCATTCGTGCTTATTTCGAAAGCATCCATTCTTTGATAAGTTAATGTCCATACGGGCCTTGATCGCTTCGGCGATCTCCTGGTCGCCCTTTCGATGGCATTTAAGTAGATCGCTTTCGCGCCTACCGTGATGGGTTATCACTTAACCTTTGGGCCATTTCCGATGGCACTTCCGGCCGGGACCGCTTTCGACGGTCGCTTCGATTCGCATCGCTTCGACGATCTAAGATTTGCGCGGTTTTAATCCTCGGGCCATTTCGATGGCACTTCGGTTGGGACCATTTCGATGGTCGCCGATTCGCATCGCTTCGACGATCTAAGATTTGCGGCGTTTTAACCCTCGGGCCATTTCGATGGCACTCGGGTGGGACCATTTCGATGGTCGCCGATTCGCATCGCTTCGACGATCTAAGATTTCGCGTTTTAACCCTTGGGCCATTTCGATGGCACTCGGTTGGGACCATTTCGATGGTCGCCGATTTAGATCGCTTTCGACGATCCGATTAACTTCGATAAGTCGCCGATCGCTTCCTTCGCCACGGGCAATCTTGAGCGACCGGTCATACATTCTTGCGAGAAAGTAAAGAACACATCATGTTTTTAAAGGTCGCCTCAGAAAAAACCCGGTGGGAAAAAGCGCTCGCTCATTTTCATTAATAGATCGGCCGTTATTACATTCAAATCACTTGTTACATTCAAACGTAATACTTCCTAAGTTTTTCTGCATTCCATGTTCGGGGATAGTCGCCCCATTCATGGTTTGCAGCTCGTATGCCCTTGCCGCCTTCGCGATGACTCGATACGACCTTTCCCAATTTGGCGCCAAATCCTCGGCGTGCATTCTTGTTTCTCACGCCGCCCGCCTTAGAACGAGCCGGCCGACCGAGAATTCCTCTTTTGAACTCGAGCGTTGTACTGGGCTGCGACCTTCTTTGATCAATTGCTCTCTTAGCGGCTTGGGTGCGCAGCTTCTTCAATTAAGTCCAACTCTTCTGATAGCCCTGGCCGTTGTCAACCACCGTAGGGGGGTTTGAAGTCCTCCAATTCACCTCGCCCATTTCTATGGGTATCACAAAGACGGCCCGCACACCAACTCAAGGGCGACTCCTGGCCGATGAATGAGGGGTTGTCCCAGAGGCCCATAGAACGGATCGCAGCTTCTTCGACCCAGCCTTCCTCTTCGCCCGCCTTCGCCTAAACCACGCAGACTACCCCGCTGGCCGCCTCACTTGGCCGCTTGGTTCGGGTGCTTTCGACCGAGGTGAAACGCCGCTTTCACCCCTAAGTCGCCAACATTTCTCTCGAATCTCTTGTCCGTGGAACTGGGTGTCGCTGTTCGTTATCAATCTGGCCGGGAATCCCAAAACGGGCTAGCACACAAATGGTCCAAGAACTTGGCGACTTTGGCCGATGTGATTGTTGCAAGTGGCTCGCCTCGATCCACTTAGTGAAGTAATCTATCGCCACGATCAAGAATTTGAACCGGCTCGGAGCAGTGGAAACGGGCCTAGAAGATCCATGCCCCACCAGCGTAACGCCAAGGCGAGACAAGACTTTGTAACTCGAGGAGGGTGCAATGTGGACATCAGCATGCACTTGGCATTTCTTGCACTTCTGAACGAGTTTCTTGGCGTCCTCGTCCATGGTCGGCCAATAGTAGCCGGCCCTGAGAGCCTTTTTTAGCAATGGAACGAGCGCCCTGGTGACTCCCACAAACACCTTCATGAATGTCCCTCAACACATGGTCGGCTTCGACCGACGTAAGACACCTTAGCAATGGAGAGGAGAATCCTCTTTCTGTACAACCTTCCTTCTATAACAGAGTACTTGGTCGCTCTGAGTCTGACCAACTTAGCTTGCTTTGGATCGCTTCGCTTTTCTCCTTCCACAATATATCTCGTGATGGGGCGATCCAATCAACTGCGGTCGACACATAGAACGCCAACGATCGACTTGGCTTGGCGTAAACGCCGCGGCTTATTTAATGTTTCTTGAATCACACTTCTATGATTCCTCGAGTTTTGGTGCTTGCCACCGACAGATATCTCGCTCGAACATTTTCGGTCCGAGGCACATGTACCACTTCACTTTCTGGCGAACCGCTGAGCGCTTCTCTCACTCTTGCTAGATAACTTTTCAAAGACGCATCTTTGGCATCATATAATTCTTTGATCTGCGAGACTACGAGCAAGGAATCTGATCCGAGTTCAACTCGGTCAACATTGAAGTCTCTCAAGTAGCCGCAGTTTCGCTTATACACGCCTCATATTCGCCCGATTATTGGACGATGGAAAGCGAAAGTCAAAGACACCTCCACGGCCAGGCCTTCGTAATTTTCCGCACTAGGCCGGCTCCACTTCCTTTACTATTAGACGACCCATCTACGTGCAAGATCCGTGTCGCTCCACTTTGATCTTCCGAGTAGGAGTCATTTCGCTATAAAGTCGCCAACACCGAGCTTTTGCGGCCGATCCGATTCGAATTTGATACCAAACTCATCGAAGTTCTACCGCCCACTTTATCATTCTTCCCGCCAAATCCGCCGATGAAGGACTTGCTCGATAGGTCGGTCGGTCCTTACCACGACACTGTGGGCCACAAAGTAGGGTCTCAACCTTCTAGCAAACTATTAGGAGTGCAAGGGCAAACTTCTCTATCTTCTCGGTATCTCACTGGGCCCTTGGAGTACTTTGCTTATGAAATAGACCGATTCTCGCTTTAGATCGCTTTTCTAACTAGCACAAAGATCGAGAACTTCTTCTGTTATGGCCAAGTACAGATATAACGTCTCGCCCGGTAACGGCTTGGTCATGATCGGCGGGCTAATCAAGGCTTGTTTTAACTCATCCAATGCTCGCTGGCATTGCTCGGTCCACTCAAAATCCACTTCCTTCTTCAAAGAGCCTAAATGATGGAAGCGACTTGCGAGCCGCTTGGGGATGAATCTGATAGAGCGCCACCATACCATTTAGTTGTTGTATTTCTTTTTTTTCGACGTGGGCGGCCTCATATCGGCGACGATCGCCTCTACACTTTTCGTGGTTTGCTTCATCCTCTTTCATCGGTGAAAACCCAAGAATCGGCCGGCCCTCACTCCAAAGGTACATTTTTCAGGATTAAGTCTGAGCGAGTTCTTCCTAGCTTCTTCAAATATTTCTCTGAGGTCGCTTACGTGGTCTAGGTCGGTTACGCTTTTAATGATCATGTCGTCCAGATACACCTCCGAGATGCGCCGACCTGTCTTTTAAAAATCTTGTTCATCATCCGCCGGGTAGGTCGCTTCCAGCGTCTTCTTCGCATCGGGCGGCATCACCTTATATCGAAAATTTCCCCGACGGCCATGAAGGCCATCTTGTGCCGATCGGGCGGATACATCGTGATCTCGATTGTATCCGGAGTAAGCATCCGTAAAAGACAATGAGTTTGTAGCCCGAGGCACCATCGACCACCTTGTCAATGTTGGGCACGTGAAAGGCATCCTTCGGGCATGCCCCGCTTAGATCAAGATAGTCCACACACATCCTCCATTTTCCATTCTTCTTTTTAACCAAAGACGACGTTGGACAAACAGTGTCGTGTATTTGATCTCTTCTATAAAATTGGCCTTTATGAGGTCCTCAACGGCCTTGGCAATGCTTGAGATTTTTCCTCGCTCGAGTACGCCTTTTTGAGCGACCGGCCAATTTCTTCATCGACGGAAAGTTGATGGCGTGCCACTTCGATAGGGATGCCGGGCATGTCCGATGCCCGCCATGCAAACAGTCGGCGATAGTCTCTTAAGCAATCGTGATAAGATCTTGCTTCACTTGCTCGTAGGTCGCTACCGAAGCTTCACCGCTTTGGATGGGTCGTCACCCAATTGAACGCCTTCCAACTCTCCATGAGGCTCGGGTCTTATCACCGCGGCTTAGCTCTCGAGCCAAATCACCATCATTGTCTTCCGGGTCGCTTATCCGATCATACCGAGCATCCAAATCAGCGACATTGACTTGATGGCCTTCACTAGTGCTTTGAACGCTCGGGCCACGATCTACCTCGCCACATATTTCTTGGTATAGAGCGTGGCTTCTTCTTGCGATTCAAGGTCGGCCGCCGTGGTAACTACTTGGTCGCCCTTGCTATAGAATTTCATTTTTAGATGCACCGCCGATGTAACGCCTCTAGCTTACCCAAAGTCGGCCTACCGATAATACATTGATAGCGTGATTTGAGGGGGAGTACAAGGAACGCCGTCGACCGGGCCCCGCATGCAGTACTATCCCCGCTGTCGCCACCAAACGTGACCATCACCGATCGTTCCCCAACGGATAGGTCGTCACCCCATTGAACCCTCGTTAGAGGAGTAGGCTCGGCTGGGGAATTATCTCGCTCGATCAACCTTTATCTTTTCGATCAAGCCTTCAAACATTATATCACCGAGCTACCTTGATCGACCGTGATTCTCTCGCGACTTGTGTTTGCCATAACCGCCCGATTACGGTGGAACATAGCTATTAGGTTTGCCGTCGCATGTGCCGCTATCATCGAACGAGATGGGAGGTCCGCTTCGAGACCGGTGGTGGTGCCGAGGTGGATGCAACCATTAATAATTCGTCCCACTTCCTCTTAGTGGCTTTATTAGATTCCCTCGCGATCCGGGGGTTTCACCATGGATAACCATCGCAACATTACGGCTCGATCGCCGAGTGTCACGATCTTCGACGATCCTTGTTTTGTGTGCCTTCTATGGCCACCGCCCCTTTCTCCTGTCCTCGATCGGCTTTTTGGCTTTCTTGAGGTCGGCCGCTTCCTCCGACTTCACATACTTTCCCAACTTACCTTTCAGACGCTTCTTCAATATCATCTTTGAGGCCATGCGCCATTAGTATCATGACCCTTGCTTTTGTGGTAACGGCAATATCTTTTGGTCTGGCCGTGCCCCCTTCTTGAGCACGAGTGGTTCAGCCGCTTAACTCCCACAAACTCATTATTCGCACTCGGCGTAGATCTCGCAATGCAATGGAGGTGTTGAGTCGAGTCGCGATGATCGAACTTTTTGTCTCGAAAGTCGCCGATTGTCGCGCGACCTTCATGCCCTCCGCCGCCGCTTGTCGCTTTCTTCTTTAGGTCGTGACGCGACGCCTTCCTTCTTACCGCTGGGTTTCTTCATACCGCATGTGGACGTTAGCCCTCGTTAGGAAGTGGTGAGATCCTCGTAATGATTCAACGTAAATTCTTCGACGAACCTGGTGGTCCTGGCCGAATACCACGCTTCGTATATTTCAACTTGTCCTTATCCGACAAGTCACGAATGCACTTCGGCCGCAGTTAAACCGGCCGATATATCGCCTCAACGCCTCGCTCACTCTTGAACGCACCGAGTCCAAGTATTCCTCGACGGTATTGGCACCGCTGGCGATAGTGAGACAAGAATATTCTAATCGTGTCGCCCCACGAGGAGATGGTATTGGGCCGCAAAGACTCCCACCATTCCAACGCTCGGCCGTCCAACGACTGGGGAAAAAGCCTGCATTTCATGGTCGGTCCCAATTCGTAGCAGGCGGTAATTATTGAAGTAACGGAGGTGCTTGTCCGATCACCTCTACCACAAACTTGTTGAGATCGGGCGGCTTGCGAGATCTCTCTCAATCTTATAACGCCCGATCTCCCTGGAGAACGGGCCGTGTTCATTCTGAATGCCGTTCGACCCAAAGGGTTGCATTGCGAGGCATGCCTCGTTGCCCGGCATTCCATAGAATCCTCCGCATGGGCCACCACAGAAATGAGGAGGCCTTCCGCCGCCGCTTTGACCTCTCCTAGGCCGATGCGAAACGCCCCTAATTCTTCCATTTCTCGCACTCTTCCACTCTTTCACGAAATCCCAAGATCCGCTTCTCGACCGACGCGACCGGACGACTCGTTAGAGGAGTATCTCGTGGGCGAGCGACCGGTGTCGGGATCGTAGGCTGGAATCTTCATAGTCATCGGACATTGAACGGCGCTTCACGCCGCTTTCCCGCCGGGGCGACCTATGCGCCTCGCTTCTTCCGCCGAGAACGATGAGTAGTGCTTCTCGGGCGTGAAATGCTCTCGCGAGGTGGGGAGCGGTGTCTTCGCGCGGCCGGCGGCGCAGCGTATGTTCTCCGCCTTCGCACGCCGCGTACCTTAATTGAACCTCTTTCATACCGAGAGATGAGTGCATCTCGGCTCGCAATCACTGATTCTTGTTTTGCAAGATCTGCAAAACGGCTTGAGTAACATGGTCCTGGCAGAGAATTCTCGGATGCCCGCCTTCAATCGGCTTCGCGGTAGATCTCCGTGAACGGCCGGTGGATCTGGCTGATGACCGGCCCGCATCCGCAGTGCACGTAAGGTTCTTGTCGTGGGAGTCCTTGAGATTCGTGGATCAGATCGCCACGCCCCGGGTTCGCTGGTTCTCGCCGAGGATTGAGTCGAGAAGTGGCCCGCGTCCGGGCCGGCCGGCCGTGGAGCCATGAGATAGGTAGGACAGCGCTGGCCTCCCATCGTGGTCGCCAATTGATCGTACCTTGACCAATGAAGAGTTGAAGTGTTGATTGACTCGCCAAATGGGCTTGGCCGTTGAATAGGTGAAAGGACCGGCCCGGCTTCACGCAGTAGAGCACCTCGGTGGTACTGCAAAGACACTCCGACGATCTAGTGAGAGGTCGCCGGGCGTATAGCACAAGGTTAGAGAACGCACTGATGCCATGTGTGAATGGCGATATATATGCAAAGTGATGTCCGACCGCTACGCGAGAATTTCGCCGGCGGCGAATTGCGCCTCCAAGCAGCGTGTTGGGCCGCTTCGTGATGGGTCGGGCCGCAGTCCAATTGTCGCTGGCGCCCTCGTATTCGCTAATACACCTGTGAACACCAACTATGCTAAAAGATCGATAGAATTTGCCAAAGGTTGCCAAGAATGCCAAAACATGCCGAATACAACATGTGCTCGCAAATGAGTTGCATTCTATAGTGAAACCTTGGCCATTCAGTGGGTTGGGCTTTAGATGTGATTGGAGAAATAAAACCAACGCTGCCGAAAGGCCACAAATACATTCTAGTAGGGATTGATTACTTTACTAAATGGGTAGAGGCAATACCTTTAGCCAATGTAGATCAAGAGGCGTTGATAAGGTTTATTCAAAATCATATCATTTATAGATATGGAATTCCGTAAACCATTACTACGCACCAAGCACCGTGTTCACCGGGTCGAAAAATGGTGGATTTCGGCGCGAAGTTGGTTTCAAGTTATTGACTTCAACACCATACTACGCACAAGCCAATGGTCAAGCAGAGGCCGCCAATAAAATCATTATTAACTTGATTAAAAAGCACGTTGGACGTAAGCCTAGAAGTTGGCACGCTTCTCTTGACCAAGTGTTATGGGCTTGCTCGAACTTCACCTAAAGAGTCTATAAACACCACTCCCTACAAAGTTAACATTTGGGCACGATGCAGTTGTTACCCGTCGAGATTTGTTTACAATCAACAAGGATTCAAAACAATGTGAAATTCCTTTTGATCATTATTGGAATATGATGATTGATGAATTAGTTGATGTAGACGAAGAGAGGTTGTTAGCTTTAGAGATGCTTATTCGATGAAAGAAAGAGTAGCTAAAGCTTACAATAAAAAGGTTAAGTTAAAAACCTTTGAGGAAGGGGAGTTAGTGTGGAAAGTCCTATTACCTATGGATAAAAAGATAGAGTTTTAGGCAAATGGTCACCGTGGTGGGAAGGCCCATTTCGCGTGTTGCGATGCTTTTCGAATGGCGCTTATGAAGTCGAAGAGTTAGGTGACGAAAATAGACCTTTAGAATAAATGGCAAGTATTTAAAACGATACAAGCCAACATTAATCGAGATAAAGATTGAGCAATTATAAGTAAACGAAAGTTGTTCATAAATGGCAATGTATAAAGAAATTGTTAAAGTTACACACCCATTTTAGAATGCTAAACTATTACGCCTCGTGTTCGACAAGGTAGCCTTATGCCTCTCCATAATGTCGACACTTTAGAGAAATAGAGGTGTCGAGAAGGTATGCACTCTTTGTCGAGGCTCGGCGAGAATAGCTTGGTGCTTGTCAATCTTCTCCAAGTGCTCTATAGCTGCCAATGCTTTGGTGGTTTTGGTGGACGAAGAAGCAGCACTCATGCGTTCGACGAGCAGGCCCTTCTGATGCTTAGCATTAGACAGTTTGAGTTGAAGGGTCTTTATCTCTTCATCAATGCGTGCAATCTCTGCATCCCATTCAGCGAGTGCTTTCTCATCATTAGTCGCTTGGGTTTCAAGAGCCTCGATGTCGCCTTGATCACCCTTAAGAGAGGCGTAGTTCTACCTCACAGAGTCGAGTCTCTTGAACCTTGTGTTTGGAGGTGGTCGACCGTTGGTTGATTAAAAGAGAAAGTTGCTCAAAAATGGGGCCAAATTCCATGAAGAACGAAAGGACGTTTTGGGGAGGATTCAATTTGGTGATCTTGTGAATGAGGGATTTTAGCTCAAGATACACAGATGGTTCATTCTCAATGGTTGCCACCAAGTCTCCTTCTAACACCTTCGCCTTCACCGTGAAGCAAAGCTTTCGACCGCCTCTTGGTTGATAGAACTTAGAGAGTTGTTCGAGGAATCAAAATCAAACGGCTCGACGAGCTCTTGAGACTTAACATGATCTTCAAGGTCGCCAAGGATCCGCCTTCTTTAGCTCACCAATTCTTGATCGCCGACAACACCGTTGGATGACTCTTTGGCGTACACCTTGATCCGCAGTACCCCCACTCTAAGCTCCTCCGCTTCTTGATCGACCATATTTGCTTCAGAATTTCGACGAGGTAGCCACTACTTCGGTCCTTCAGCTTGTTGGAATGGTAAGTTCGAACTTGAGCAGCTCCAACAACAAATTTCTCGGCTCGACTTCTATCGCCAGCTGGAATAGCCTCCTCCATAGCAAGAGCATTCTCTTCGACGACCGACTCTTGTTCGACATTCCTAACTTGGAGCAAACTCCTCGAAAATGTGGATTTCAGGGTTGTCCAACGCTTGGAAAATTTCTTCAAAGCAGCTTGCACCGAGGAGATGAAGGAAAAGGGAGCATGGGGACCGATAACTCTAGATCGCAGCCTCAACCATAGATCGAACTTCGTGTTTGTCCACGAGCACCCACCCACCTATACGCAAAGCAAGGTATATCAATTAAGTTAAAGTTTGGAAAGGTGAGACCGAATAAGTCTAAACTAATGTCGAAAGGGGAGGTTACCTCTTGTACCTTAAGCCTCTTGATTGAGGAGAAGAAGGTGATTCGGAGCCTCATCAATAATGATGCCTTGAGCTGCCTCTTTGAATCTCGTGAAGGTTTCTCTTCTTCGCCTCGAGTGAGGGGATGTTATCATCACTTTCTGTCCCTGCAAAAAGAATTTGGGTTATGACAAGAAAGTGAATGACAAATGGAAGAGAAATTTCGACTTGATTAACAAGGCAAGAGTGTAGTACTCTCCTCATTAGGAAGAACCATTTTCCTTTTAGCTTTGGCTCACGAGTGGGTTCTCGCCTGGGTTGTTTTCTAAACAAGGTTTTCGACATAAATAAAAGTCGTAATCAAAAATAACTTGAAGTGAATAGATGGCAACATACCTTCTTTAGGACAATGTCTGGAGTAGATCTCACGACCACTGTCTTCTTGGTTGCTGGAGGAGATTTTGCTGTGGTAGCCTTGCTTACTTTGGTCTTCAGCTTGGGTGCAGGTTGATCTGACGTCGAAAAACATTGATAAGCAAACAGGAATAAAACTAAGTTACAGATGTTTAAGACTCAGAAAGATTTGGGTATCAAGAAGTAAATACCTGGGTTGTTCGAAGGAAGGGGCGCCACCAATTTCTTCATAATATTTTCTTGCAAAGGTGTCACTAGCCTCTCCAGCAAGAAGAAGGGTGTAGTAATCACCCACCATTCATGGAATTTCTTGGTGCATGAGAATCTGGGGTTGAATCTGAAGGTTCAAATTCAAGGCCCTATAGTGGAACTTCTTGAAGGCTCGCTTGTAGGCTACCATTGTTTCGATTCGAAAATTCTCGCCTATGAAAACACACCGCGCAGTCGAATCGACAAAGGCCAAACCGTCTCGCGTAATAACCGGGAAGTATCTCTTAATTCCGGCTATTTTTAGCTTTGCCGTGGGTAAGTCCGTAGAAAGAATAGCAGAGAGAGAGGTAGGCTTGCCGATTTGGGTAATCTCCTCACTTGTTCGGACAGAAGAAGAAGGAAATGGTTGCTTGCGAAACCAAGTTGGACCGAAAGGTCTTTGCACAAAGGGAGCC
Organism: Oxytropis ochrocephala; assembly: GCA_020916435.1. NCBI lineage: Eukaryota > Viridiplantae > Streptophyta > Magnoliopsida > Fabales > Fabaceae > Oxytropis > Oxytropis ochrocephala. The sequence goes on from CM037090.1 coordinate 82,856,400, forward strand.
ATAGAGTCTACGAAACTTGTGCACTTCAGAACATGTCAAGTGAATTTCAAAGACTCTTCTCGAGGAATATTTATCCGCTTGGTTTCAATCGGCCGGTCCGAATCCCTTCAGCCCTCCTAGACTCTAAGGTCAAGTTGAGCGCACTTAGAGATATACTGCACCTAGTCGAGACTCAAAAGTGGCTAATGTACCACAATTGCAATAGCCACAATGGGCCAGAGGCCAAGAACTTGTTGGTGGGTTCGTCTTCTTTCAGCTCTAGAACAGCATTGTCAAGTTCCTGATAGAGAGAACCCAACAACAGTTTGGCAAGACAGATGTTTTCTCCCTCGTGGAGTTGGGCTGCCAACGGGATATAGGTTTTAGAAACCTGGAGTGAACGGGTACAGAAAACAAAAAATGATAACCAAAGGGTTAAGAAGGCTACGTGTTCTTTAGCAGACACTTTATCAGTGTTGAGATTGTGGTGTTCTGTGATGTAAGGAGCAAAAGTGGCATTGTTAAAAGTAAACGGGTATTCATACTCAGGATTAGCAGGGTCGAAAGTCTCACCTAAGGGTTTCAGACCTGTGATGGCAGAAACATCTAGTAAAGTGGGAGTCAGCATGCCACATCTCAAGTGGAGGCTATGAGTGGCACAGTCCCAGAACTGCATAGCAGCCAATATCAAGGTGCTGTCATACTTAGGCCCATACCTAGACAACTGGATAAGGTCAAAAATACCTTGTTTTTTCCAGATGTCGGCCTTTTTAGCCTCTACCTTGTCGAGCCAATCTATGTAAATTTGTTGGTCGAGCCTAGAGAGCACTCTAAAGACCTGGAAGGACTATTCGTAAATTCTAAGTGAAAAGGGGTCTTAGTGAAAATTCTGGGTTGAAGACAGGCATGACTGGGGAAAATTTCAGAAACTTCAGTGTTCTCTAAAAGGGTATCAGGAAGAGGACCTAGATATGCATGAGTATAAACCCTAGCAGAGGGAATCGCGACTGGTTTGCCATTGAACCGCTTCGACTATCGTGGAATGTCGCTCATCAACGGCCATCAAGGGTTTTAGGTCCATTGGGTTCGCTGCTCTTCTTTGAACATTCAGCAGCAGATGAGGAAGCCATGAGAGATAAAAAGCAAATGCGAGACGGAATTCAAGCGTAGATTGAAGGAAAGGAATGAAAGTTTGAAACTTTAGTGATTTTGGGGATTTTGCAAAACGCAGAGAATGAAGAATGCAGAGAGACTTCACAAGAGTTCAAACTGAGTAAAGAGGAATATGAAGGGTTGTAGCCGTTTATATATGTTGGGGAGCTACAGCTATTGGCACGCTCGCCATAACTCGCACGCTCGCGACGCTTGAGAGATTTGATGGCCCACCAACTACGCAACGTGGGCCAATAAGACGGTTCGTTGTACCTGTGCAAGTAATGATGGTTGTCTTTTCGACCACTGTTGAAATGCAAAAGGCGGTAGAAGTGACCATTGCACAGTATTCAAAAAATGCCTTTTCTTCCTCCATTCCTTATTCCGCCGAAAAACATTTTTGGGGGCAATCTGTTACCTCAAAATTTCGACAAGGGCATTAAATTAAGCTTTAAATGGTGTTGATCGCACATTTAATAGTATTCTGTGGGCTGCAGGTCAATGGTCAAGTCAATATACCATAAATTCAACAGCAAAGTTGTACAAGTGCTGACAATGCAAGCAAACTTCGACAGACTTGGTTCTTCAAGCTACGAAGCAATGTCAGAAACCTTCGACAGAGAGGCCCAATTGTTCGACGAAAATCGGGTCCAATACTTCACAAATCCTTCGACAACAAGCTGGTCGAAGCGCAAGGAGCAAAGAAGCTTAGTGGGCGGTTACCTCCCTGGTTTTTAGGAAGTAGTTATCGTGCTTGCCCACGATTGTATCTAAGAGTATAAATACTCCCTTGTAATAGGAAAACGAGGTCACCACATTTTACAAAAACACCGAGAAACTCAACTTCCAAGCCAAAGCGAAACAAGAGTGAATCGATTATATTGTACGTGTTGGTGTACCACCTTCTTCTTTCTATCATTTTAATGCAATTTTTACTTGTTTTTACGCTTGTTGCTTTCTTGCTTTCATTCTCGCTTTCAAACTATCTCTTCCTACTATTTTTTGTTCTTACGCACGCTAAAAGACACAAAACATAAAGGCAATTGTCAAAGAGATTTTCTAGTTTGATCTCACAGCTCTTAATATTGAAAACTAGTGATTGTTTGCTAAAAACACCAGCAAACACATGGTCAACTCCATATTCCAAGTTTGAACAAAGACGAAACACTTGGTAAACAGGAATTAAAGAGTTAACTATCACATTGACCGATCTCCCTTTGGAGACTAAACATGGTCAACTCTCCTTTCGAAAGTTACAACTAAGTGGAAGTACTTTCTAAACCGACTCAAAGAGTCCACTATAACGCTCACCGATCCTCTTTTTAAGGAGATAACATGATCAACTCACCATTCTGAGTTTGAACCAAGTCGAAACATTTGGTAAACCGAATTCAAATAGCTCTTTATCATGTTCACTGATCTCTTTTGAAGGACTTAATGTATCAACTCTCTAATCTATTTTAGAACCAAGTCGAAACACTTGTTAAACCGGACTCAAAGCCTTCACAAACACGTTCATCGATCTCCATTGAAGAACATAACGTCATCGCCTCTCCATTTTGAGTTAGAACCAAGTCAAAAACATGGTAAATTGGAGTAAAATAGTTCAAAGATCATGTTCACGATCTTCTTTGAAGGATTTAACACAGATCAACTCTATAGTTTGACTTAGAGCAAAGACGAAACACTTGGTAATCCTGACACAAAAATTCCCGATCACGCTCGACGATCTCCTAAGAAGGACTTAACATGGTCAACTCCATATTCCAAGTTAGAACAAAGATGAAACACTTGGTAAACAGGAATTAATGAGTTAACTATAACATTGACCGATCTCACTTTAAAGACTAAACGTGGTCAACTCTCCTTTCTAAGTTACAACTAAGTGGAAATACTTTCTAAATCGACTCAAAGAGTCCATTATAACGCTCACCTATCCTCTTTTAAGGAGATAACATGATCAACTCACCATTCTCGAGTTTGAACCAATTCAAACATTTGGTAAACCGAATTCAAATAGTTCTTTATCACGTTCACTGATCTCTTTTGAAGGACTTAATGTATCAACACTCTAGTCTATTTTAGAACCAAATCGAAACACTTGTTAAACCGGACTCATAGCCTTCACAAACACGCTCAAAGAATCTCCTTTGAAGAACATAACATCATCGCCTCTCCATTTAGAGTTAGAACCAAGTCGAAAAACATGGTAAATTGGAGTTAAATAGATCAAAGATCATGTTCACGATCTTCTTTGAAGGATTTAACACAGATCAACTCTATAGTTTGACTTAGAGCAAAGACGAAACACTTGGTAATCCGACACAAAAATTCCCGATCACGCTCGACGATCTCCTAAGAAGGACTTAACGTGGTCAACTCCATATTCCGAGTTAGAACAAAGACGAAACACTTGGTAAACAGGAATTAAAGAGTTAACTATCACATTGACTGATCTTCCATTAAAGACTAAATGTAGTCAACTCTCCTTTATGAGTTACAACTAAGTTGAAATACTTTCTAAACCGGACTCAAAGAGTCCACTATAACGCTCACCGATCCTCTTTAAGGAGATAACATGATCAACTCACCATTCTGAGTTTGAACCAAGTCGAAATATTTGGTAAACCGAATTCAAATAGTTCTTTATCATGTTCACTGATCTCTTTTGAAGGAATTAATGTATCAACTCTCTAGTCTATTTTAGAACCAAGTCGAAACACTTGTTAAACCGGACTCAAAGCCTTCACAAACACGTTCACTGATCTCCTTTGAAGAACATAACATCATCAGCTCTCCATTTAGAGTTTAGAACCAAGTATAAAAACATTGTAAATTGGAGTTAAATAGTTCAGCATCATGTTCATGATCTTCTTTGAAGGATTTAACACAAGATCAACTCTATAGTTTGACTTAGAGCAAAGAGGAAACCCTTGGTAATCCGGACACAAAGAATTCACGATCACGTTCGACGATCTCCTAAGAATGACTTAACATGGTCAACTCCATATTCCAAGTTTGAACAAAGACGAAACACTATGTAAACAGGAATTAAAGAGTTAACTATCACATTGACCGATCTCCCTTTGAAGACTAAACGTGGTCAACTCTCATTTCTGAGTTACAACTAAGTGGAAGTACTTTCTAAACCGGACTAAAAGAGTCCACTATAACGTTCACCGATCCTCTTTTAAGGAGATAACATGATCAACTCACCCTTTTGAGTTTGAACCAATTCGAACCATTTGGTAAACCGAATTCAAATAGTTCTTTATCACGTTCACTGATCTCTTTTGAAGGACTTAATGTATCAACTCTCTAGTCTATTTTAGAACCAAGTCGAAACACTTGTTAAACCGGACTCAAAGCCTTCACAAACACGTTCACTGATCTCCATTGAAGAACATAACATCATCAGCTCTCCATTTAGAGTTAGAACCAAGTCGAAAAACATGGTAAATTGGAGTAAAATAGTTCAAAGATCATGTTCACGATCTTCTTTGAAGGATTTAACACAGATCAACTCTATAGTTTGACTTAGAGCAAAGACGAAACACTTAGTAATCCTGACACAAAAATTCCCGATCACGCTCGACGATCTCCTAAGAAGGACTTAACGTGGTCAACTCCATATTTTGAGTTAGTACAAAGACGAAACACTTGGTAAACAGGAATTAAAGAGTTAACTTTCACATTGACCGATCTTCCTTTAAAGACTAAATGTGGTCAACTCTCCTTTCCGAGTTACAACTAAGTGAAAATACTTTCTAAACCGGACTCAAAGAGTCCACTATAACATTCACTGATCCTCTTTAAGGATAAAACATGGTCAACTCACCATTCTTGAGTTTGAACCAAGTCGAAACATTTGGTAAACCGAATTCAAATAGTTCTTTATCACGTTCACTGATCTCTTTTGAAGGACTTAATGTATCAACTATAACATTCACCGATCATCTTTTAAGGATATAACATGATCAACTCACCATTCTGAGTTTGAACCAAATCGAAACATTTGGTAAACCGAATTCAAATAGTTCTTTAAAGACTAAACGTGGTCAACTCTCCTTTCTGAGTTACAACTAAGTGGAAATACTTTCTAAATCAGACTCAAAGAGTCCACTATAACGTTCACCTAACCTCTTTTAAGGAGATAACATGATCAACTCACCATTCTGAGTTTGAACCAATTCGAAACATTTGGTAAACCGAATTAAAATAGTTCTTTATCACGTTCACTGATCTCTTTTGAAGGACTTAATGTATCAACTCTCTAGTCTATTTTAGAACCAAGTCGATAAACTTGTTAAACCGACTCATAGCCCGCCTTCACAAACACGCTCAAAGAATCTCCTTTGAAGAACATAACATCATCGCCTCTCCATTTAAAGTTAGAACCAAGTCGAAAAACATGGTAAATTAGAGTTAAATAGTTCAAAGATCATGTTCACGATCTTCTTTGAAGGATTTAACACAGATCAACTCTATAGTTTGACTTAGAGCAAAGACGAAACACTTGGTAATCCTGAAAAAAAATTCCCGATCACGCTCGACGATCTCCTAAGAAGGACTTAACATGGTCAACTCCATATTCCAAGTTGGAAAAAGATGAAACACTTGGTAAACAGGAATTAATGAGTTAACTATAACATTGACCGATCTCCTTAAAAGACTAAAAGTGGTCAACTCTCCTTTCTCGAAAGTTACAACTAAGTGGAAATACTTTCTAAATCGGACTCAAAGAGTCCACTATAACGCTCACCTATCCTCTTTAAGGAGATAACATGATCAACTCACCCTTCCGAGTTTGAACCAATTCAAACATTTGGTAAACCGAATTCAAATAGTTCTTTATCAACGCTCACCGATCTCTTTGAAGGACTTAATGTATCAACTCTCTAGTCTATTTAGAACCAAGTCGAAACACTTGTTAAACCGCACTCATAGCCTTCACAAACATTTTCAAGAATCTCCTTTGAAGAACATAACATCATCGCCTCTCCATTTAGAGTTAGAACCAAGTCGAAAAACATGGTAAATTGGAGTTAAATAGTTCAAAGATCATGTTTACGATCTTCTTTGAAGGATTTAACACAGATCAACTCTATAGTTTGACTTAGAGCAAAGACGAAACACTTGGTAATCCTGACAAAAAAATTTCCGATCACGCTCGACGATCTCCTAAGAAGGACTTAACATGGTCAACTCCATATTCCAAGTTGGAACAAAGATGAAACACTTGGTAAACAGAATTAATGAGTTAACTCTAACATTGATCGATCTCCCTTTAAAGACTAAATGTGGTCAACTCTCCTTTCTCGAGTTACAACTAAGTGGAAATACTTTCTAAATCGCACTCAAAGAGTCCACTATAACGCTCACCTATCCTCTTTTAAGGAGATAACATGATCAACTCATCATTCCGAGTTTGAACCAATTCAAACATTTGGTAAACCGAATTCAAATAGTTCTTTATCACGCTCACCGATCTCTTTTGAAGGACTTAATGTATCAACTCTCTAGTCTATTTTAGAACCAAGTCGAAACACTTGTTAAACCGACTCATAGCCCGCCTTCACAAACACGCTCAAAGAATCTCCTTTGAAGAACATAACATCATCGCCTCTCCATTTAGAGTTAGAACCAAGTCGAAAAACATGGTAAATTGGAGTTAAATAGTTCAAAGATCATGTTCACGATCTTCTTTGAAGGATTTAACACAGATCAACTCTATAGTATGACTTAGAGCAAAGACGAAACACTTGGTAATCCGACCAAAAAATTCCCGATCACGCTCGACGATCTCCTAAGAAGGACTTAACATGGTCAACTCCATATTCCAAGTTGGAACAAAGATGAAACACTTGGTAAACAGAATTAATGAGTTAACTATAACATTGATCGATCTCCTTTAAAGACTAAACGTGGTCAACTCTCCTTTCTCGAGTTACAACTAAGTGGAAATACTTTCTAAATCGACTCAAAGAGTCCACTATAACGCTCACCTATCCTCTTTTAAGGAGATAACATGATCAACTCACCATTCGAGTTTGAACCAATTCAAACATTTGGTAAACCGAATTCAAATAGTTCTTTATCACGCTCACCGATCTCTTTTGAAGGACTTAATGTATCAACTCTAGTCTATTTTAGAACCAAGTCGAAACACTTGTTAAACCGTGACTTCATAGCCTCGCTTCTTCACAAACACGTTCAAGAATCTCCTTTGAAGAACATAACATCATCACTCTTCATTTAGAGTTAGAACCAAGTCGAAAAACATGGTAAATTGGAGTTAAATAGTTCAAAGATCATGTTCACGATCTTCTTTGAAGGATTTAACACAGATCAACTCTATAGTTTGACTTAGAGCAAAGACGAAACACTTGGTAATCCTGACAAAAAAATTCACGATCACGCTCGACGATCTCCTAAGAAGGACTTAACATGGTCAACTCCATATTCCAAGTTGGAACAAAGATGAAACACTTGGTAAACAGAATTAATGAGTTAACTATAACATTGATCGATCTCCTTTAAAGACTAAATGTGGTCAACTCTCCTTTCTCGAGTTACAACTAAGTGGAAATACTTTCTAAATCGACTCAAAGAGTCCACTATAACGCTCACCTATCCTCTTTTAAGGAGATAACATGATCAACTCACCATTCTCGAGTTTGAACCAATTCAAACATTTGGTAAACCGAATTCAAATAGTTCTTTATCACGCTCACCGATCTCTTTTGAAGGACTTAATGTATCAACTCTCTAGTCTATTTTAGAACCAAGTCGAAACACTTGTTAAATCGACTCATAGCCCGCCTTCACAAACACGCTCGTAAATCTCCTTTGAAGAACATAACATCATCGCCTCTCCATTTAGAGTTAGAACCAAGTCGAAAAACATGGTAAATTGGAGTTAAATAGTTCAAAGATCATGTTCACGATCTTCTTTGAAGGATTTAACACAGATCAACTCTATAGTTTGACTTAGAGCAAAGACGAAACACTTAGTAATCCGGACACAAAAAATTCCCGATCACGTTCGACGATCTCCTAAGAAGGACTTAACGTGGTCAACTCCATATTTTGAGTTAGAACAAAGACGAAACACTTGGTAAACAGGAATTAAAGAGTTAACTTTCACATTGACCGATCTTCCTTTAAAGACTAAATGTGGTCAACTCTCCTTTCCGAGTTACAACTAAGTGAAAATACTTTCTAAACCGGACTCAAAGAGTCCACTATAACATTCACTGATCCTCTTTTAAGGATATAACATGATCAACTCACCATTCTAAGTTTGAACCAAGTCGAAACATTTGGTAAACCGAATTCAAATAGTTCTTTATCACGTTCACTGATCTCTTTTGAAGGACTTAATGTATCAACTATAACATTCACCGATCATCTTTTAAGGATATAACATGATCAACTCACCAATCTGAGTTTGAACCAAATCGAAACATTTGGTAAACCGAATTCAAATAGTTCTTTAAAGACTAAACGTGGTCAACTCTCCTTTCTGAGTTACAACTAAGTGGAAATACTTTCTAAATCAGACTCAAAGAGTCCACTATAACGCTCACCTAACCTCTTTTAAGGAGATAACATGATCAACTCACCATTCGAGTTTGAACCAATTCAAACATTTGGTAAACCGAATTCAAATAGTTCTTTATCACGCTCACTCGATCTCTTTTGAAGGACTTAATGTATCAACTCTCTAGTCTATTTTAGAACCAAGTCGATAAACTTGTTAAACCGGACTCATAGCCTGCCTTCACAAACACGTTTAGCAATCTCCTTTGAAGAACATAACATCATCAGCTCTCCATTTAAAGTTAGAACCAAGTCGAAAAACATGGTAAATTAGAGTTAAATAGTTCAAAGATCATGTTCACGATCTTCTTTGAAGGATTTAACACAGATCAACTCTATAGTTTGACTTAGAGCAAAGACGCAAACACTTGGTAATCCGACAAAAAAATTCCCGATCACGCTCGACGATCTCCTAAGAAGGACTTAACATGGTCAACTCCATATTCCAAGTTGGAAAAAGATGAAACACTTGGTAAACAGAAATTAATGAGTTAACTATAACATTGACCGATCTCCTTAAAAGACTAAAAGTGGTCAACTCTCCTTTCTCGAGTTACAACTAAGTGGAAATACTTTCTAAATCGGACTCAAAGAGTCCACTATAACGCTCACCTATCCTCTTTAAGGAGATAACATGATCAACTCACCCTTCCGAGTTTGAACCAATTCAAACATTTGGTAAACCGAATTCAAATAGTTCTTTATCAACGCTCACCGATCTCTTTTGAAGGACTTAATGTATCAACTCTCTAGTCTATTTAGAACCAAGTCGAAACACTTGTTAAACCGCACTCATAGCCTTCACAAACATTTTCAAAGAATCTCCTTTGAAGAACATAACATCATCGCCTCTCCATTTAGAGTTAGAACCAAGTCGAAAAACATGGTAAATTGGAGTTAAATAGTTCAAAGATCATGTTTACGATCTTCTTTGAAGGATTTAACACAGATAACCTCTATAGTTTGACTTAGAGCAAAGACGAAACACTTGGTAATCCTGACAAAAAAATTCCGATCACGCTCGACGATCTCCTAAGAAGGACTTAACATGGTCAACTCCATATTCCAAGTTGGAACAAAGATGAAACACTTGGTAAACAGAATTAATGAGTTAACTATAACATTGATCGATCTCCCTTTAAAGACTAAATGTGGTCAACTCTCCTTTCTCGAAAGTTACAACTAAGTGGAAATACTTTCTAAATCGACTCAAAGAGTCCACTATAACGCTCACCTATCCTCTTTAAGGAGATAACATGATCAACTCATCATTCCGAGTTTGAACCAATTCAAACATTTGGTAAACCGAATTCAAATAGTTCTTTATCACGCTCACCGATCTCTTTTGAAGGACTTAATGTATCAACTCTCTAGTCTATTTTAGAACCAAGTCGAAACACTTGTCAAACCGACTCATAGCCCGCCTTCACAAACACGCTCAAAGCAGCCTCCTTTGAAGAACATAACATCATCGCCTCTCCATTTAGAGTTAGAACCAAGTCGAAAAACATGGTAAATTGGAGTTAAATAGTTCAAAGATCATGTTCACGATCTTCTTTGAAGGATTTAACACAGATCAACTCTATAGTATGACTTAGAGCAAAGACGAAACACTTGGTAATCCGACTAAAAAATTCCCGATCACGCTCGACGATCTCCTAAGAAGGACTTAACATGGTCAACTCCATATTCCAAGTTGGAACAAAGATGAAACACTTGGTAAACAGGAATTAATGAGTTAACTATAACATTGATCGATCTCCTTTAAAGACTAAACGTGGTCAACTCTCCTTTCTCGAGTTACAACTAAGTGGAAATACTTTCTAAATCGCACTCAAAGAGTCCACTATAACGCTCACCTATCCTCTTTAAGGAGATAACATGATCAACTCACCATTCTCGAGTTTGAACCAATTCAAACATTTGGTAAACCGAATTCAAATAGTTCTTTATCACGCTCACCGATCTCTTTTGAAGGACTTAATGTATCAACTCTAGTCTATTTTAGAACCAAGTCGAAACACTTGTTAAACCGCACTCATAGCCTCGCTTCACAAACACGTTCAAAGAATCTCCTTTGAAGAACATAACATCATCGCCTCTTCATTTAGAGTTAGAACCAAGTCGAAAAACATGGTAAATTGAGTTAAATAGTTCAAAGATCATGTTCACGATCTTCTTTGAAGGATTTAACACAGATCAACTCTATAGTTTGACTTAGAGCAAAGACGAAACACTTGGTAATCCTGACAAAAAAATTCACGATCACGCTCGACGATCTCCTAAGAAGGACTTAACATGGTCAACTCCATATTCCAAGTTGGAACAAAGATGAAACACTTGGTAAACAGAATTAATGAGTTAACTATAACATTGATCGATCTCCTTTAAAGACTAAATGTGGTCAACTCTCCTTTCTCGAGTTACAACTAAGTGGAAATACTTTCTAAATCGCACTCAAAGAGTCCACTATAATGTTCACCTATCCTCTTTAAGGAGATAACATGATCAACTCACCATTCTCGAGTTTGAACCAATTCAAACATTTGGTAAACCGAATTCAAATAGTTCTTTATCACGCTCACCGATCTCTTTGAAGGACTTAATGTATCAACTCTCTAGTCTATTTTAGAACCAAGTCGAAACACTTGTTAAATCGACTCATAGCCCGCCTTCACAAACACGCTCAAAGAATCTCCTTTGAAGAACATAACATCATCGCCTCTCCATTTAGAGTTAGAACCAAGTCGAAAAACATGGTAAATTGGAGTTAAATAGTTCAAAGATCATGTTCACGATCTTCTTTGAAGGATTTAACACAGATCAACTCTATAGTATGACTTAGAGCAAAGACGAAACACTTGGTAATCCGGACAAAAATTCCCGATCACGCTCGACGATCTCTTAAGAAGGACTTAACATGGTCAACTCCATATTCCAAGTTGGAACAAAGATGAAACACTTGGTAAACATGAATTAATGAGTTAACTATAACATTGATCGATCTCCTTTAAAGACTAAACGTGGTCAACTCTCCTTTCTCGAGTTACAACTAAGTGGAAATACTTTCTAAATCGACTCAAAGAGTCCACTATAACGCTCACCTATCCTCTTTTAAGGAGATAACATGATCAACTCACCCTTCTGAGTTTGAACCAATTCAAACATTTGGTAAACCGAATTCAAATAGTTCTTTATCAACGCTCACCGATCTCTTTTGAAGGACTTAATGTATCAACTCTCTAGTCTATTTTAGAACCAAGTCGAAACACTTGTTAAACCGACTCATAGCCTACCTTCACAAACACGCTCAAAGAATCTCCTTTGAAGAACATAACATCATCGCCTCCATTTAGAGTTAGAATCAAGTCGAAAAACATGGTAAATTGGAGTTAAATAGTTCAAAGATCATGTTCACGATCTTCTTTGAAGGATTTAACACAGATCAACTCTATAGTTTGACTTAGAGCAAAGACGAAACACTTGGTAATCCGGACAAAAAAAATTCCCGATCACGTTCGACGATCTCCTAAGAAGGACTTAACATGGTCAACTCCATATTCCAAGTTGGAACAAAGATGAAACACTTGGTAAACAGGAATTAATGAGTTAACTATAACATTGATCGATCTCCCTTTAAAGACTAAACGTGGTCAACTCTCCTTTCTGAGTTACAACTAAGTGGAAATACTTTCTAAATCGCACTCAATGAGTCCATTATAACGCTCACCTATCCTCTTTTAAGGAGATAACATGATCAACAAACCATTCTGGAGTTTGAACCAATTCAAACATTTGGTAAACCGAATTCAAATAGTTCTTTATCAACGTTCACTGATCTCTTTTGAAGGACTTAATGTATCAACTCTCTAGTCTATTTAGAACCAAGTCGAAACACTTGTTAAACCGGACTCATAGCCTTCACAAACATGTTCAGCAATCTCCTTTGAAGAACATAACATCATCAGCTCTCCATTTAGAGTTAGAACCAAGTCGAAAAACATGGTAAATTGGAGTTAAATAGTTCAGCATCATGTTCACGATCTTCTTTGAAGGATTTAACACAGGATCAACTCTATAGTTTGACTTAGAGCAAAGACGAAACACTTGGTAATCCGGACAAAAAAAATTCCCGATCACGTTCGACGATCTCCTAAGAAGATACGAAAATTAAAAATAAAATAGGAAATATTAGTTATTCCATGATTGCTTCTTATGATGTGTTTTGGCTTCTAAAATGTTGGTGCTGGGTATTTTTCTTTGTAGAATTCCTTCCACATGCTTAGGGAACTCGTGCTCTCATCACCTATCCTCTTTTAAGGAGATAACATGATCAACTCATCATTCTGAGTTTGAACCAATTCGAAACATTTGGTAAACCGAATTCAAATAGTTCTTTATCACGTTCACTGATCTCTTTTGAAGGACTTAATGTATCAACTCTCTAGTCTATTTTAGAACCAAGTCGAAACACTTGTTAAACCGATTCATAGCCCGCTTTCACAAACACGCTCAAAGAATCTCCTTTGAAGAACATAACATCATCGCCTCCATTTAGAGTTAGGACCAAGTCGAAAAACATGGTAAATTGGAGTTAAATAGTTCAAAGATCATGTTCACGATCTTCTTTGAAGGATTTAACACAGATCAACTCTATAGTTTGACTTAGAGCAAAGACGAAACACTTGGTAATCCTGACAAAAAAATTCACGATCACGCTCGACGATCTCCTAAGAAGGACTTAACATGGTCAACTCCATATTCCAAGTTGGAACAAAGATGAAACACTTGGTAAACAGAATTAATGAGTTAACTATAACATTGATCGATCTCCTTTAAAGACTAAATGTGGTCAACTCTCCTTTCTCGAGTTACAACTAAGTGGAAATACTTTCTAAATCAGACTCAAAGAGTCCACTATAACGTTCACCTATCCTCTTTTAAGGAGATAACATGATCAACTCACCATTCTGAGTTTGAACCAAGTCGAAATATTTGGTAAACCGAATTCAAATAGTTCTTTATCATGTTCACTGATCTCTTTTGAAGGAATTAATGTATCAACTCTCTAGTCTATTTTAGAACCAAGTCGAAACACTTGTTAAACCGGACTCAAAGCCTTCACAAACACGTTCACTGATCTCCTTTGAAGAACATAACATCATCGCCTCCATTTAGAGTTTAGAACCAAGTATAAAAACATTGTAAATTGGAGTTAAATAGTTCAAAGATCATGTTCATGATCTTCTTTGAAGGATTTAACACAAGATCAACTCTATAGTTTGACTTAGAGCAAAGAGGAAACCCTTGGTAATCCGGACACAAAGAATTCACGATCACGTTCGACGATCTCCTAAGAATGACTTAACATGGTCAACTCCATATTCCAAGTTTGAACAAAGACGAAACACTATGTAAACAGGAATTAAAGAGTTAACTATCACATTGACCGATCTCCTTTTGAAGACTAAACGTGGTCAACTCTCATTTCGAGTTACAACTAAGTGGAAGTACTTTCTAAACCGACTAAGAGAGTCCACTATAACGCTCACCGATCCTCTTTTAAGGAGATAACATGATCAACTCACCCTTTTGAGTTTGAACCAATTCGAACCATTTGGTAAACCGAATTCAAATAGTTCTTTATCACGCTCATCGATCTCTTTTGAAGGACTTAATGTATCAACTCTCTAGTCTATTTTAGAACCAAGTCGAAACACTTGTTAAACCGACTCAAAGCCTTCACAAACACGCTCACCGATCTCCATTGAAGAACATAACATCATCGCCTCTCCATTTAGAGTTAGAACCAAGTCGAAAAACATGGTAAATTGGAGTAAAATAGTTCAAAGATCATGTTCACGATCTTCTTTGAAGGATTTAACACAGATCAACTCTATAGTTTGACTTAGAGCAAAGACGAAACACTTGGTAATCCTGACACAAAAATTCCCGATCACGCTCGACGATCTCCTAAGAAGGACTTAACGTGGTCAACTCCATATTTTGAGTTAGAACAAAGACGAAAACACTTGGTAAACAGGAATTAAAGAGTTAACTATCACATTGACCGATCTTCCTTTAAAGACTAAATGTGGTCAACTCTCCTTTCCGAAAGTTACAACTAAGTGAAAATACTTTTCTAAACCTGACTCAAAGAGTCCACTATAACATTCACCGATCCTCTTTAAGGATATAACATGATCAACTCACCATTATGAGTTTGAACCAAGTCGAAACATTTGGTAAACCGAATTCAAATAGTTCTTTATCACGTTCACTGATCTCTTTTGAAGGACTTAATGTATCAACTATAACATTCACCGATCATCTTTTAAGGATATAACATGATCAACTCACCATTCTGAGTTTGAACCAAATCGAAACATTTGGTAAACCGAATTCAAATAGTTCTTTATCACGTTCACTGATCTCTTTTCAAGGACTTAATGTATCAACTATAACATTCACTGATCCTCTTTTAAGGATATAATCAACTCACCATTCTGAGTTTGAACCAAGTCGAAACATTTGGTAAACCGGATTCAAATAGGAATTAAAGAGTTAACTATCACATTCCGATCTCCCTTTGAAGACTAAATGTGGTCAACTCTCCTTTCTGAGTTACAACTAAGTGGAAATACTTTCTAAACCGGACTCAAAGAGTCCACTATAACGTTCACCGATCCACTTTTAAGGAGATAACATGATCAACTCACCATTCTGAGTTTGAACCAAGTCGAAACATTTGGTAAACCGAATTCAAATAGCTCTTTATCACGTTCACTGATCTCTTTTGAAGGACTTAATGTATCAACTCTCTAATCTATTTTAGAACCAAGTCGAAACACTTGTTAAACCGGACTAAAAGCCTTCACTAACACGTTCACTGATCTCCATTGAAGAACATAACATCATCAGCTCTCCATTTAGAGTTAGAACCAAGTCGAAAAACATGGTAAATTGGAGTAAAATAGTTCAACATCATGTTCACGATCTTCTTTGAAGGATTTAACACAGGATCAACTCTATAGTTTGACTTAGAGCAAAGACGAAACACTTGGTAATCCGGACACAAAAAATTCCCGATCACGTTCAACGATCTCCTAAGAAGGACTTAACATGGTCAACTCCATATTCCAAGTTAGAACAAAGATGAAACACTTGGTAAACAGGAATTAATGAGTTAACTATAACATTGACCGATCTCACTTTAAAGACTAAACGTGGTCAACTCTCCTTTCTAAGTTACAACTAAGTGGAAATACTTTCTAAATCAGACTCAAAGAGTCCACTATAACGTTCACCTATCCTCTTTTAAGGAGATAACATGATCAACTCACCATTCTCGAGTTTGAACCAATTCAAACATTTGGTAAACCGAATTCAAATAGTTCTTTATCACGCTCACCGATCTCTTTTGAAGGACTTAATGTATCAACACTCTAGTCTATTTTAGAACCAAATCAAAACACTTGTTAAACCGACTCATAGCCTTCACAAACACGCTCAAAGAATCTCCTTTGAAGAACATAACATCATCGCCTCTCCATTTAGAGTTAGAACCAAGTCGAAAAACATGGTAAATTGGAGTTAAATAGATCAGCATCATGTTCATGATCTTCTTTAAAGGATTTAACACAAGATCAACTCTATAGTTTGACTTAGAGCAAAGAGGAAACCCTTGGTAATCCGGACACAAAGAATTCCCGATCACGTTCGACGATCTCCTAAGAAGGACTTAACATGGTCAACTCCATATTCCAAGTTTGAACAAAGACGAAACACTTGGTAAACAGGAATTAAAGAGTTAACTATCACATTGACCGATCTCCCTTTGGAGACTAAACATGGTCAACTCTCCTTTCTGAGTTACAACTAAGTGGAAGTACTTTCTAAACCGGACTAAAAGAGTCCACTATAACGTTCACCGATCCTCTTTTAAGGAGATAACATGATCAACTCACCATTCTGAGTTTGAACCAAGTCAAAACATTTGGTAAACCGAATTAAAATAGTTCTTTATCATGTTCACTGATCTCTTTTGAAGGACTTAATGTATCAACTCTCTAGTCTATTTTAGAACCAAGTCGAAACACTTGTTAAACCGGATTCATAGCCCGCCTTCACAAACACGCTCAAAGAATCTCCTTTGAAGAACATAACATCATCGCCTCTCCATTTAGAGTTAGAACCAAGTCGAAAAACATGGTAAATTGGAGTTAAATAGTTCAAAGATCATGTTCACGATCTTCTTTGAAGGATTTAACACAGATCAACTCTATAGTTTGACTTAGAGCAAAGACGAAACACTTGGTAATCCGGACAAAAAAAATTCACGATCACGTTCGACGATCTCCTAAGAAGGACTTAACATGGTCAACTCCATATTCCAAGTTGGAACAAAGATGAAACACTTGGTAAACAGGAATTAATGAGTTAACTATAACATTGATCGATCTCCTTTAAAGACTAAATGTGGTCAACTCTCCTTTCTCGAAAGTTACAACTAAGTGGAAATACTTTCTAAATCGACTCAAAGAGTCCACTATAACGCTCACCTATCCTCTTTAAGGAGATAACATGATCAACTCACCATTCTGAGTTTGAACCAAGTCGAAATATTTGGTAAACCGAATTCAAATAGTTCTTTATCATGTTCACTGATCTCTTTTGAAGGAATTAATGTATCAACTCTCTAGTCTATTTTAGAACCAAGTCGAAACACTTGTTAAACCTGACTCAAAGCCTTCACAAACACGCTTCACCGATCTCCTTTGAAGAACATAACATCATCGCCTCTCCATTTAGAGTTTAGAACCAAGTATAAAAACATTGTAAATTGGAGTTAAATAGTTCAAAGATCATGTTCATGATCTTCTTTGAAGGATTTAACACAAGATCAACTCTATAGTTTGACTTAGAGCAAAGAGGAAACCCTTGGTAATCCGACACAAAGAATTCACGATCACGCTCGACGATCTCCTAAGAATGACTTAACATGGTCAACTCCATATTCCAAGTTTGAACAAAGACGAAAACACTATGTAAACAGAATTAAAGAGTTAACTATCACATTGACCGATCTCCTTTGAAGACTAAACGTGGTCAACTCTCATTTCGAGTTACAACTAAGTGGAAGTACTTTCTAAACCGACTAAGAGAGTCCACTATAACGCTCACCGATCCTCTTTAAGGAGATAACATGATCAACTCACCCTTTTGAGTTTGAACCAATTCAACCATTTGGTAAACCGAATTCAAATAGTTCTTTATCACGCTCACCGATCTCTTTTGAAGGACTTAATGTATCAACTCTCTAGTCTATTTTAGAACCAAGTCGAAACACTTGTTAAACCGACTCAAAGCCTTCACAAACACGCTCACCGATCTCCATTGAAGAACATAACATCATCGCCTCTCCATTTAGAGTTAGAACCAAGTCGAAAAACATGGTAAATTGGAGTAAAATAGTTCAAAGATCATGTTCACGATCTTCTTTGAAGGATTTAACACAGATCAACTCTATAGTTTGACTTAGAGCAAAGACGAAACACTTGGTAATCCTGACACAAAAATTCCCGATCACGCTCGACGATCTCCTAAGAAGGACTTAACGTGGTCAACTCCATATTTTGAAAGTTAAACAAAGACGAAACACTTGGTAAACAGAATTAAAGAGTTAACTATCACATTGACCCATCTTCCTTTAAAGACTAAATGTGGTCAACTCTCCTTTCCGAGTTACAACTAAGTGAAAATACTTTCTAAACCGGACTCAAAGAGTCCACTATAACATTCACCGATCCTCTTTTAAGGATATTACATGATCAACTCACCATTCCGAGTTTGAACCAAGTCGAAACATTTGGTAAACCGAATTCAAATAGTTCTTTATCACGCTCACTGATCTCTTTTGAAGGACTTAATGTATCAACTATAACATTCACCGATCATCTTTTAAGGATATAACATGATCAACTCACCATTCTCGAGTTTGAACCAAATCAAACATTTGGTAAACCGAATTCAAATAGTTCTTTATCACGCTCATCGATCTCTTTTCAAGGACTTAATGTATCAACTATAACATTCACTGATCCTCTTTTAAGGATATAATCAACTCACCATTCTAAGTTTGAACCAAGTCGAAACATTTGGTAAACCGGATTCAAATAGGAATTAAAGAGTTAACTATCACATTCTGATCTCCCTTTGAAGACTAAATGTGGTCAACTCTCCTTTCTGAGTTACAACTAAGTGGAAATATTTTCTAAACCGACTCAAAGAGTCCACTATAACGTTCACCGATCCACTTTTAAGGAGATAACATGATCAACTCACCATTCTGAGTTTGAACCAAGTCGAAACATTTGGTAAACCGAATTCAAATAGCTCTTTATCACGTTCACTGATCTCTTTTGAAGGACTTAATGTATCAACTCTCTAATCTATTTTAGAACCAAGTCGAAACACTTGTTAAACCGGACTCAAAGCCTTCACAAACACGTTCACTGATCTCCATTGAAGAACATAACATCATCAGCTCTCCATTTAGAGTTAGAACCAAGTCGAAAAACATGGTAAATTAGAGTAAAATAGTTCAGCATCATGTTCACGATCTTCTTTGAAGGATTTAACACAGGATCAACTCTATAGTTCGACTTAGAGCAAAGACGAAAACACTTGG
The DNA here is from genome assembly GCA_020916435.1 of Oxytropis ochrocephala. Lineage (NCBI taxonomy): Eukaryota > Viridiplantae > Streptophyta > Magnoliopsida > Fabales > Fabaceae > Oxytropis > Oxytropis ochrocephala. The sequence goes on from CM037090.1 coordinate 82,875,823, forward strand.
TAATCCTGACACAAAAATTCCCGATCACGCTCGACGATCTCCTAAGAAGGACTTAACATGGTCAACTCCATATTCCAAGTTAGAACAAAGATGAAACACTTGGTAAACAGGAATTAATGAGTTAACTATAACATTGACCGATCTCACTTTAAAGACTAAACGTGGTCAACTCTCCTTTCTAAGTTACAACTAAGTGGAAATACTTTTTAAATCAGACTCAAAGAGTCCACTATAACGTTCACCTATCCTCTTTTAAGGAGATAACATGATCAACTCACCATTCTGAGTTTGAACCAATTCGAAACATTTGGTAAACCGAATTCAAATAGTTCTTTATCACGCTCATCGATCTCTTTTGAAGGACTTAATGTATCAACACTCTAGTCTATTTTAGAACCAAATCGAAACACTTGTTAAACCGACTCATAGCCTTCACAAACACGCTCAAAGAATCTCCTTTGAAGAACATAACATCATCGCCTCTCCATTTAGAGTTAGAACCAAGTCGAAAAACATGGTAAATTGGAGTTAAATAGATCAAAGATCATGTTCACGATCTTCTTTGAAGGATTTAACACAGATCAACTCTATAGTTTGACTTAGAGCAAAGACGAAACACTTGGTAATCCGACACAAAAATTCCCGATCACGCTCGACGATCTCCTAAGAAGGACTTAACGTGGTCAACTCCATATTCCGAGTTAGAACAAAGACGAAACACTTGGTAAACAGGAATTAAAGAGTTAACTATCACATTGACTGATCTTCGATTAAAGACTAAATGTAGTCAACTCTCCTTTATGAAAGTTACAACTAAGTTGAAATACTTTCTAAACCTGACTCAAAGAGTCCACTATAACGCTCACCGATCCTCTTTAAGGAGATAACATGATCAACTCACCATTCTCGAAGTTTGAACCAAGTCGAAATATTTGGTAAACCGAATTCAAATAGTTCTTTATCATGTTCACTGATCTCTTTTGAAGGAATTAATGTATCAACTCTCTAGTCTATTTTAGAACCAAGTCGAAACACTTGTTAAATCGGACTCAAAGCCTTCACAAACACGTTCACTGATCTCCTTTGAAGAACATAACATCATCGCCTCCATTTAGAGTTTAGAACCAAGTATAAAAACATTGTAAATTGAGTTAAATAGTTCAAAGATCATGTTCATGATCTTCTTTGAAGGATTTAACACAAGATCAACTCTATAGTTTGACTTAGAGCAAAGAGGAAACCCTTGGTAATCCGGACACAAAGAATTCACGATCACGTTCGACGATCTCCTAAGAATGACTTAACATGGTCAACTCCATATTCCAAGTTTGAACAAAGACGAAACACTATGTAAACAGGAATTAAAGAGTTAACTATCACATTGACCGATCTCCCTTTGAAGACTAAACGTGGTCAACTCTCATTTCTGAGTTACAACTAAGTGGAAGTACTTTCTAAACCGGACTAAAAGAGTCCACTATAACGTTCACCGATCCTCTTTTAAGGAGATAACATGATCAACTCACCCTTTTGAGTTTGAACCAATTCGAACCATTTGGTAAACCGAATTCAAATAGTTCTTTATCACGTTCACTGATCTCTTTTGAAGGACTTAATGTAACACCCCATTTCTACCCGGTAATTTAAATCAAAAATCATAGTATACAAAAATCTTTTCTGGTCATCTTTTAGTTTAGTGTGTTATAAAATAGTGAACTGGCTGACTATGGGATTACTCGTAATCGATACTACTTGCAACAGTATTGGCCACCTTTGCAAGGCTCTCAAGATGCCCTTGTAAATACACCAAATAAAGAAATTCTAGCCTTAGTGGCGAACTACGCTTTAGCCATAGTCATTCAAAGACACTAATAGTATAACATAAATTAATACTCAATGAAATGGAGCGTCACAATTCTTTCTCTTAAACAAAATCCGAATACGTAACACCGGTAGATAAACTCATAGGAATATAGTTTCACATAATGCAGCGGAAAATAATCATTATCTCAACAAAGATAAATCCAAAGAATATCAAAACAAATACATAAAGGCTCAACAAGGAGCAAAACAAGCAACAATAGCCTAAACCCCACCCTCAAAAAGCATGACGAGCAGCATCGACTCGGGAGTAGTGAAGGTAGAAAGCCCTCACTCCCGACTCACCGTGGTAAATAACAAATGTATGGGTGAGTCTCGAATCAGATAATAAAAGTGATAATAAGCAATATATAGGCATAGTTTACAAAGATACTCAAACACACCACTCATCAATCAACAATATTCATGCACTAATGGGAATGTATGCAATGTCAAGATGCATGTGGTACCATTGGCTCCACCGGCCGCCTCAGCTTCACAATCACTTTATAAGGCCCCCGCCACCCTCAAAGCTTCACAATCATTTTATAAGGCCCCCTGGCCGCCTCAAAGCTTCACAAATCATATTATAAACTCTACGATCAAGCAGCCAATGTATGCACGAGACTCCATGTACATCACAAACATCATTTCAAACAACTCAATACACCCATTACTCTTACCTCGTTGTTAATCTCATTTTATAGCCCTCCCGGCTTGGCCCACCGCCCATGCCCCCATGGCATGCTCAATCACCTCATTATAAACTCTCAAGACCATTAAGTCCCACCTGACCATTCTCCTCTAGAGTACTCAACCTCACCCAGTGGACCTAAACCACCACTTAGGACTAAAACAATCACCTAGTGACCAAACTGTCACCTAGGGACCAAAACAAAGACTTCTTAGGCACTTGGCAAAGACCAGCGCCATTTTCCCCACATTCGCGCGCCCGTGCAACACAAAGACTAGCGCCGTAAACTCAAAGATTTTGGCGCCCGTGGCAACACACCCACCGGGCGCCACTTTCCTAGCAACTGCGCCCGGGCAACACAGACTCTGACACAAACTCGCATACGCTGCATACACAAACTAAGACACAGCAAAGACAGCTTTGGCGCCTCACACCCACTTTCACCCAACACTTTCAAACCAAAACCACCCGAGCCAAAACGCTTAAAAATGAATTTGGGTGTGTAAACACAAAATTTGGCACAAAGAAATATGCCTAGAAAAGTAAGTTTCACTCCCTGGCCCCAAAACACACACAAAACAAGCCTCACCGGACATTTTCAAAATAAGACTCGCAACTAAAAACCACTGAGCCAAAACACTTAAAATTGAAAGTCAAGTGTGTGAATACAAAATTTGGCACGAGGAAATATGTTTAGAAATACAAGTTTCACTCTCCGGCCCCAAAACACACACAAAATAAGCCCCACCGACATTTTCAAAAATACACCGCAACTGTAAAAACCACTCGAGCCAAAACATTTAAAATTGAAAGTCACTACAAAATTTGGCACGAGGAAATGTGCCTGTATGCAAGTTTCACTCCCGGCCCAAAATACCCACATTCTCGCGCCCAGACAAAGAACTCACTCACCCAGACATCAAGCATAAAGGACACAGCGCCATTCTCGGGCACCTCGGGCAAGCATTTGGCGCCTCACACCGCACACACGCACTCCAACACACAAACAAAGGCACAGTGGCGCCATTTTCCCCACAACTTGGCGCCCGCGTAACACACCGCACAGAACACATTCCAAAGACATGAATAAAGGCACGTGGCGCCATTTTCCCAAAGAATGTGGCGCCCGGCAAGAGTATTCTCGCACAAACTCACTACTAGCTGAATAGCATACATGGCGCTGCTAATCCTAGCATCTTGCGCCCCAAACTCTAAAACCCCAATTTTCTCAAAATCTTCCAAACCAATTCACTCAATAATCCTTCTAACACTCCGAATTGCATAATCAAACAACCAATTGCATGCTCAAATCATCAATTAACATCAAAATCACAAATTCATACATTACAAAACCCTAATTCACGCTAAATCAATTTTTACCAACAATTACATCAAATTCAAGAAATCAATCATCATGCAATCATCAATTAACATCAAAACAAATTTCTATGATACATATAATACCCATTATCTCCTCTATTATAGAGTGAGACTCCCTTACCTCAAATTAACCGTAGAGAAGCACCTAATCGAGTCACTTAACAAAACCACCGCAACAATCCAAGCCTTCAAGCTACGAAATTGCTCTTTCTCCTCCTCTTCTCCTAGGGTTTGGCGCCGTGCTCTCTTTTCTCTCCTCTCCTTCGCAACTTTCTTTCTTTCTTTCACAAATGAAAGAAAATTCCACTTTGGGTATATGTATATTGGGCCAAGCGCACTTGGGCCCTTTTACACCCCGGTCCATTTCTTCCACCATTCCTTCAATTAAAATAAATTACTAAATTATAAACACCATATTATAATTTAATATAATTAAAAATTAGTGCAACACCTAAACAATTTAATCAATTTCTTAATTAAATTATTCGGGGTGTTACAACTCTCCCCACTTAGAGATTTCGCCCTCGAAATTCATACCGAGTCAAATAACTCGATAGGACTCTCGCATTCTCGCTTTCAGCCTCCCAGTCATACTCTCACCAAAGAGCCTCCCCCAACCACACTACCTTGACCAAGGCAATGTCTTTCCTCTCAACACCTTCACTTCTCTATCATCAATCCTCACCGGCATAGTCTCCATAGTGAGGTTCTCACGCACTCTCCACATCATCCATGTGAATCACATGAGACGGTCCGAATATACTCCGGTCGTGACACGTGGAAGACATCGTGCAAGTTCGAAGATTAGGTGGCAAGGCCACCCTATAAGCAACCTTTCCAACCTCTCAAGCTGATTTGGTACGGTCCAATAAACCTTGAGTTAACTTCTTTGCCTTCGAGCACGCCCAACACCACCATAGCGTGACCTCAAGAACACATGCTCACCACCAAACTCCAAGTCCTTCCTCCTCTTATCATGATAACTTTTCTCGCCGACTCGAGACTCTTTCATCTTCTCTCTCGATCATTTTCACCTTCTCGCTGCCTCCCTAACCAACTCCGGTCCAAGAACAACACTCTCACCTGACTCATGCCAACACAAAGGAGTTCTCGCACTCCGCCCATACAAAGGCCTCAAAAGGAGCCATCCCGATGAATATAGTTGTTATTATAGTGAACTCAATCGCTGGAAGATGCGATCCCACGCACCTCCTCGCTCTAACACACAAGCTCTCAAAAGATCCTCCAAAGACTGATGGTTCTCTCTGTCCCACCATCACCCGAGGGGTGATAAGTCAACTCAACCTCGCCTGGACCCTAAAGCCTCCCGCAAGCTTCCCAAAACTCGATGTAAACCGCGGGTCTCTATCCGACATAATACTCTTCTAACCCCGTGAAGCTTCACAATCACTTGAATGTAAATTCTAGCCAACTTTGGCACAGAAAGGTGATGTTGATAGGAATAAAGTGAGCAGCACTTGGTCAACCTATCCACAATCACCCAAATAAGGTCGGACCTTCTCTCACAAAGATTTGGCAATCCGGCCACAAAATCCATGGAAATGCTCGTCCCACTTCCATTCCGGAATCTCCAAAGGTTGCATCAACCCCGCAGCTTCGTGCTCAATCTTTGACTTCCGGCAAGTCAAACATGCATATACAAATCGCGCAACATCTCTCTTCATACCAGTGCCACCAAAATAGTTTCTTCAGATCATGGTACATCTTAGTAGCACTGGATGAATGCTCAACTTACTCCTATGACTCTCCTCAAGTATCATCTTCTTCAACTCAAGATCATCCGAACACGATTCTGGCCCTCGAATCTCAAAACACCGGGAATCCAACTCAGTATCCTCTCGCAGCCTTGCTCACCCGCAACCAAAGAAGTCTACCACCTTCACATCTAGTCTCTCAAGGCTCGATACTAACCAAGAATTGCGCTCCCAATTCTCAAGATCCCCAATCGACACTCGAGGTGTCACCTCACGCACTCAAACTCAAGTCACTAATTGCTCAATCAATTCCAACTCCTCACCATCATAGTCGACATATGCAAAGTCTTCCGACTCAAAGCATCACCACGACATTAGCTTTGCTTTGGGTGATAGTTCAAGCCGAAATTATAGTCCTTCAACAAATTTCTAACCAATGCCTCTGCCTCATATTCACTCCTTCTCGTCAAACAAGTACTTCGCACTCTTGTGATCACCGAACACCTCGAATCTAGTACCATAGAGATAAGTGCCTCCAAATTTTCAACACAAACACAATCGCAGCCTAACTCTAAGTCATGAGTAGGATAGTTCTTCTCATGGGTCCTCAACCGTCGGACGCATAAGCAACCACCTTCCTTCCCCGCATCAATACACCTCCCAAACCCATCTTGGAAGCATCACAAGACACACAACAAATGGTTGCTCCGCACAGCAACACTAACACCGAGACGTGGTCAACCTCCTCTTTAGCTCTTGGAAGCTCTCTTCGCACTTTGCATCCCACACAAATGCCTTCCCTTACAGTCAATCGAGTCAATGGAAGGGCTAGTTTAGAGAACCCTTCAATGAACCTCCCAGTAATAACCAAACAACCCCAAGAAACTCCCCGATCTCGCCGCAGACTTTGGGCTCTCCCACCGCAACACCGCATCAACCTTGGCCGGATCCACAACTATACCATCACCGTAAATAATATGACCCAAGAAGCTCACCTCATGCAAACTGTAACTCACACTTCGACAACTTGGCATACAACTTCCTCTCTTTCAAGACCTCTAAAGACTAACCTCAAGTGCTCGCATGCTCTTCCTCGATTTTGAGTACACCAAAATATCATCAATGAAGACCACCACAAACCGATCCAGATAGCTATGGAAAATTCGGCTCATGTACTCCATAAACACCCCGTGCATTTGTGGACACCAAACGGCATTACAGAGTACTCATAATGCCCATACCTTGTTCTCAATGTCGTCTTCTCGATATCCTCATCCTTCACCTTGATCCGTGATACCCGACCTCAAGTCAATCTTGCTAAACACTTTAGCACCCACCGCTTGATCCATCGATCATCTATCCTGGAGAGGATACTTATTCTTGATAGTCACTTTATTCAACTCGTCTCAGTAGTCCACGCACGCACGCATACTCCCATCCTTCTTCTTTACCAACAAAACCGAGCTCCCCATGGTGATACACTAGGCCTCACAAACTTCTTCTCAAGAAGCTCCTCTAATCGCTTCTTCAATTCAAACCAACTCGTGGTCGACATCCCAGACGGTGCATAGACACAGTGCCTAGTACTGTGCACAAGCTCAATCCCGAACTCAACTTCCTCTCTGGGGCACACTAGGAATCTCATCCGAAACACTTCAGTGAACTCACACACCACCAGTAACCCATCAACTACACTCTGCTCTCAGCAGATATAGACGCCATCAAAGCAAACAACCGACCACCCTCTTTCATTACCTCGCGCAATTGCTCACAGACAGAGAGCGCACTCTTCCTCTTCAGAAGGAGAAAACTAATAGACTTATCGTATCAGCTTGATGTGCACGTGGTTATCTACTAACCACCCATGCCCGTAATCACATCTAACCCACCCAAAGGCAAACAAATCGATCACCTAAAATCTCTCAAAGACCGACAGAGGACACCTAGCACACATCGTAGAAGTAGTTACTGGACTTTAGCCGGAGTGTCGATAACCATCCTCTCCCATAGTAGACATTACTAAATTTAACTTTTCAAAGACAAACAGATGCAATAAAAGAGTGCGTAGCACCCGTGTCAACAATAGCAACTAAAGGTGTACCAGAGATGAAACATGTACCTTGATATCATTAGGTCCCTCCGAACTCGCCAATGCAAACACCTCCCAGTAGATCTTTCCTTCTTAGGCTCGGGACACTTGAAGCTAATGTGACCACCTTCACCACACCAAACATATGTGTTCCTTTATGATCACACTCGCATGCCATGTGACCACTCTTTCCACACCTAAAACATCTCTTCACTTCCATCTTACAAATAAAACTCTTGTGACTGGGCTTGTCACACACTTGAAACACACAATATCGATGGGCGCCTCCCACTTGGCTTCTTGCCCTCATGGTGCCTCCTACCCTCAAAGCAGACTGCTTTCCACCATTGTACTGCTACACACCGAATACCTTTGCTTCCCTTTGTCACAGACTTCTCATAAGGCTTACCTCCGTGATGAAATTTCCTCCGGTCTCTCATGACCCTAGAGCTGCATTGCTGCCTTCCTCATATATCCTCGCAAAGAATCTACCGATCAAGAAATACTCTAATTTTCTCGATACCCCACACCGCTTGATATCACCTCTCACCCATTCTCAAACTTGATGCACTTTGAGAATTCAGCCCCACCAAAGATAGTGTGGATAGAACTTGGCCAACTCCGTGAACTTGGCAAAGATATTCAAGAATGGGCCATACTTCCTCGCCTCGCCAAGGAATTCCACTTTTTCTTACTTCTCACGCCCTCCGGAAATACTTTCAAGAATTCCTTCTGAACACAAACTCAAGTGATCTCTTCCTGCAAAGACCTAACCTCTCACCGGTCTCTAGCCACTACCATCGCCTCTTCAGATAAAGTATGAGTACTGCACTGACTTTCTCGCTTCATCTCAGGCACCCAATCACCCCAAGATCCTCTCAATCTCCTTCACCAAGTCAAGGCACCATCCGGCTGTACCTCCCTCAAGGTGGGGTTCTCTCTCCGAACGCTGCCGTGCCGCGGGTCTCATTATTCTCGCTGGGTACCCACACCGCGCTTATAGCCGCAAGGCCTCAAGAAGAGCAAGACGATCCTTCCGCCATATCAACCTAACACCGCAAAGATAACCAACCAGGGCCTGTAATTACTTTAGGACACCTAGTTGTCATACACACTATGACAGATCGACACACTTGGCCTTTATTGCATCGAACTTTTGCTCGATACCACTAATGTAACACCCCATTTCTACCCTGTAATTTAAATCAAAAATCGTGAGTATACAAAAATCTTTTCTCGGTCATCTTTTAGTTTAGTGTGTTATAAAATAGTGAACTGGCCGACTATGGGATTACTCTGTAATCGATACTACTTGCAATGTGCATTGGCCACCTTTGCAAGGCTCTCAAGATGCCCTTGTAAATACACCAAATAAAGAAATTTAGCCTTAGTGGCGAACCACGCTTTAGCCATAGTCATTCAAAGACACTAATAGTATAACATAAATTAATACTCAATGAAATGGAGCGTCACAATTCTTTCTCTTAAACAAAATCCGAATACGTAACACCGGTAGATAAACTCATAGGAATATAGTTTCACATAATGCAGCGGAAAATAATCATTATCTCAACAAAGATAAATCCAAAGAATATCAAAACAAATACATAAAGGCTCAACAAGGAGCAAAACAAGCAACAATAGCCTAAACCCCACCCCCTAGGTGCTACGACGAGAGCAGCATCGACTCGGGAGTAGTGAAGGTAGAAAGCCCTCACTCCCGACTACACCGTGGTAAATAACAAATGTATGGGTGAGTCTCGAACTGTATAATAAAAGTGATAATAAGCAATATATAGGCATAGTTTAAAGCATACTCAAACACACCACTCATCAATCAACAATATTCATGCACTAATGGGAATGTATGCAATGTCAGCATGCATGTGGTACCATTGGCCCACCGCCGCCTCAAAGCTTCACAATCACTTTATAAGGCCCCCTACGCCTCAAAGCTTCACAATCATTTTATAAGGCCCCCGCCGCCTCAAAGCCACAAATCATATTATAAACTCTACGATCACAGCCAATGTATGCACGAGACTCCATGTACATCACAAACATCATTTCAAACAACTCAATACACCCATTACTCTTACCTCGTTGTTAATCTCATTTTATAGCCCTCCCGCTTGGCCCACCGCCCATGCCCCCATGGCATGCTCAATCACCTCATTATAAACTCTCAAGACCATTAAGTCCCACCTGACCATTCTCCTCTAGAGTACTCAACCTCACCTGTGGACCTAAACCACCACTTAGACCAAAACAATCACCTAGGGACCAAACTGTCACCTAGTGGACCAAAACAAAGACTCTCTTAGGCACTTGGCAAAGACTCAGCGCCATTTTCCCCACATTCTCGCGCCCGTGCAACACAAAGACTAGGCGCCAGAAACTCAAGATTTTGGCGCCCGTGGCAACACAAACCACCGGGCGCCACTTTCCTAGCAACTGCGCTCGGGCAACATGCACCTAGACACAAACTCGCATACGCTGCACACAAACTAAGACACAGCAAAGACACTTGGCTTGGCGCCCCTGACCTCACCACCCAACACTTTCAAACCAAAACCACCCGAGCCAAAACGCTTAAAAATGAATTTGGGTGTAAACACAAAATTTGGCACAAAGAAATATGCCTAGAAAAGTAAGTTTCACTCCCGCCCCAAAACACACACAAAACAAGCCTCACCGACATTTTCAAAATAAGACTCGCAACTGTAAAAACCACTGAGCCAAAAACACTTAAAATTGAAAGTCAAGGTGTGAATACAAAATTTGGCACGAGGAAATATGTTTAGAAATACAAGTTTCACTCTCCGGCCCCAAACACACACAAAATAAGCCCCACCGACATTTTCAAAAATACACCGCAACTAAAAACCACTGAGCCAAAACATTTAAAATTGAAAGTCAAGGCAGTGAATACAAAATTTGGCACGAGGAAATGTGCCTGTAAATGCAAGTTTCACTCCCTGCCCAAAATACCCACATTCTCGCGCCCAGACAAAGAACTCACTCACCCAGACATCAAGCATAAAGTGACACAGCGCCATTCTGGCACCCCGGGGCAAGATTTGGCGCCTCACACCGCACACACGCACTCCAACACACAAACAAAGGCACAGGGCGCCATTTTCCCACAACTTGGCGCCCGCAACACACACGCACAGAACACATTCCAAAGACATGAATAAAGGCATTGTGGCGCCATTTTCCCAAAGAATGTGGCGCCCGGCAAAGAGCATTCTCGCACAAACTCACACTAGCCGCTGAACAGCATACGTGGCGCTGCATCCTAGCATCTTGCGCCCCAAACTCTAAAACCCCAATTTTCTCAAAATCTTCCAAACCAATTCACTCAATAATCCTTCTAACACTCCGAATTGCATAATCAAACAACCAATTGCATGCTCAAATCATCAATTAACATCAAAATCACAAATTCATACATTACAAAACCCTAACTCACGCCTAAATCAATTTTTACCAACAATTACATCAAAGTCAAGAAATCAATCATCATGCAATCATCAATTAACATCAAAACAGCCCCTATGATACATATAATACCCATTATCTCCTCTATTATAGAGTGAGACTCCCTTACCTCAAATTAACCAGAGAAGCACCTAATCGAGTCACTTAACAAAACCACCGCAACAATCCAAGCCTTCAAGCCACGAAATTGCTCTTCTCCTCCTCTTCTCCTAGGGTTTGGCGCCGTGCTCTCTTTTTCTCCCTCTCCTTCGCAACTTTCTTTCTTTCTTTCACAAATGAAAGAAAATTCCACTTTTGGGTATATGTATATTGGGCCAAGCGCACCTTGGGCCCTTTTACACCCCCGGTCCATTTCTTCCACCATTCCTTCAATTAAAATAAATTACTAAATTATAAACACCATATTATAATTTAACATAATTAAAAATTAGTGCAACACCTAAACAATTTAATCAATTTCTTAATTAAATTATTTGGGGTGTTACACTTAATGTATCAACTCTCTAGTCTATTTTAGAACCAAGTCGAAACACTTGTTAAACCTGACTCAAAGCCTTCACAAACACGCTCATCGATCTCCATCAAGAACATAACATCATCGCCTCCATTTAGAGTTAGAACCAAGTCGAAAAACATGGTAAATTGGAGTAAAATAGTTCAAAGATCATGTTCACGATCTTTTTGAAGGATTTAACAATGGATCAACTCTATAGTTTGACTTAGAGCAAAGACGAAACACTTAGTAATCCGGACACAAAAAATTCCCGATCACGTTCGACGATCTCCTAAGAAGGACTTAACGTGGTCAACTCCATATTTTGAGTTAGAACAAAGACGAAACACTTGGTAAACAGGAATTAAAGAGTTAACTTTCACATTGACCGATCTTCCTTTAAAGACTAAATGTGGTCAACTCTCCTTTCCGAGTTACAACTAAGTGAAAATACTTTCTAAACCGGACTCAAAGAGTCCACTATAACATTCACTAATCCTCTTTTAAGGATATAACATGATCAACTCACCATTCTGAGTTTGAACCAAGTCGAAACATTTGGTAAACCGAATTCAAATAGTTCTTTATCACGTTCCCTGATCTCTTTTGAAGGACTTCATGTATCAACTATAACATTCACCGATCATCTTTTAAGGATATAACATGATCAACTCACCATTCTGAGTTTGAACTAAATCGAAACATTTGGTAAACCGAATTCAAATAGTTCTTTAAAGACTAAACGTGGTCAACTCTCCTTTCTGAGTTACAACTAAGTGGAAATACTTTCTAAATCAGACTCAAAGAGTCCACTATAACGTTCACCTATCCTCTTTAAGGAGATAACATGATCAACTCACCATTCTGAGTTTGAACCAATTCGAAACATTTGGTAAACCGAATTCAAATAGTTCTTTATCACGTTCACTAATCTCTTTTGAAGGACTTAATGTATCAACTCTCTAGTCTATTTTAGAACCAAGTCGATAAACTTGTTAAACCGACTCATAGCCTCGCCTTCACAAACACGTTCAAAGAATCTCCTTTGAAGAACATAACATCATCGCCTCCATTTAAAGTTAGAACCAAGTCGAAAAACATGGTAAATTAGAGTTAAATAGTTCAAAGATCATGTTCACGATCTTCTTTGAAGGATTTAACACAGATCAACTCTATAGTTTGACTTAGAGCAAAGACGAAACACTTGGTAATCCTGACAAAAAAATTCCCGATCACGCTCGACGATCTCCTAAGAAGGACTTAACATGGTCAACTCCATATTCCAAGTTGGAAAAAAGATGAAACACTTGGTAAACAGGAATTAATGAGTTAACTATAACATTGACCGATCTCCTTAAAAGACTAAAAGTGGTCAACTCTCCTTCTCGAAAGTTACAACTAAGTGGAAATACTTTCTAAATCGCACTCAAAGAGTCCACTATAACGCTCACCTATCCTCTTAAGGAGATAACATGATCAACTCACCCTTCTGAGTTTGAACCAATTCGAAACATTGGTAAACCGAATTCAAATAGTTCTTTATCAACGCTCACCGATCTCTTTTGAAGGACTTAATGTATCAACTCTCTAGTCTATTTAGAACCAAGTCAAAACACTTGTTAAACTGCACTCATAGCCTTCACAAACATGTTCAAGAATCTCCTTTGAAGAACATAACATCATCACTCTCCATTTAGAGTTAGAACCAAGTCGAAAAACATGGTAAATTGAGTTAAATAGTTCGCATCATGTTTACAATCTTCTTTGAAGGATTTAACACAGATCAACTCTATAGTTTGACTTAGAGCAAAGACGAAACACTTGGTAATCCTGACAAAAAAATTCCCGATCACGCTCGACGATCTCCTAAGAAGGACTTAACATGGTCAACTCCATATTCCAAGTTGGAACAAAGATGAAACACTTGGTAAACAGAATTAATGAGTTAACTATAACATTGATCGATCTCCTTTAAAGACTAAATGTGGTCAACTCTCCTTTCTCGAAAGTTACAACTAAGTGGAAATACTTTCTAAATCGACTCAAAGAGTCCACTATAACGCTCACCTATCCTCTTTAAGGAGATAACATGATCAACTCATCATTCCGAGTTTGAACCAATTCAAACATTTGGTAAACCGAATTCAAATAGTTCTTTATCACGCTCACCGATCTCTTTTGAAGGACTTAATGTATCAACTCTCTAGTCTATTTTAGAACCAAGTCGAAACACTTGTTAAACCGACTCATAGCCCGCCTTCACAAACACGCTCAAAGAATCTCCTTTGAAGAACATAACATCATCGCCTCTCCATTTAGAGTTAGAACCAAGTCGAAAAACATGGTAAATTGGAGTTAAATAGTTCAAAGATCATGTTCACGATCTTCTTTGAAGGATTTAACACAGATCAACTCTATAGTATGACTTAGAGCAAAGACGAAATACTTGGTAATCCTGACCAAAAAAATTCCCGATCACGCTCGACGATCTCCTAAGAAGGACTTAACATGGTCAACTCCATATTCCAAGTTGGAACAAAGATGAAACACTTGGTAAACAGAATTAATGAGTTAACTATAACATTGATCGATCTCCTTTAAAGACTAAACGTGGTCAACTCTCCTTTCTCGAGTTACAACTAAGTGGAAATACTTTCTAAATCGTGACTCAAAGAGTCCACTATAACGCTCACCTATCCTCTTTTAAGGAGATAACATGATCAACTCACCATTCCGAGTTTGAACCAATTCAAACATTTGGTAAACCGAATTCAAATAGTTCTTTATCACGCTCACCGATCTCTTTTGAAGGACTTAATGTATCAACTCTCTAGTCTATTTTAGAACCAAGTCGAAACACTTGTTAAACCGCACTCATAGCCTCGCCTTCACAAACACGCTCAAAGAATCTCCTTTGAAGAACATAACATCATCGCCTCTTCATTTAGAGTTAGAACCAAGTCGAAAAACATGGTAAATTGGAGTTAAATAGTTCAAAGATCATGTTCACGATCTTCTTTGAAGGATTTAACACAGATCAACTCTATAGTTTGACTTAGAGCAAAGACGAAACACTTGGTAATCCTGACAAAAAAATTCACGATCACGCTCGACGATCTCCTAAGAAGGACTTAACATGGTCAACTCCATATTCCAAGTTGGAACAAAGATGAAACACTTGGTAAACAGAATTAATGAGTTAACTATAACATTGATCGATCTCCTTTAAAGACTAAATGTGGTCAACTCTCCTTTCTCGAGTTACAACTAAGTGGAAATACTTTCTAAATCGCACTCAAAGAGTCCACTATAACGCTCACCTATCCTCTTTTAAGGAGATAACATGATCAACTCACCATTCCGAGTTTGAACCGATTCAAACATTTGGTAAACCGAATTCAAATAGTTCTTTATCACGCTCACCGATCTCTTTTGAAGGACTTAATGTATCAACTCTCTAGTCTATTTTAGAACCAAGTCGAAACACTTGTTAAATCGACTCATAGCCCGCCTTCACAAACACGCTCAAAGAATCTCCTTTGAAGAACATAACATCATCGCCTCCCATTTAGAGTTAGAACCAAGTCGAAAAACATGGTAAATTGGAGTTAAATAGTTCAAAGATCATGTTCACGATCTTCTTTGAAGGATTTAACACAGATCAACTCTATAGTATGACTTAGAGCAAAGACGAAACACTTGGTAATCCTGACAAAAAAATTCCCGATCACGCTCGACGATCTCTTAAGAAGGACTTAACATGGTCAACTCCATATTCCAAGTTGGAACAAAGATGAAACACTTGGTAAACATGAATTAATGAGTTAACTATAACATTGATCGATCTCCTTTAAAGACTAAAAATGGTCAACTCTCCTTTCTCGAAAGTTACAACTAAGTGGAAATACTTTCTAAATCGCACTCAAAGAGTCCACTATAACGCTCACCTATCCTCTTTAAGGAGATAACATGATCAACTCACCCTTCCGAGTTTGAACCAATTCAAACATTTGGTAAACCGAATTCAAATAGTTCTTTATCAACGCTCACCGATCTCTTTTGAAAGACTTAATGTATCAACTCTCTAGTCTATTTTAGAACCAAGTCGAAACACTTGTTAAACCGACTCATAGCCTCGCCTTCACAAACACGCTCAAAGATCTCCTTTGAAGAACATAACATCATCGCTCTCCATTTAGAGTTAGAATCAAGTCGAAAAACATGGTAAATTGGAGTTAAATAATTCAAAGATCATGTTCACGATCTTCTTTGAAGGATTTAGCACAGATCAACTCTATAGTTTGACTTAGAGCAAAGACGAAACACTTGGTAATCCTGACAAAAAAATTCCCGATCACGCTCGACGATCTCCTAAGAAGGACTTAACATGGTCAACTCCATATTCCAAGTTGGAACAAAGATGAAACACTTGGTAAACAGAATTAATGAGTTAACTATAACATTGATCGATCTCCTTTAAAGACTAAACGTGGTCAACTCTCCTTTCTCGAAAGTTACAACTAAGTGGAAATACTTTCTAAATCGCACTCAAAGAGTCCACTATAACGCTCACCTATCCTCTTTTAAGGAGATAACATGATCAACTCACCATTCCGAGTTTGAACCAAGTCGAAATATTTGGTAAACCGAATTCAAATAGTTCTTTATCATGTTCATCGATCTCTTTGAAGGAATTAATGTATCAACTCTCTAGTCTATTTTAGAACCAAGTCGAAACACTTGTTAAACCTGACTCAAAGCCTTCACAAACACGCTCACCGATCTCCTTTGAAGAACATAACATCATCGCCTCCATTTAGAGTTTAGAACCAAGTATAAAAACATTGTAAATTGGAGTTAAATAGTTCAAAGATCATGTTCATGATCTTCTTTGAAGGATTTAACACAAGATCAACTCTATAGTTCGACTTAGAGCAAAGAGGAAACCCTTGGTAATCCTGGACACAAAGAATTCACGATCACGCTCGACGATCTCCTAAGAATGACTTAACATGGTCAACTCCATATTCCAAGTTTGAACAAAGACGAAACACTATGTAAACAGAATTAAAGAGTTAACTATCACATTGACCGATCTCCCTTTGAAGACTAAACGTGGTCAACTCTCATTTCGAAAGTTACAACTAAGTGGAAGTACTTTCTAAACCTGACTAAGAGAGTCCACTATAACGCTCACCGATCCTCTTTTAAGGAGATAACATGATCAACTCACCCTTTGAGTTTGAACCAATTCAACCATTTGGTAAACCGAATTCAAATAGTTCTTTATCACGCTCACCGATCTCTTTTGAAGGACTTAATGTATCAACTCTCTAGTCTATTTTAGAACCAAGTCGAAACACTTGTTAAACCTGACTCAAAGCCTTCACAAACACGCTCATCGATCTCCATTGAAGAACATAACATCATCGCCTCTCCATTTAGAGTTAGAACCAAGTCGAAAAACATGGTAAATTGGAGTAAAATAGTTCAGCATCATGTTCACGATCTTCTTTGAAGGATTTAACACAGGATCAACTCTATAGTTTGACTTAGAGCAAAGACGAAACACTTGGTAATCCGGACACAAAAAATTCCCGATCACGTTCGACGATCTCCTAAGAAGGACTTAACGTGGTCAACTCCATATTTTGAGTTAGAACAAAGACGAAACACTTGGTAAACAGGAATTAAAGAGTTAACTATCACATTGACCGATCTTCCTTTAAAGACTAAATGTGGTCAACTCTCCTTCCGAGTTACAACTAAGTGAAAATACTTTCTAAACCGGACTCAAAGAGTCCACTATAACATTCACCGATCCTCTTTTAAGGATATAACATGATCAACTCACCATTCTGAGTTTGAACCAAGTCGAAACATTTGGTAAACCGAATTCAAATAGTTCTTTATCACGTTCACTGATCTCTTTTGAAGGACTTAATGGATCAACTATAACATTCACCGATCATCTTTTAAGGATATAACATGATCAACTCACCATTCTGAGTTTGAACCAAATTGAAACATTTGGTAAACCGAATTCAAATAGTTCTTTATCACGTTCACTGATCTCTTTTCAAGGACTTAATGTATCAACTATAACATTCACTGATCCTCTTTTAAGGATATAATCAACTCACCATTCTGAGTTTGAACCAAGTCGAAACATTTGGTAAACCGGATTCAAATAGGAATTAAAGAGTTAACTATCACATTCAGATCTCCCTTTGAAGACTAAATGTGGTCAACTCTCCTTTCTGAGTTACAACTAAGTGGAAATACTTTCTAAACCGGACTCAAAGAGTCCACTATAACGTTCACCGATCCACTTTTAAGGAGATAACATGATCAACTCACCATTCTGAGTTTGAACCAAGTCGAAACATTTGGTAAACCGAATTCAAATAGCTCTTTATCACGTTCACTGATCTCTTTTGAAGGACTTAATGTATCAACTCTCTAATCTATTTTAGAACCAAGTCAAAACACTTGTTAAACCGGACTCAAAGCCTTCACAAACACGTTCACTGATCTCCATTGAAGAACATAACATCATTAGCTCTCCATTTAGAGTTACAACCAAGTCGAAAAACATGGTAAATTGGAGTAAAATAGTTCAGCATCATGTTCACGATCTTCTTTGAAGGATTTAACACAGGATCAACTCAATAGTTTGACTTAGAGCAAAGACGAAACACTTGGTAATCCGGACACAAAGAATTCCCGATCACGTTGGACGATCTCCTAAGAAGGACTTAACATGGTCAACTCCATATTCCAAGTTAGAACAAAGATGAAACACTTGGTAAACAGGAATTAATGAGTTAACTATAACATTGACCGATCTCCCTTTAAAGACTAAACGTGGTCAACTCTCCTTTCTGAGTTACAACTAAGTGGAAATACTTTCTAAATCAGAGTCAAAGAGTCCACTATAACGTTCACCTATCCTCTTTTAAGGAGATAACATGATCAACTCACCATTCTGAGTTTGAACCAATTCGAAACATTTGGTAAACCGAATTCAAATAGTTCTTTATCACGTTCACTGATCTCTTTTGAAGGACTTAATGTATCAACTCTCTAGTCTATTTTAGAACCAAGTCGATAAACTTGTTAAACCGGACTCATAGCCTTCCTTCACAAACACGCTCAAAGAATCTCCTTTGAAGAACATAACATCATCGCCTCCATTTAGAGTTAGAACCAAGTCGAAAAACATGGTAAATTGGAGTTAAATAGTTCAAAGATCATGTTCACGATCTTCTTTGAAGGATTTAACACAGATCAACTCTATAGTTTGACTTAGAGCAAAGACGAACCACTTGGTCATCCTGACAAAAAAATTCCCGATCACGCTCGACGATCTCCTAAGAAGGACTTAACATGGTCAACTCCATATTCCAAGTTAGAACAAAGATGAAACACTTGGTAAACAGAATTAATGAGTTAACTATAACATTGATCGATCTCCTCAGAAAGACTAAATGTGGTCAACTCTCCTTTCTCGAAAGTTACAACTAAGTGGAAATACTTTCTAAATCGCACTCAAAGAGTCCACTATAACGCTCACCTATCCTCTTTAAGGAGATAACATGATCAACTCACCATTCTCGAGTTTGAACCAATTCAAACATTTGGTAAACCGAATTCAAATAGTTCTTTATCACGCTCACCGATCTCTTTTGAAGGACTTAATGTATCAACTCTCTAGTCTATTTTAGAACCAAGTCGAAACACTTGTTAAACCGACTCATAGCCCGCCTTCACAAACACGCTCAAAGAATCTCCTTTGAGAACATAACATCATCGCCTCTCCATTTAAAGTTAGAACCAAGTCGAAAAACATGGTAAATTAGAGTTAAATAGTTCAAAGATCATGTTCACTATCTTCTTTGAAGGATTTAACACAGATCAACTCTATAGTTTGACTTAGAGCAAAGACGAAACACTTGGTAATCCGGACAAAAAAAATTCCCGATCACGTTCGACGATCTCCTAAGAATGACTTAACATGGTCAACTCCATATTCCATGTTGGAAAAAAGATGAAACACTTGGTAAACAGGAATTAATGAGTTAACTATAACATTGACCGATCTCCCTTAAAAGACTAAAAGTGGTCAACTCTCCTTTCTCGAAAGTTACAACTAAGTGGAAATACTTTCTAAATCGCACTCAAAGAGTCCACTATAACGCTCACCTATCCTCTTTAAGGAGATAACATGATCAACTCACCCTTCTGAGTTTGAACCAATTCGAAACATTTGGTAAACCGAATTCAAATAGTTCTTTATCAACGTTCATTGATCTCTTTTGAAGGACTTAATGTATCAACTCTCTAGTCTATTTAGAACCAAGTCGAAACACTTGTTAAACCGGACTCATAGCCTTCACAAACATGTTCAGCAATCTCCTTTGAAGAACATAACATCATCGCCTCTCCATTTAGAGTTAGAACCAAGTCGAAAAACATGGTAAATTGGAGTTAAATAGTTCAAAGATCATGTTCACGATCTTCTTTGAAGGATTTAACACAGATCAACTCTATAGTTTGACTTAGAGCAAAGACGAAACACTTGGTAATCCTGACAAAAAAATTCCCGATCACGCTCGACGATCTCCTAAGAAGGACTTAACATGGTCAACTCCATATTCCAAGTTGGAACAAAGATGAAACACTTGGTAAACAGAATTAATGAGTTAACTATAACATTGATCGATCTCCTTTAAAGACTAAATGTGGTCAACTCTCCTTTCTCGAAAGTTACAACTAAGTGGAAATACTTTCTAAATCGACTCAAAGAGTCCACTATAACGCTCACCTATCCTCTTTAAGGAGATAACATGATCAACTCACCATTCGAGTTTGAACCAAGTCGAAATATTTGGTAAACCGAATTCAAATAGTTCTTTATCATGTTCACCGATCTCTTTTGAAGGAATTAATGTATCAACTCTCTAGTCTATTTTAGAACCAAGTCGAAACACTTGTTAAACCGACTCAAAGCCTTCACAAACACGCTCACCGATCTCCTTTGAAGAACATAACATCATCGCCTCCATTTAGAGTTTAGAACCAAGTATAAAAACATTGTAAATTGGAGTTAAATAGTTCAAAGATCATGTTCATGATCTTCTTTGAAGGATTTAACACAAGATCAACTCTATAGTTCGACTTAGAGCAAAGAGGAAACCCTTGGTAATCCTGACACAAAGAATTCACGATCACGCTCGACGATCTCCTAAGAATGACTTAACATGGTCAACTCCATATTCCAAGTTTGAACAAAGACGAAACACTATGTAAACAGGAATTAAAGAGTTAACTATCACATTGACCGATCTCCCTTTGAAGACTAAACGTGGTCAACTCTCATTTCGAGTTACAACTAAGTGGAAGTACTTTCTAAACCGACTAAGAGAGTCCACTATAACGCTCACCGATCCTCTTTTAAGGAGATAACATGATCAACTCACCCTTTTGAGTTTGAACCAATTCAACCATTTGGTAAACCGAATTCAAATAGTTCTTTATCACGCTCATCGATCTCTTTTGAAGGACTTAATGTATCAACTCTCTAGTCTATTTTAGAACCAAGTCGAAACACTTGTTAAACCGACTCAAAGCCTTCACAAACACGCTCACCGATCTCCATTGAAGAACATAACATCATCGCCTCTCCATTTAGAGTTAGAACCAAGTCGAAAAACATGGTAAATTGGAGTAAAATAGTTCAAAGATCATGTTCACGATCTTCTTTGAAGGATTTAACACAGATCAACTCTATAGTTTGACTTAGAGCAAAGACGAAACACTTGGTAATCCGGACACAAAAATTCCCGATCACGTTCGACGATCTCCTAAGAAGGACTTAACGTGGTCAACTCCATATTTTGAGTTAGAACAAAGACGAAACACTTGGTAAACAGGAATTAAAGAGTTAACTATCACATTGACCGATCTTCCTTTAAAGACTAAATGTGGTCAACTCTCCTTCCGAGTTACAACTAAGTGAAAATACTTTCTAAACCGGACTCAAAGAGTCCACTATAACATTCACCGATCCTCTTTTAAGGATATAACATGATCAACTCACCATTCTCGAGTTTGAACCAAGTCAAACATTTGAATTCAAATAGTTCTTTATCACGTAAACCGAATTCAAATAGTTCTTTATCACGCATCATCGATCTCTTTTGAAGGACTTAATGTATCAACTATAACATTCACCGATCATCTTTTAAGGATATAACATGATCAACTCACCATTCTCGAGTTTGAAAATGTGGTCAACTCTCCTTTCGAGTTAATCTAAGAAACATTCCACTATAACGGTAAACCGAACCAAGTCAAAAACCGAGTTCTTTATCACGCTCACCGATCTCTTTCAAGGACTTAATGTATCAACTATAACATTCAAGTCGAAACACTCCTCTTTAAAACACGGATATAATCAACTCACCATTCATAGTTTGAACCAAAGTCCACTTGGTCAAAAAAATTCATTTGGTAAAATGACTGATTTCAAATAGATGAAACACTAAAGAGAGTTAACTATAACATTCGCCGATCTCCCTTTGAAGACTAAATGTGGTCAACTCTCCTTTCTCGAGTTACAACTAAGTGGAAATACTTTCTAAACCGACTCAAAGAGTCCACTATAACGCTCACCGATCCACTTTTAAGGAGATAACATGATCAACTCACCATTCTGAGTTTGAACCAAGTCAAACATTTGGTAAACCGAATTCAAATAGTTCTTTATCACGCTCATCGATCTCTTTGAAGGACTTAATGTATCAACTCTCTAATCTATTTTAGAACCAAGTCGAAACACTTGTTAAACCGACTCATAGCCTTTCACAAACACGCTCAAGAATCTCCATCAAGAACATAACATCATCGCCTCTCCATTTAGAAGTTACAACCAAGTCGAAAAACATGGTAAATTGGAGTAAAATAGTTCAAAGATCATGTTCACGATCTTCTTTGAAGGATTTAACACAGGATCAACTCTATAGTTTGACTTAGAGCAAAGACGAAACACTTGGTAATCCGGACAAAAAAAATTCCCGATCACGTTCGACGATCTCCTAAGAATGACTTAACATGGTCAACTCCATATTCCATGTTGGAAAAAAGATGAAACACTTGGTAAACAGGAATTAATGAGTTAACTATAACATTGACCGATCTCCCTTAAAAGACTAAAAGTGGTCAACTCTCCTTTCTGAGTTACAACTAAGTGGAAATACTTTCTAAATCAGACTCAAAGAGTCCACTATAACGTTCACCTATCCTCTTTTAAGGAGATAACATGATCAACTCACCCTTCTGAGTTTGAACCAATTCGAAACATTTGGTAAACCGAATTCAAATAGTTCTTTATCAACGTTCATTGATCTCTTTTGAAGGACTTAATGTATCAACTCTCTAGTCTATTTAGAACCAAGTCGAAACACTTGTTAAACCGACTCATAGCCTTTCACAAACACGCTCAAAGAATCTCCTTTGAAGAACATAACATCATCGCCTCCATTTAGAGTTAGAACCAAGTCGAAAAACATGGTAAATTGGAGTTAAATAGTTCAAAGATCATGTTCACGATCTTCTTTGAAGGATTTAACACAGATCAACTCTATAGTTTGACTTAGAGCAAAGACGAAACACTTGGTAATCCTGACAAAAAAATTCCCGATCACGCTCGACGATCTCCTAAGAAGGACTTAACATGGTCAACTCCATATTCCAAGTTGGAACAAAGATGAAACACTTGGTAAACAGAATTAATGAGTTAACTATAACATTGATCGATCTCCCTTTAAAGACTAAACGTGGTCAACTCTCCTTTCTCGAAAGTTACAACTAAGTGGAAATACTTTCTAAATCGACTCAAAGAGTCCACTATAACGCTCACCTATCCTCTTTTAAGGAGATAACATGATCAACTCACCATTCCGAGTTTGAACCAATTCAAACATTTGGTAAACCGAATTCAAATAGTTCTTTATCACGCTCATCGATCTCTTTGAAGGACTTAATGTATCAACTCTCTAGTCTATTTTAGAACCAAGTCGAAACACTTGTTAAACCGACTCATAGCCTTCCTTCACAAACACGTTCAAAGAATCTCCTTTGAAGAACATAACATCATCGCCTCTCCATTTAGAGTTAGAACCAAGTCGAAAAACATGGTAAATTGGAGTTAAATAGTTCAAAGATCATGTTCACGATCTTCTTTGAAGGATTTAACACAGATCAACTCTATAGTTCGACTTAGAGCAAAGACGAAAACACTTGGTAATCCGACAAAAAAAATTCCGATCACGCTCGACGATCTCCTAAGAAGGACTTAACATGGTCAACTCCATATTCCAAGTTGGAACAAAGATGAAACACTTGGTAAACAGAATTAATGAGTTAACTATAACATTGATCGATCTCCCTTTAAAGACTAAATGTGGTCAACTCTCCTTTCGAAAGTTACAACTAAGTGGAAATACTTTCTAAATCGCACTCAAAGAGTCCACTATAACGCTCACCTATCCTCTTTTAAGGAGATAACATGATCAACTCACCATTCCGAGTTTGAACCAATTCAAACATTTGGTAAACCGAATTCAAATAGTTCTTTATCACGCTCACCGATCTCTTTTGAAGGACTTAATGTATCAACTCTCTAGTCTATTTTAGAACCAAGTCGAAACACTTGTTAAACCGACTCATAGCCCCGCTTTCACAAACACGTTCAAGCAATCTCCTTTGAAGAACATAACATCATCGCTCTCCATTTAGAGTTAGAACCAAGTCGAAAAACATGGTAAATTGAGTTAAATAGTTCAAAGATCATGTTCACGATCTTCTTTGAAGGATTTAACACAGATCAACTCTATAGTTCGACTTAGAGCAAAGACGAAACACTTGGTAATCCGACAAAAAAATTCCCGATCACGCTCGACGATCTCCTAAGAAGGACTTAACATGGTCAACTCCATATTCCAAGTTGGAACAAAGATGAAACACTTGGTAAACAGAATTAATGAGTTAACTATAACATTGATCGATCTCCTTTAAAGACTAAACGTGGTCAACTCTCCTTTCTCGAAGTTACAACTAAGTGGAAATACTTTCTAAATCGCACTCAAAGAGTCCACTATAACGCTCACCTATCCTCTTTTAAGGAGATAACATGATCAACTCACCATTCCGAGTTTGAACCAATTCAAACATTTGGTAAACCGAATTCAAATAGTTCTTTATCAACGCTCATCGATCTCTTTTGAAGGACTTAATGTATCAACTCTCTAGTCTATTTTAGAACCAAGTCGAAACACTTGTTAAACCGACTCATAGCCTCGCTTCTTCACAAACACGTTCAAGAATCTCCTTTGAAGAACATAACATCATCGCCTCTCCATTTAGAGTTAGAACCAAGTCGAAAAACATGGTAAATTGGAGTTAAATAGTTCAAAGATCATGTTCACGATCTTCTTTGAAGGATTTAACACAGATCAACTCTATAGTTTGACTTAGAGCAAAGACGAAACACTTGGTAATCCGACAAAAAAAAAATTCCCGATCACGCTCGACGATCTCCTAAGAAGGACTTAACATGGTCAACTCCATATTCCAAGTTGGAACAAAGATGAAACACTTGGTAAACAGGAATTAATGAGTTAACTATAACATTGATCGATCTCCTTTAAAGACTAAACGTGGTCAACTCTCCTTTCTCGAAAGTTACAACTAAGTGGAAATACTTTCTAAATCGCACTCAAAGAGTCCACTATAACGCTCACCTATCCTCTTTAAGGAGATAACATGATCAACTCATCATTCCGAGTTTGAACCAATTCAAACATTTGGTAAACCGAATTCAAATAGTTCTTTATCACGCTCACCGATCACTTTTGAAGGACTTAATGTATCAACTCTCTAGTCTATTTTAGAACCAAGTCGAAACACTTGTTAAACCGACTCATAGCCCGCTTTCACAAACACTTTCAAAGAATCTCCTTTGAAGAACATAACATCATCGCTCTCCATTTAGAGTTAGAACCAAGTCGAAAAACATGGTAAATTGAGTTAAATAGTTCAAAGATCATGTTCACGATCTTCTTTGAAGGATTTAACACAGATCAACTCTATAGTTCGACTTAGAGCAAAGACGAAACACTTGGTAATCCTGACAAAAAATTCCCGATCACGCTCGACGATCTCCTAAGAAGGACTTAACATGGTCAACTCCATATTCCAAGTTGGAACAAAGATGAAACACTTGGTAAACAGAATTAATGAGTTAACTATAACATTGATCGATCTCCTTTAAAGACTAAACGTGGTCAACTCTCCTTTCTCGAGTTACAACTAAGTGGAAATACTTTCTAAATCGCACTCAAAGAGTCCACTATAACATTCACCTATCCTCTTTAAGGAGATAACATGATCAACTCACCATTCTCGAGTTTGAACCAATTCAAACATTTGGTAAACCGAATTCAAATAGTTCTTTATCACGCTCACCGATCTCTTTTTGAAGGACTTAATGTATCAACTCTCTAGTCTATTTTAGAACCAAGTCGAAACACTTGTTAAACCGACTCATAGCCCGCCTTCACAAACACGCTCAAGCAATCTCCTTTGAAGAACATAACATCATCGCCTCTTCATTTAGAGTTAGAACCAAGTCGAAAAACAAGGTAAATTGAGTTAAATAGTTCAAAGATCATGTTCACGATCTTCTTTGAAGGATTTAACACAGATCAACTCTATAGTATGACTTAGAGCAAAGACGAAACACTTGGTAATCCTGACAAAAAAATCCCGATCACATTCGACGATCTCTGCTAAGGACTTAACATGGTCAACTCCATATTCCAAGTTGGAACAAAGATGAAACACTTGGTAAACATGAATTAATGAGTTAACTATAACATTGATCGATCTCCTTTAAAGACTAAACGTGGTCAACTCTCCTTTCTCGAAAGTTACAACTAAGTGGAAATACTTTCTAAATCGCACTCAAAGAGTCCACTATAACGCTCACCTATCCTCTTTAAGGAGATAACATGATCAACTCACCATTCCGAGTTTGAACCAATTCAAACATTTGGTAAACCGAATTCAAATAGTTCTTTATCAACGCTCACCGATCTCTTTTGAAGGACTTAATGTATCAACTCTCTAGTCTATTTTAGAACCAAGTCGAAACACTTGTTAAACCGACTCATAGCCTGCCTTCACAAACACGTTCAAAGAATCTCCTTTGAAGAACATAACATCATCGCCTCTCATTTAGAGTTAGAATCAAGTCGAAAAACATGGTAAATTGGAGTTAAATAGTTCAAAGATCATGTTCACGATCTTCTTTGAAGGATTTAACACAGATCAACTCTATAGTTTGACTTAGAGCAAAGACGAAACACTTGGTAATCCTGACAAAAAAATTCCCGATCACGCTCGACGATCTCCTAAGAAGGACTTAACATGGTCAACTCCATATTCCAAGTTGGAACAAAGATGAAACACTTGGTAAACAGAATTAATGAGTTAACTATAACATTGATCGATCTCCCTTAAAGACTAAACGTGGTCAACTCTCCTTTCTCGAAAGTTACAACTAAGTGGAAATACTTTCTAAATCGCACTCAATGAGTCCATTATAACGCTCACCTATCCTCTTTAAGGAGATAACATGATCAACTCACCATTCCGAGTTTGAACCAATTCAAACATTTGGTAAACCGAATTCAAATAGTTCTTTATCAACGCTCACCGATCTCTTTTGAAGGACTTAATGTATCAACTCTCTAGTCTATTTAGAACCAAGTCGAAACACTTGTTAAACCGACTCATAGCCTTCTTCACAAACATGTTCAAAGAATCTCCTTTGAAGAACATAACATCATCGCCTCTCCATTTAGAGTTAGAACCAAGTCGAAAAACATGGTAAATTGGAGTTAAATAGTTCAACATCATGTTCACGATCTTCTTTGAAGGATTTAACACAGATCAACTCTATAGTTTGACTTAGAGCAAAGACGAAACACTTGGTAATCCTGACAAAAAAATTCCCGATCACGCTCACGCTCTCCTAAGAAGGACTTATCTCCATATTAAGAAGATACAAAAATTAAAAATAAAATAGGAAATATTAGTTATTCCATGATTGCTTCTTATGATGTGTTTTGGCTTCTAAAATGTTGAGCTCGGTATTTTTCTTTGTAGAATTACTTCCACATGCTTAAAGAGAACTATAACTCTCATCACCTATCCTCTTTAAGGAGATAACATGATCAACTCATCATTCCGAGTTTGAACCAATTCAAACATTTGGTAAACCGAATTCAAATAGTTCTTTATCATGTTCACCGATCTCTTTTGAAGGACTTAATGTATCAACTCTCTAGTCTATTTTAGAACCAAGTCAAACACTTGTTTAACCTGACTCATAGCCCGCTTTCACAAACACGCTCAACAATCTCCTTTCAAGAACATAACATCATCGCCTCCATTTAGAGTTAGAACACCAAGTCGAAAAACATGGTAAATTGGAGTTAAATAGTTCAAAGATCATGTTCACGATCTTCTTTGAAGGATTTAACACAGATCAACTCTATAGTATGACTTAGAGCAAAGACGAAACACTTGGTAATCCTGACAAAAAAATTCCCGATCACGCTGGACGATCTCCTAAGAAGGACTTAACATGGTCAACTCCATATTCCAAGTTGGAACAAAGATGAAACACTTGGTAAACAGAATTAATGAGTTAACTATAACATTGATCGATCTCCTTTAAAGACTAAACGTGGTCAACTCTCCTTTCTCGAAAGTTACAACTAAGTGGAAATACTTTCTAAATCGCACTCAAAGAGTCCACTATAACGCTCACCTATCCTCTTTAAGGAGATAACATGATCAACTCACCATTCTCGAGTTTGAACCAATTCAAACATTTGGTAAACCGAATTCAAATAGTTCTTTATCACGCTCACCGATCTCTTTTGAAGGACTTAATGTATCAACTCTCTAGTCTATTTTAGAACCAAGTCGAAACACTTGTTAAACCGACTCATAGCCCGCTTCACAAACACGCTCAAAGCAATCTCCTTTGAAGAACATAACATCATCGCCTCCATTTAGAGTTAGAACCAAGTCGAAAAACATGGTAAATTGAGTTAAATAGTTCAAAGATCATGTTCACGATCTTCTTTGAAGGATTTAACACAGATCAACTCTATAGTTCGACTTAGAGCAAAGACGAAACACTTGGTAATCCTGACAAAAAAATTCACGATCACGCTCGACGATCTCCTAAGAAGGACTTAACATGGTCAACTCCATATTCCAAGTTGGAACAAAGATGAAACACTTGGTAAACAGGAATTAATGAGTTAACTATAACATTGATCGATCTCCTTTTAAAGACTAAATGTGGTCAACTCTCCTTTCTCGAAAGTTACAACTAAGTGGAAATACTTTCTAAATCGAGATTCAAAGAGTCCACTATAACGCTCACCTATCCTCTTTAAGGAGATAACATGATCAACTCACCATTCTCGAGTTTGAACCAATTCAAACATTTGGTAAACCGAATTCAAATAGTTCTTTATCACGCTCACCGATCTCTTTTGAAGGACTTAATGTATCAACTCTCTAGTCTATTTTAGAACCAAGTCGAAACACTTGTTAAATCGACTCATAGCCCGCCTTCACAAACACGCTCAAAGAATCTCCTTTGAAGAACATAACATCATCGCTCTCCATTTAGAGTTAGAACCAAGTCGAAAAACATGGTAAATTGGAGTTAAATAGTTCAAAGATCATGTTCACGATCTTCTTTGAAGGATTTAACACAGATCAACTCTATAGTTCGACTTAGAGCAAAGACGAAACACTTGGTAATCCTGAAAAAAATTCCCGATCACGCTCGACGATCTCCTAAGAAGGACTTAACATGGTCAACTCCATATTCCAAGTTGGAACAAAGATGAAACACTTGGTAAACAGAATTAATGAGTTAACTATAACATTGATCGATCTCCCTTTAAAGACTAAACGTGGTCAACTCTCCTTTCTCGAGTTACAACTAAGTGGAAATACTTTCTAAATCGACTCAAAGAGTCCACTATAACGCTCACCTATCCTCTTTTAAGGAGATAAAATGATCAACTCACCATTCTCGAGTTTGAACCAATTCAAACATTTGGTAAACCGAATTCAAATAGTTCTTTATCACGCTCATCGATCTCTTTTGAAGGACTTAATGTATCAACTCTCTAGTCTATTTTAGAACCAAGTCGAAACACTTGTTAAACCGACTCATAGCCCGCCTTCACAAACACGCTCAAAGAATCTCCTTTGAAGAACATAACATCATCGCCTCTCCATTTAGAGTTAGAACCAAGTCGAAAAACATGGTAAATTGGAGTTAAATAGTTCAAAGATCATGTTCACGATCTTCTTTGAAGGATTTAACACAGATCAACTCTATAGTTTGACTTAGAGCAAAGACGAAACACTTGGTAATCCGAAAAAAATTCCCGATCACGCTCGACGATCTCTCTAAGAAGGACTTAACATGGTCAACTCCATATTCCAAGTTGGAACAAAGATGAAACACTTGGTAAACAGAATTAATGAGTTAACTATAACATTGATCGATCTCCCTTTAAAGACTAAACGTGGTCAACTCTCCTTTCTCGAAAGTTACAACTAAGTGGAAATACTTTCTAAATCGACTCAAAGAGTCCACTATAACGCTCACCTATCCTCTTTAAGGAGATAACATGATCAACTCACCCTTCCGAGTTTGAACAAATTCAAACATTTGGTAAACCGAATTCAAATAGTTCTTTATCAACGTTCACTGATCTCTTTTGAAGGACTTAATGTATCAACTCTCTTGTCTATTTTAGAACCAAGTCGAAACACTTGTTAAACCGACTCATAGCCCGCCTTCACAAACACGCTCAAAGAATCTCCTTTGAAGAACATAACATCATCGCCTCCATTTAGAGTTAGAACCAAGTCGAAAAACATGGTAAATTGGAGTTAAATAGTTCAAAGATCATGTTCACGATCTTCTTTGAAGGATTTAACACAGATCAACTCTATAGTTTGACTTAGAGCAAAGACGAAACACTTGGTAATCCTGACAAAAAAATTCCCGATCACGCTCGACGATCTCCTAAGAAGGACTTAACAAGGTCAACTCCATATTCCAAGTTGGAACAAAGATGAAACACTTGGTAAACAGAATTAATGAGTTAACTATAACATTGATCGATCTCCCTTTAAAGACTAAACGTGGTCAACTCTCCTTTCTCGAAAGTTACAACTAAGTGGAAATACTTTCTAAATCGCACTCAATGAGTCCATTATAACGCTCACCTATCCTCTTTTAAGGAGATAACATGATCAACTCACCATTCTCGAGTTTGAACCAATTCAAACATTTGGTAAACCGAATTCAAATAGTTCTTTATCACGCTCACCGATATCTTTGAAGGACTTAATGTATCAACTCTCTAGTCTATTTTAGAACCAAGTCGAAACACTTGTTAAACCTGACTCATAGCCCGCTTTCACAAACACGCTCAAAGAATCTCCTTTGAAGAACATAACATCATCGCCTCCATTTAGAGTTAGAACCAAGTCGAAAAACATGGTAAATTGGAGTTAAATAGTTCAAAGATCATGTTCACGATCTTCTTTGAAGGATTTAACACAGATCAACTCTATAGTTTGACTTAGAGCAAAGACGAAACACTTGGTAATCCTGACAAAAAAATTCCCGATCACGCTCGACGATCTCCTAAGAAGGACTTAACATGGTCAACTCCATATTCCAAGTTGGAACAAAGATGAAACACTTGGTAAACAGAATTAATGAGTTAACTATAACATTGATCGATCTCCTTTAAAGACTAAATGTGGTCAACTCTCCTTTCTCGAAAGTTACAACTAAGTGGAAATACTTTCTAAATCAGACTCAAAGAGTCCACTATAACGCTCACCTATCCTCTTTTAAGGAGATAACATGATCAACTCACCATTCCGAGTTTGAACCAATTCAAACATTTGGTAAACCGAATTCAAATAGTTCTTTATCACGCTCATCGATCTCTATTGAAGGACTTAATGTATCAACTCTCTAGTCTATTTTAGAACCAAGTCGAAACACTTGTTAAACCGACTCATAGCCTACCTTCACAAACACGCTCAAAGAATCTCCTTTGAAGAACATAACATCATCGCCTCTCCATTTAAAGTTAGAACCAAGTCGAAAAACATGGTAAATTGGAGTTAAATAGTTCAAAGATCATGTTCACGATCTTCTTTGAAGGATTTAACACAGATCAACTCTATAGTTTGACTTAGAGCAAAGACGAAACACTTGGTAATCCTGACAAAAAAATTCCCGATCACGCTCGACGATCTCCTAAGAAGGACTTAACATGGTCAACTCCATATTCCAAGTTGGAACAAAGATGAAACACTTGGTAAACAGAATTAATGAGTTAACTATAACATTGATCGATCTCCCTTTTAAAGACTAAATGTGGTCAACTCTCCTTTCTCGAGTT
Source organism: Oxytropis ochrocephala (assembly GCA_020916435.1). Lineage (NCBI taxonomy): Eukaryota > Viridiplantae > Streptophyta > Magnoliopsida > Fabales > Fabaceae > Oxytropis > Oxytropis ochrocephala. Next base: position 82,908,155 of record CM037090.1, read on the forward strand.
ACAACTAAGTGGAAATACTTTCTAAATCGACTCAAAGAGTCCACTATAACGCTCACCTATCCTCTTTAAGGAGATAACATGATCAACTCACCATTCCGAGTTTGAACCAATTCAAACATTTGGTAAACCGAATTCAAATAGTTCTTTATCAACGCTCACCGATCTCTTTGAAGGACTTAATGTATCAACTCTCTAGTCTATTTTAGAACCAAGTCGAAACACTTGTTAAACCGACTCATAGCCTCGCCTTCACAAACACGCTCAAAGAATCTCCTTTGAAGAACATAACATCATCGCCTCCATTTAGAGTTAGAACCAAGTCGAAAAACATGGTAAATTGGAGTTAAATAGTTCAAAGATCATGTTCACGATCTTCTTTGAAGGATTTAACACAGATCAACTCTATCGTTTGACTTAGAGCAAAGACGAAACACTTGGTAATCCGGACAAAAAAAATTCCCGATCACGTTCGACGATCTCCTAAGAAGGACTTAACATGGTCAACTCCATATTCCAAGTTGGAAAAAATATGAAACACTTGGTAAACAGGAATTAATGAGTTAATTATAACATTGACCGATCTCCCTTAAAAGACTAAACGTGGTCAACTCTCCTTTCTGAGTTACAACTAAGTGGAAATACTTTCTAAATCAGACTCAAAGAGTCCACTATAACGTTCACCTATCCTCTTTTAAGGAGATAACATGATCAACTCACCCTTCTGAGTTTGAACCAATTCGAAACATTTGGTAAACCGAATTCAAATAGTTCTTTATCAACGTTCACTGATCTCTTTTGAAGGACTTAATGTATCAACTCTCTAGTCTATTTAGAACCAAGTCGAAACACTTGTTAAACCGGACTCATAGCCTTCACAAACATGTTCAAAGAATCTCCTTTGAAGAACATAACATCATCGCCTCTCCATTTAGAGTTAGAACCAAGTCGAAAAACATGGTAAATTGGAGTTAAATAGTTCAAAGATCATGTTCACGATCTTCTTTGAAGGATTTAACACAGATCAACTCTATAGTTTGACTTAGAGCAAAGACGAAACACTTGGTAATCCTGACACAAAAATTCCCGATCACGCTCGACGATCTCCTAAGAAGGACTTAACATGGTCAACTCCATATTCCAAGTTGGAACAAAGATGAAACACTTGGTAAACAGAATTAATGAGTTAACTATAACATTGATCGATCTCCCTTTAAAGACTAAACGTTAGTCAACTCTCCTTTCTTAGTTACAACTAAGTGGAAATACTTTCTAAATCAGACTCAAAGAGTCCACTATAACGCTCACCTATCCTCTTTTAAGGAGATAACATGATCAACTCACCATTCTCGAGTTTGAACCAATTCAAACATTTGGTAAACCGAATTCAAATAGTTCTTTATCACGCTCACCGATCTCTTTGAAGGACTTAATGTATCAACTCTCTAGTCTATTTTAGAACCAAGTCGAAACACTTGTTAAACCGACTCATAGCTCCCTTCACAAACACGCTCAAAGAATCTCCTTTGAAGAACATAACATCATCACTCCTCCATTTAGAGTTAGAACCAAGTCGAAAAACATGGTAAATTGGAGTTAAATAGTTCAAAGATCATGTTCACGATCTTCTTTGAAGGATTTAACACAGATCAACTCTATAGTTTGACTTAGAGCAAAGACGAAACACTTGGTAATCCTGACAAAAAAATTCCCGATCACGCTCGACGATCTCCTAAGAAGGACTTAACATGGTCAACTCCATATTCCAAGTTGGAACAAAGATGAAACACTTGGTAAACAGGAATTAATGAGTTAACTATAACATTGATCGATCTCCTTTAAAGACTAAATGTGGTCAACTCTCCTTTCTCGAAAGTTACAACTAAGTGGAAATATTTTCTAAATCGACTCAAAGAGTCCACTATAACGCTCACCTATCCTCTTTTAAGGAGATAACATGATCAACTCACCATTCCGAGTTTGAACCAATTCAAACATTTGGTAAACCGAATTTAAATAGTTCTTTATCACGCTCACCGATCTCTTTTGAAGGACTTAATGTATCAACTCTCTAATCTATTTTAGAACCAAGTCAAAACACTTGTTAAACCGACTCAAAGCCTTCACAAACACGCTCACTAATCTCCATTGAAGAACATAACATCATCGCCTCTCCATTTAGAGTTAGAACCAAGTCGAAAAACATGGTAAATTGGAGTTAAATAGTTCAACATCATGTTCACGATCTTCTTTGAAGGATTTAACACAGATCAACTCTATAGTTTGACTTAGAGCAAAGACGCAAACACTTGGTAATCCTGACAAAAAAATTCCCGATCACGCTCGACGATCTCCTAAGAAGGACTTAACATGGTCAACTCCATATTCCAAGTTGGAAAAAAGATGAAACACTTGGTAAACAGAATTAATGAGTTAACTATAACATTGACCGATCTCCTTTAAAGACTAAACGTGGTCAACTCTCCTTTCTCGAAAGTTACAACTAAGTGGAAATACTTTCTAAATCGCACTCAAAGAGTCCACTATAACGCTCACCTATCCTCTTTTAAGGAGATAACATGATCAACTCACCCTTCCGAGTTTGAACCAATTCAAACATTTGGTAAACCGAATTCAAATAGTTCTTTATCAACGCTCACCGATCTCTTTGAAGGACTTAATGTATCAACTCTCTAGTCTATTTAGAACCAAGTCGAAACACTTGTTAAACCGACTCATAGCCTTCACAAACATGTTCAAGAATCTCCTTTGAAGAACATAACATCATCGCCTCTCCATTTAGAGTTAGAACCAAGTCGAAAAACATGGTAAATTGGAGTTAAATAGTTCAAAGATCATGTTCACGATCTTCTTTGAAGGATTTAACACAGGATCAACTCTATAGTTTGACTTAGAGCAAAGACGAAACACTTGGTAATCCGGACAAAAAAAATTCCCAATCACGTTCGACGATCTCCTAAGAAGGACTTAACATGGTCAACTCCATATTCCAAGTTGGAACAAAGATGAAACACTTGGTAAACAGGAATTAATGAGTTAACTATAACATTGATCGATCTCCCTTTAAAGACTAAACGTGGTCAACTCTCCTTTCTGAGTTACAACTAAGTGGAAATACTTTCTAAATCAGACTCAAAGAGTCCATTATAAAGTTCACCTATCCTCTTTTAAGGAGATAACATGATCAACTCACCATTCTGAGTTTGAACCAATTCAAAACATTTGGTAAACCGAATTCAAATAGTTCTTTATCACGTTCACTGATCTCTTTTGAAGGACTTAATGTATCAACTCTCTAATCTATTTTAGAACCAAGTCGAAACACTTGTTAAACCGGACTCAAAGCCTTCACAAACACGTTCACTAATCTCCATTGAAGAACATAACATCATCAGCTCTCCATTTAGAGTTAGAACCAAGTCGAAAAACATGGTAAATTGGAGTTAAATAGTTCAACATCATGTTCACGATCTTCTTTGAAGGATTTAACACAGGATCAAATCTATAGTTTGACTTAGAGCAAAGACGAAACACTTGGTAATCCGGACAAAAAAAATTCCCGATCACGTTCGACGATCTCCTAAGAAGGACTTAACATGGTCAACTCCATATTCCAAGTTGGAAAAAAGATGAAACACTTGGTAAACAGGAATTAATGAGTTAACTATAACATTGACCGATCTCCCTTAAAAGACTAAACATGGTCAACTCTCCTTTCTGAGTTACAACTAAGTGGAAATACTTTCTAAATCAGACTCAAAGAGTCCACTATAACGTTCACCTATCCTCTTTTAAGGAGATAACATGATCAACTCACCATTCTCGAGTTTGAACCAATTCAAACATTTGGTAAACCGAATTCAAATAGTTCTTTATCACGCTCACCGATCTCTTTGAAGGACTTAATGTATCAACTCTCTAGTCTATTTTAGAACCAAGTCGAAACACTTGTTAAACCTGACTCATAGCCTTTCACAAACACGCTCAAATCTAATCTCCTTTGAAGAACATAACATCATCACCTCCCATTTAGAGTTAGAACCAAGTCGAAAAACATGGTAAATTGGAGTTAAATAGTTCAAAGATCATGTTCACGATCTTCTTTGAAGGATTTAACACAGATCAACTCTATAGTTTGACTTAGAGCAAAGACGAAACACTTGGTAATCCTGACAAAAAAATTCCCATCACGCTCGACGATCTCCTAAGAAGGACTTAACATGGTCAACTCCATATTCCAAGTTGGAAAAAAGATGAAACACTTGGTAAACAGGAATTAATGAGTTAACTATAACATTGACCGATCTCCCTTAAAAGACTAAACGTGGTCAACTCTCCTTTCTGAGCTACAACTAAGTGGAAATACTTTCTAAATCAGACTCAAAGAGTCCACTATAACGTTCACCTATCCTCTTTTAAGGAGATAACATGATCAACTCACCCTTCTGAGTTTGAACCAATTCGAAACATTTGGTAAACCGAATTCAAATAGTTCTTTATCAACGTTCACTGATCTCTTTTGAAGGACTTAATGTATCAACTCTCTAGTCTATTTAGAACCAAGTCGAAACACTTGTTAAACCAGACTCATAGCCTTCACAAACATGTTCAGCAATCTCCTTTGAAGAACATAACATCATCAGCTCTCCATTTAGAATTAGAACCAAGTCGAAAAACATGGTAAATTGGAGTTAAATAGTTCAAAGATCATGTTCACGATCTTCTTTGAAGGATTTAACACAGATCAACTCTATAGTTTGACTTAGAGCAAAGATGAAACACTTGGTAATCCTGACAAAAAAATTCCCGATCACGTTCGACGATCTCCTAAGAAGGACTTAACATGGTCAACTCCATATTCCAAGTTGGAACAAAGATGAAACACTTGGTAAACAGGAATTAATGAGTTAACTATAACATTGATCGATCTCCCTTTAAAGACTAAACGTGGTCAACTCTCCTTTCTGAGTTACAACTAAGTGGAAATACTTTCTAAATCGCACTCAAAGAGTCCATTATAACGCTCACCTATCCTCTTTAAGGAGATAACATGATCAACTCACCATTCCGAGTTTGAACCAATTCAAAACATTTGGTAAACCAAATTCAAATAGTTCTTTATCACGCTCATCGATCTCTTTTGAAGGACTTAATGTATCAACTCTCTAGTCTATTTTAGAACCAAGTCGAAACACTTGTTAAACCGACTCATAGCCTTCTTCAAAACACGCTCAAGAATCTCCTTTGAAGAACATAACATCATCGCCTCTCCATTTAGAGTTAGAAACCAAGTCGAAAAACATGGTAAATTGGAGTTAAATAGTTCAAATCATGTTCACGATCTTCTTTGAAGGATTTAACACAGATCAACTCTATAGTTTGACTTAGAGCAAAGACGAAACACTTGGTAATCCTGACAAAAAAATTCCCGATCACGCTCGACGATCTCCTAAGAAGGACTTAACATGGTCAACTCCATATTCCAAGTTGGAACAAAGATGAAACACTTGGTAAACAGAATTAATGAGTTAACTATAACATTGATCGATCTCCATTTAAAGACTAAACGTGGTCAACTCTCCTTTCTCGAAAGTTACAACTAAGTGGAAATACTTTCTAAATCGACTCAAAGAGTCCACTATAACGCTCACCTATCCTCTTTTAAGGAGATAACATGATCAACTCACCATTCCGATTTTGAACCAATTCAAACATTTGGTAAACCGAATTCAAATAGTTCTTTATCACGCTCACCGATCTCTTTTGAAGGACTTAATGTATCAACTCTCTAGTCTATTTTAGAACCAAGTCGAAACACTTGTTAAACCGACTCATAGCATAGCCTTCACAAACACGCTCAAAGAATCTCCTTTGAAGAACATAACATCATCGCCTCTCCATTTAGAGTTAGAACCAAGTCGAAAAACATGGTAAATTGGAGTTAAATAGTTCAAAGATCATGTTCACGATCTTCTTTGAAGGATTTAACACAGATCAACTCTATAGTTTGACTTAGAGCAAAGACGAAACACTTGGTAATCCTGACACAAAAATTCCCGATCACGCTCGACGATCTCCTAAGAAGGACTTAACGTGGTCAACTCCATATTCCGAAAGTTAGAACAAAGATGCGAAACACTTGGTAAACAGGAATTAAAGAGTTAACTATCACATTGACTGATCTTCCTTTAAAGACTAAATGTAGTCAACTCTCCTTTATTAGTTACAACTAAGTGGAAATACTTTCTAAACCGGAGTCAAAGAGTCCACTATAACATTCACCGATCCTCTTTAAGGATATAACATGATCAACTCACCATTCTCGAGTTTGAACCAAGTCGAAAGATTTGGTAAACCGAATTCAAATAGTTCTTATCACGCTCATCGATCTCTTTTTGAAGGACTTAATGTATCAACTATAACATTCACCGATCCTCTTTAAGGATATAACATGATCAACTCACCATTCTGAGTTTGAACCAAATCGAAACCTTTGGTAAACCGAATTTAAATAGTTCTTTATCACGCTCATCGATCTCTTTGAAGGACTTAATGTATCAACTCTCTAATCTATTTTAGAACCAAGTCAAAAACACTTGTTAAACCGGACTCAAAGCCTTCACAAACACGTTACCTAATCTCCATTGAAGAACATAACATCATCAACTCTCCATTTAGAGTTAGAACCAAGTCGAAAAACATGGTAAATTGGAGTAAAATAGTTCAGCATCATGTTCACGATCTTCTTTGAAGGATTTAACACAGGATCAACTCTATAGTTTGACTTAGAGCAAAGACGAAACACTTGGTAATCCGGACACAAAAAATTCCCGATCACGTTCGACGATCTCCTAAGAATGACTTAACATGGTCAACTCCATATTCCAAGTTAGAACAAAGATGAAACACTTGGTAAACAGGAATTAATGAGTTAACTATAACATTGACCGATCTCCTTTTAAAGACTAAACGTGGTCAACTCTCCTTTCTCGAAAGTTACAACTAAGTGGAAATACTTTCTAAATCGTGACTCAAAGAGTCCACTATAACGCTCACCTATCCTCTTTAAGGAGATAACATGATCAACTCACCATTCTCGAAGTTTGAACCAATTCAAAACATTTGGTAAACCGAATTCAAATATTTCTTTATCATGTTCATCGATATCTTTTGAAGGACTTAATGTATCAACTCTCTAGTCTATTTTAGAACCAAGTCGAAACACTTGTTAAACCGACTCATAGCCTTCACAAACACGCTCAAAGAATCTCCTTTGAAGAACATAACATCATCGCCTCTCCATTTAGAGTTAGAACCAAGTCGAAAAACATGGTAAATTGGAGTTAAATAGTTCAAAGATCATGTTCACGATCTTCTTTGAAGGATTTAACACAGATCAACTCTATAGTTTGACTTAGAGCAAAGACGAAACACTTGGTAATCCTGACAAAAAAATTCCCGATCACGCTCGACGATCTCCTAAGAAGGACTTAACATGGTCAACTCCATATTCCAAGTTGGAACAAAGATGAAACACTTGGTAAACAGAATTAATGAGTTAACTATAACATTGATCGATCTCCCTTTAAAGACTAAATGTGGTCAACTCTCCTTTCTCGAAAGTTACAACTAAGTGGAAATACTTTCTAAATCGACTCAAAGAGTCCACTATAACGCTCACCTATCCTCTTTTAAGGAGATAACATGATCAACTCACCATTCCGAAGTTTGAACCAATTCAAACATTTGGTAAACCGAATTCAAATAGTTCTTTATCACGCTCACCGATCTCTTTTGAAGGACTTAATGTATCAACTCTCTAGTCTATTTTAGAACCAAGTCGAAACACTTGTTAAACCGACTCATAGCCCGCTTCACAAACACGCTCAAGAATCTCCTTTGAAGAACATAACATCATCGCCTCTCATTTAGAGTTAGAACCAAGTCGAAAAACATGGTAAATTGGAGTTAAATAGTTCAAAGATCATGTTCACGATCTTCTTTGAAGGATTTAACACAGATCAACTCTATAGTTTGACTTAGAGCAAAGACGAAACACTTGGTAATCCTGACACAAAAATTCCCGATCACGCTCGACGATCTCCTAAGAAGGACTTAACGTGGTCAACTCCATATTCCGAAGTTAGAACAAAGCTAAAACACTTGGTAAACAGGAATTAAAGAGTTAACTATCACATTGACTGATCTTCCTTTAAAGACTAAATGTAGTCAACTCTCCTTTATTAGTTACAATTAAGTGGAAATACTTTCTAAACCGGAGTCAAAGAGTCCACTATAACATTCACCGATCCTCTTTTAAGGATATAACATGATCAACTCACCATTCTGAGTTTGAACCAAGTCGAAAGATTTGGTAAACCGAATTCAAATAGTTCTTTATCACGTTCACTGATCTCTTTTGAAGGAATTAATGTATCAACTATAACATTCACCGATCCTCTTTTAAGGATATAACATGATCAACTCACCATTCTGAGTTTGAACCAAATCGAAACCTTTGGTAAACCGAATTTAAATAGTTCTTTATCACGTTCACTGATCTCTTTTGAAGGACTTAATGTATCAACTCTCTAATCTATTTTAGAACCACGTCGAAACACTTGTTAAACCGGACTCAAAGCCTTCACAAACACGTTACCTAATCTCCATTGAAGAACATAACATCATCAACTCTCCATTTAGAGTTAGAACCAAGTCGAAAAACATGGTAAATTGGAGTAAAATAGTTCAGCATCATGTTCACGATCTTCTTTGAAGGATTTAACACAGGATCAACTCTATAGTTTGACTTAGAGCAAAGACGAAACACTTGGTAATCCTGACACAAAAATTCCCGATCACGCTCGACGATCTCCCTAAGAATGACTTAACATGGTCAACTCCATATTCCAAGTTAGAACAAAGATGAAACACTTGTAAAACAGGAATTAATGAGTTAACTATAACATTGACCGATCTCCTTTTAAAGACTAAACGTGGTCAACTCTCCTTTCTGAGTTACAACTAAGTGGAAATACTTTCTAAATCAGACTCAAAGAGTCCACTATAACGTTCACCTATCCTCTTTTAAGGAGATAACATGATCAACTCACCATTCTGAGTTTGAACCAATTCGAAACATTTGGTAAACCGAATTCAAATATTTCTTTATCATGTTCACTGATCTCTTTTGAAGGACTTAATGTATCAACTCTCTAGTCTATTTTAGAACCAAGTCGAAACACTTGTTAAACCGGACTCATAGCCTTCACAAACACGCTCAAAGAATCTCCTTTGAAGAACATAACATCATCGCCTCCATTTAGAGTTAGAACCAAGTCGAAAAACATGGTAAATTGGAGTTAAATAGTTCAAAGATCATGTTCACGATCTTCTTTGAATGATTAACACAGATCAACTCTATAGTTTGACTTAGAGCAAAGACGAAACACTTGGTAATCCTGACAAAAAAATTCCCGATCACGCTCGACGATCTCCTAAGAAGGACTTAACATGGTCAACTCCATATTCCAAGTTGGAACAAAGATGAAACACTTGGTAAACAGGAATTAATGAGTTAACTATAACATTGATCGATCTCCTTTTAAAGACTAAATGTGGTCAACTCTCCTTTCTCGAGTTACAACTAAGTGGAAATACTTTCTAAATCGCACTCAAAGAGTCCACTATAACGCTCACCTATCCTCTTTTAAGGAGATAACATGATCAACTCACCATTCTCGAGTTTGAACCAATTCAAACATTTGGTAAACCGAATTCAAATAGTTCTTTATCACGCTCATCGATCTCTTTTGAAGGACTTAATGTATCAACTCTCTAGTCTATTTTAGAACCAAGTCGAAACACTTGTTAAACCGACTCATAGCCCGCCTTCACAAACACGCTCAAAGAATCTCCTTTGAAGAACATAACATCATCGCCTCTCCATTTAGAGTTAGAACCAAGTCGAAAAACATGGTAAATTGGAGTTAAATAGTTCAAAGATCATGTTCACGATCTTCTTTGAAGGATTTAACACAGGATCAACTCTATAGTTTGACTTAGAGCAAAGACGAAACACTTGGTAATCCGGACACAAAAAATTCCCGATCACGTTCGACGATCTCCTAAGAAGGACTTAACGTGGTCAACTCCATATTCCGAGTTAGAACAAAGGCGAAACACTTGGTAAACAGGAATTAAAGAGTTAACTATCACATTGACTGATCTTCCTTTAAAGACTAAATGTAGTCAACTCTCCTTTATTAGTTACAACTAAGTGGAAATACTTTCTAAACCGGAGTCAAAGAGTCCACTATAACATTCACCGATCCTCTTTTAAGGATATAACATGATCAACTCACCATTCTGAGTTTGAACCAAGTCGAATGATTTGGTAAACCGAATTCAAATAGTTCTTTATCACGTTCACTGATCTCTTTTGAAGGACTTAATGTATCAACTATAACATTCACCGATCCTCTTTTAAGGATATAACATGATCAACTCACCATTCTGAGTTTGAACCAAATCGAAACCTTTGGTAAACCGAATTTAAATAGTTCTTTATCACGTTCACTGATCTCTTTTGAAGGACTTAATGTATCAACTCTCTAATCTATTTTAGAACCAAGTCAAAACACTTGTTAAACCGGACTCAAAGCCTTCACAAACACGTTACCTAATCTCCATTGAAGAACATAACATCATCAACTCTCCATTTAGAGTTAGAACCAAGTCGAAAAACATGGTAAATTGGAGTAAAATAGTTCAGCATCATGTTCACGATCTTCTTTGAAGGATTTAACATAGGATCAACTCTATAGTTCGACTTAGAGCAAAGATTTAAACACTTGGTAATCCTGGACACAAAAATTCCCGATCACGTTCGACGATCTCCTAAGAATGACTTAACATGGTCAACTCCATATTCCAAGTTAGAACAAAGATGAAACACTTGGTAAACAGGAATTAATGAGTTAACTATAACATTGACCGATCTCCTTTTAAAGACTAAACGTGGTCAACTCTCCTTTCTGAGTTACAACTAAGTGGAAATACTTTCTAAATCAGACTCAAAGAGTCCACTATAACGCTCACCTATCCTCTTTTAAGGAGATAACATGATCAACTCACCATTCCGAAGTTTGAACCAATTCAAACATTTGGTAAACCGAATTCAAATAGTTCTTTATCACGCTCACCGATCTCTTTTGAAGGACTTAATGTATCAACTCTCTAGTCTATTTTAGAACCAAGTCGAAACACTTGTTAAACTCGACTCATAGCCTTTCACAAACACGCTCAAAGAATCTCCTTTGAAGAACATAACATCATCGCCTCTCCATTTAGAGTTAGAACCAAGTCGAAAAACATGGTAAATTGGAGTTAAATAGTTCAAAGATCATGTTCACGATCTTCTTTGAAGGATTTAACACAGATCAACTCTATAGTTTGACTTAGAGCAAAGACGAAACACTTGGTAATCCTGACACAAAAATTCCCGATCACGTTCGACGATCTCCTAAGAAGGACTTAACGTGGTCAACTCCATATTCCGAGTTAGAACAAAGGCGAAACACTTGGTAAACAGGAATTAAAGAGTTAACTATCACATTGACTGATCTTCCTTTAAAGACTAAATGTAGTCAACTCTCCTTTATTAGTTACAACTAAGTGGAAATACTTTCTCAACCGGAGTCAAAGAGTCCACTATAACATTCACCGATCCTCTTTTAAGGATATAACATGATCAACTCACCATTCTGAGTTTGAACCAAGTCGAAAGATTTGGTAAACCGAATTCAAATAGTTCTTTATCACGTTCACTGATCTCTTTTGAAGGACTTAATGTATCAACTATAACATTCACCGATCCTCTTTTAAGGATATAACATGATCAACTCACCATTCTGAGTTTGAACCAAATCGAAACCTTTGGTAAACCGAATTTAAATAGTTCTTTATCACGTTCACTGATCTCTTTTGAAGGACTTAATGTATCAACTCTCTAATCTATTTTAGAACCAAGTCGAAACACTTGTTAAACCGGACTCAAAGCCTTCACAAACACGTTCACTAATCTCCATTGAAGAACATAACATCATCAACTCTCCATTTAGAGTTAGAACCAAGTCGAAAAACATGGTAAATTGGAGTAAAATAGTTCAGCATCATGTTCACGATCTTCTTTGAAGGATTTAACACAGGATCAACTCTATAGTTTGACTTAGAGCAAAGACGAAACACTTGGTAATCCGGACACAAAAAATTCCCGATCACGTTCGACGATCTCCTAAGAATGACTTAACATGGTCAACTCCATATTCCAAGTTAGAACAAAGATGAAACACTTGGTAAACAGGAATTAATGAGTTAACTATAACATTGACCGATCTCCTTTTAAAGACTAAACGTGGTCAACTCTCCTTTCTGAGTTACAACTAAGTGGAAATACTTTCTAAATCAGACTCAAAGAGTCCACTATAACGTTCACCTATCCTCTTTTAAGGAGATAACATGATCAACTCACCATTCTAAGTTTGAACCAATTCGAAACATTTGGTAAACCGAATTCAAATATTTCTTTATCATGTTCACTGATCTCTTTTGAAGGACTTAATGTATCAACTCTCTAGTCTATTTTAGAACCAAGTCGAAACACTTGTTAAACCGGACTCATAGCCTTCACAAACACGTTCAGCAATCTCTTTTGAAGAACATAACATCATCGCCTCTCCATTTAGAGTTAGAACCAAGTCGAAAAACATGGTAAATTGGAGTTAAATAGTTCAAAGATCATGTTCACGATCTTCTTTGAAGGATTTAACACAGATCAACTCTATAGTTTGACTTACAGCAAAGACGAAACACTTGGTAATCCGGACACAAAAATTCCCGATCACGTTCGACGATCTCCTAAGAAGGACATAACGTGGTCAACTCCATATTCCGAGTTAGAACAAAGACGAAACACTTGGTAAACAGGAATTAAAGAGTTAAGTATCACATTGACTGATCTTCCTTTAAAGACTAAATGTAGTCAACTCTCCTTTATTAGTTACAACTAAGTGGAAATACTTTCTAAACCGGAGTCAAAGAGTCCACTATAACATTCACCGATCCTCTTTTAAGGATATAACATGATCAACTCACCATTCTGAGTTTGAACCAAGTCGAAAGATTTGGTAAACCGAATTCAAATAGTTCTTTATCACGCTCACATCGATCTCTTTTTGAAGGACTTAATGTATCAACTATAACATTCACCGATCCTCTTTTAAGGATATAACATGATCAACTCACCATTCTGAGTTTGAACCAAATCGAAACCTTTGGTAAACCGAATTTAAATAGTTCTTTATCACGTTCACTGATCTCTTTTGAAGGACTTAATGTATCAACTCTCTAATCTATTTTAGAACCAAGTCAAAACACTTGTTAAACCGGACTCAAAGCCTTCACAAACACGTTACCTAATCTCCATTGAAGAACATAACATCATCAACTCTCCATTTAGAGTTAGAACCAAGTCGAAAAACATGGTAAATTGGAGTAAAATAGTTCAGCATCATGTTCACGATCTTCTTTGAAGGATTTAACACAGGATCAACTCTATAGTTTGACTTAGAGCAAAGACGAAACACTTGGTAATCCGGACACAAAAAATTCCCGATCACGTTCGACGATCTCCTAAGAATGACTTAACATGGTCAACTCCATATTCCAAGTTAGAACAAAGATGAAACACTTGGTAAACAGGAATTAATGAGTTAACTATAACATTGACCGATCTCCTTTAAAGACTAAACGTGGTCAACTCTCCTTTCTCGAAAGTTACAACTAAGTGGAAATACTTTCTAAATCGACTCAAAGAGTCCACTATAACGCTCACCTATCCTCTTTAAGGAGATAACATGATCAACTCACCATTCTCGAAGTTTGAACCAATTCAAACATTTGGTAAACCGAATTCAAATATTTCTTTATCATGTTCACCGATCTCTTTTGAAGGACTTAATGTATCAACTCTCTAGTCTATTTTAGAACCAAGTCGAAACACTTGTTAAACCGACTCATAGCCTTCACAAACACGCTCAAAGAATCTCCTTTGAAGAACATAACATCATCGCCTCTCCATTTAGAGTTAGAACCAAGTCGAAAAACATGGTAAATTGAGTTAAATAGTTCATCATCATGTTCACGATCTTCTTTGAAGGATTTAACACAGATCAACTCTATAGTTCGACTTAGAGCAAAGACGAAAACACTTGGTAATCCTGACAAAAAATTCCCGATCACGCTCGACGATCTCCTAAGAAGGACTTAACATGGTCAACTCCATATTCCAAGTTGGAACAAAGATGAAACACTTGGTAAACAGGAATTAATGAGTTAACTATAACATTGATCGATCTCCCTTTAAAGACTAAATGTGGTCAACTCTCCTTTCGAAAGTTACAACTAAGTGGAAATACTTTCTAAATCGCACTCAAAGAGTCCACTATAACGCTCACCTATCCTCTTTTAAGGAGATAACATGATCAACTCACCATTCTCGAAGTTTGAACCAATTCAAACATTTGGTAAACCGAATTCAAATAGTTCTTTATCACGCTCACCGATCTCTTTTGAAGGACTTAATGTATCAACTCTCTAGTCTATTTTAGAACCAAGTCGAAACACTTGTTAAACCGACTCATAGCCCGCCTTCACAAACACGCTCAAAGAATCTCCTTTGAAGAACATAACATCATCACCTCTCCATTTAGAGTTAGAACCAAGTCGAAAAACATGGTAAATTGGAGTTAAATAGTTCAAAGATCATGTTCACGATCTTCTTTGAAGGATTTAACACAGATCAACTCTATAGTTTGACTTAGAGCAAAGACAAAACACTTGGTAATCCTGACACAAAAATTCCCGATCACGCTCGACGATCTCCTAAGAAGGACTTAACGTGGTCAACTCCATATTCCAAGTTAGAACAAAGGCGAAACACTTGGTAAACAGAATTAAAGAGTTAACTATCACATTGACTGATCTTCCTTTAAAGACTAAATGTAGTCAACTCTCCTTTATTAGTTACAACTAAGTGGAAATACTTTCTCAACCGGAGTCAAAGAGTCCACTATAACATTCACCGATCCTCTTTTAAGGATATAACATGATCAACTCACCATTCTCGAAGTTTGAACCAAGTCGAAAGATTTGGTAAACCGAATTCAAATAGTTCTTTATCACGCTCATCGATCTCTTTTGAAGGACTTAATGTATCAACTATAACATTCACCGATCCTCTTTAAGGATATAACATGATCAACTCACCATTCTCGAGTTTGAACCAAATCGAAACCTTTGGTAAACCGAATTTAAATAGTTCTTTATCA